>LR749618.1:2417659-2618093 GCA_902729485.2 Mus minutoides
ATATATATATATGCACAAGTGCAGTTGCGCATGGAAGTCAGAGACATCAGATCGTCCAGAACTGCAGTTTGTTAGCTGTTTCCTGTGAGTGCCAGGGACCAACCAAGCTCAGGACTCCTACAAGAGCAGCAAGTGCTCTTAACTGCTGAGCCTCCTATCCAGCCCCATGTTTATTATTTTAACTGTTTAATAGCCTAGAAGCTTGTGAGGTAGATGGTTAAGTGTTAGCCCTCTCATCACATTCTTAGGAATAAGCAGAATATGAAAAGCATGTTCTCTTAAAGCTTGTTGTGTATGCAAACTCTTAAGGACATCTAAGCCATTTCTCTCTCCCCTACTGCAGATGGTAATGTGGTTCAGTTGGTGAGCTAATGTAGTTGCTAGCTGTTCTTTAGAGACAAGTCAGAGAGATACAAATGGAGATGGTGCTGTTGTTTCTAGAGTGTTTTTGTGCTGGAATATGAACTGTAACCACTAGTTCATATGAAATAGGCCTCTGAATAAAAGTATTCCGGGAATTTCAGAAATTAGAGAAGATAAAGGGCCTATTAGCTCATTAAGTGTATCTTTAGCGGCTACTGCAGAGTGCCTTGAGCCTACGTAATTTCTAAAATTTGGTAGAGTCTGTTTCACTTAAATTTCTTCTGTTTTGGATGACAGTTCTAGAATCTAATAAGTAGACATTAAAATTGGTATTATTATTATTATTGTTATTTAGTATTTTTGTTAGAGCCCCTCCCCCACCCCCACCCCCACATTGACTCTGATTTAGTGAAAAGGCTTGGGAAGAGAGCCAGATGACAGGAGTTGTCTTGAATCTGCTGAGTGCCCTAGGAAAGGCACTTTATCTTTGAGACTTTGCCCTCTCTACCCACCCTCTTGCTTGCTGGCATCCCTGCTTGCTGCTTTGTTTTTTTCCTTTTCCTTTTCTTTTTCTTCCTTATCCTTGTTTGTTTTTTTGAGACTGGATTCACTGTGTCTAAAATAGCCTGGAGTTTGCTTTATACCTCTGGTGAGCCTTGAACTCACATAGAGAGGAGTGCAGTAGTTGGGGCATTGTATACACATATGATATTGTCACAATTTTAAAAATAATTAATTCAAATTAATTTAGAAAGGAAATTGTTTAGAAAGGAAAACATTAAAGGATTTATTGCCGAATGGTAACAGCAGAAAGGTTTGGGGTCTTGTTGTCGTTTGGTTTTTGAGCACCGATGCTGGAGGGCAGTGCGGGTCTTCATAGGTGAAGAGTCAAAGCTTTCAAAGTGTCTGTCAATGGTTTAAACATTTGAAGGCCAGGAGTCGTAGTCAGCAACTCCCTACAGCGTCTGGGGCGGTTTCATGTGTCATCCCTGAAAGAAGGAAGGCTTCTCCAGTGGGTCGCTGTTGACTCTGGTCTCCCATACCCAGGAGTCTGGTGAGTCTTAGGATTCTCGGACAAGAAGGCAAAATCAGTTTGTCTGAGGCCAGCCTGAACAGTTCACAGGACTCTGTCTCAAAATGCCAAAGCAGAGCAGAGTGCTCTAGGTGATGGGCATCAGCTCTGCTGTGTCTTATAAACATGTTTGTCACTTATGGCAGTGTCAAAGCTGCATAACAGATTTTCCTCCAAACTGCACAAAATGGAAGTCAGTCAATGCTACTTAAAAAAAAAACTAAAGCCGGGCGGTGGTGGTGCACGCCTTTAATCCCAGCACTTGGGAGGCAGAGGCAGGCTGATTTCTGAGTTCGAGGCCAGCCTGGTCTACAAAGTGAGTTCCAGGACAGCCAGGGCTATACAGAGAAACCCTGTCTTGAAAAACCAAAAAAAAAAAAAAAAAAACAACTAAACAAATAAACAAACAAAAAACTAAAGTGTGATTGACACATTACAATGTAAATTTTTCACAAAATCCTTTATTGTAAAAAGGGCATTTACACCATGGTTTCTAATCATAGACTGTTCTTAGGTTTTAGTCAATTTAAATTTACCAAATAATTTGAATTATAAATCATTTTACTGTGAAGCTCAGTTCTCTATAAAACATTTCTTACTTAATCTTATGTGTCATTTTCTTATTTTAAAGTGGTCACTCTTTTGATGGTAGGAAGGGCTGCATTTTATATACATAGTCAGAAGGGTCTGGAATGTTTTGACTCATCTACAGTGGCAAAATGGGTTCCACCTGGCCATTCTGCACAAAAAAGATAAAAACAGCAGAAATAATGTGGAAGAAAATCCTGTTTGCCAAGAAAACCTTAACTATTGATGCTTTAAAATTCATGTTATTTTTGCCCCCGTGATTTCAATGCTAAGTAATAATTTCTGAATGCTTAGCTAGACTCTTCTGTTGTCCATATCCAGAATATCATTTATAAAGCTATGTCCTGGGCCTTGTGGCTTATCTAGAAAGGTTTTAGGTATTATTGCAAAATATAGTTAATGTCTCAAGATGTACTGTGGTCTTATAGTATCAATTTAGGAATTGAGCCATAAGTCCTAACTGAATTGTTCTTTTCTATTTTAGTTTTTGTCTCTGTTATTTGAGTGTTAAAATTCTCACATTATTTTCAATTACTTTTAGCTGGAGCCTGCATTCAAATTAGTAATTAAAAGCAGAAACTGTCCCTTATCCTTTGAGTGATCTCTGTGCATGAGAAAAGTAATTTAGTCCCTCTGTGTTATCGTCTTTTGCTGTAAAAGGATTGCTGGCATTATGGTGCTAGGTGACCGTTATAGGTCATCTGCTGCTGCACTTTTATGATGCTGTGCTTACACTAGATAAATTATGAGAGATACAAATGGAAACCAGCATAATATATCTCGTCATGTGTATTGATGCACATTGGCACATGAGAGCTTCCAATCGTGTGTGTGTGTGTGTGTGTGTGTGTGTGTGTGTTTCTTGGTGACATACTGTGTCTTCTGTGTCATGTGCGTGATGTGATCCTGCTCGGGATGCTCTTATCTTTCTCTTCTAAGTTGTCATTTAGTCCTGGCAACTATGACCACTCCTTTAGCCCCCTTGGCAGAAAGGGCTGCTCTTGGTACAAATTATAGACTGCCATTTAAATATAGTAAGAACATATGCTTAGAAATGACTAGATGTTCTGGACAATCAAAGTAATAGGTGGGCTCTATTCCCCCTTTATGAGTTTAGAATAAAAGTGGTTTCCAGTTGTTGAATTATCTAAATGGTATAAAGTATTTCAGATGCTGTGAAATTAATAGACAGTGTTGTGTCATATAGAAGAAGGCTTGAAGAATGGCATATGACTTATTGTCTGCTCTGACTGAACAGGGTAGAAAAATATGGTTAACTTTCCTACACATGGATAAAATAGTCCTTAAAGTTAGGCATCTAAGCGAAGAACAGTTTGTGAAATGCCTTGATTGGATGAAAACTGAAGATACCAAAACAGACCTTTTACTTATTTTCAAGGGAAAGTAATTATGAAGATGAAAAATAATTAGGAGGAGTAACTGGAATTTGCCAAGCCAGTACATTACTTTGTTTGGCAATTGCTTAAAAAAAAAAAAAATGGAGGCAGAGAGTACTTGAATTAATTTGATTTTAGGACAGGTCTCACTAAGTTATGAGATGACCTTGAACTCAATCTGCTGGCCAGATGTACTGTCAAAGTTGTTATCTTTGTGCCATCAGGCTGGCTTTAGACTTTCTGAAAGACATAAAAGTATTCTAAGCCTAAACTTCCTTAAAAGTTTATAATAAAATATTAAAATAAAACAAAATAAATCATGTCTACCACAGGATTGCTATGAGGGTTAGACGAGGCTACATTGTATGAAATTCTCACCCAGTTTCTGAGTAAAAGTGACTGCTCAGTTGGGTTTCCAATTGAGGGTAGCAAAGGGATGAAGAAATAGTAAGCCCTCCAACAGGGTTAGGGGACTGGCCTAGAGCACATTTACAGGATAAGGAAATCTCTTGACCTCTGTTTCTCCTAGCAATCGCTTATTGCAAGGCTATTCTATATCACTTATCATATCTGTCACTAGTAAATACAGATTAAACTAGAGATGATTATCACTTTTAAAAGTCCTGAATTCAAAAGTCAGATTTTAGAAGCTAGAGAAATGGCTCAGCAGTTAAAGAGCACTTGCTGTGTTTGCAAAAGACCCAGGTCAGGTCCTCAGCCCTTACATGGCATCTTAGAAAACTAACTTCAGATCCAGGATATCCAATGCCCTCTTATGGAACTGCCTGCATGTGGTGCCCATGTGTACATGCAGATTAACACTCAGACATACAGAATAATAAAGACAAACACGCAAATCTTTTTAAAAGTCAACTTTTATTAAAAAGTAATTCAAGAAGAGAACCTTTTTATGATGCAGTGGTTCTCAGCCTTCCTAATGCTTTAATACAGTTGCCCATGTTGCAGTGACCTCCAACCATAAAATTCTTTTCGTTGCTACTTCATAACTGTAATTTTGCTGCTGTTACGAGTTGTAATGTCTGTGTTTTCTGATGGTCTTAGGTGACTCCTTTAAAGGGTTATTTGACCTCCAAAGGGATCACAATCCACAGGTTGAAAACTACTGGACTAATGTCTCAAACAAAATATTAATTTTTCTAAGAAAACATTTTCTGGTGTGCTATAGTTTCTTGTGCTAATTAAGATGGAAACATGTAGAACCAATTTTCTGAGACATGAATAGCGACAGTTGCTGTGCATACATGACAGATCCTTTAGAGAGCATGCAGCTTATGAGAGTGCTAAGAATAAGAAGCAGTGCTTGATGTCTTGTTGTATGTACTGTTCTTAATCTCCACTGAAGTATTTGTATTAGTCACTAGTGTTTACTTAGACTTGGCCAAGAAAAATGTTTGTTATTGAATGGCCTAAGAGTTCTTGGTCAGTTTTGCAGGTTATTTGGCAAAGCTATTCCTATTATATGCTACTTACTACACAATAATATACTTCAAGATTGAAGAAAAGAAAAACCCAAACCCTGTACATTTTCACAGAATCTGGGCCTGTTGCACTGATGTACTTCACCCGATGAGTTGATATATATTTTGCATAATTAAAATTTTGCTTCCAAATTTTGGTTGATTACCAAAACAAGTTTATTCAATTATAAGTTGGGTTTTATGTTATAACTGACACACTTCTACTAAACTCAGTATTTGTAGCAATCCACATCACAACAACAACAAAAAAAATCTATCAGAACTTGTCATTTTTTATTTTTTGTTGTGTATATCTGTGTGTGTGTGTGTGTGTGTGTGTGTGTGTGTGTGTGTGTGTGTGTGTTACTAAGATGTGTATGAATGCATGTGGATGCCAGAATGTGTATTTGCCAGGTGCTCTCCACTTCATTTTTTGAGACAGGGTCTCTCACTGAACCCACTGATGATCAGGCTTTGCTGATTAGCTTGCCTGGCTGGTCAGCAGGGCCTAAAGGTCCTCTTGACTCTCCAGTGCTGGGATGCTTAGCGTATGCTGCTGTTCCCAGCCTTTGCATTGGAACAAGAGGTTGAGCTTAGGCACCCCTGCTTACATAGCAAGCATGTCAGTTGACTGAGCCATCTCCCTATCCCTTACAATTTTATATTCAGTCAACAGAGCTCATGCAGAGTTCAGGCCTCTTCTGTTGAGGATTCTTAATAATGAAATGGTTTTTTCAGTTTACAATAAAAGCTCTTCATTTTTATCCTCCTTCTTTTCCCTCCAGTTTGCTGGAAACCATGTCTCACTATACAGATGAACCCAGATTTACCATAGAACAGATAGATCTGCTCCAACGTCTTCGGCGTACCGGGATGACCAAACATGAAATTCTTCATGCATTAGAAACTTTGGACCGTCTTGATCAAGAGCATAGTGATAAGTTTGGAAGGAGGTCCAGCTACGGAGGAGGCTCATATGGGAACAGTACCAACAATGTTCCAGCATCTTCCTCTACAGCCACAGCTTCCACGCAGACCCAGCACTCGGGAATGTCCCCATCACCCAGCAACAGTTACGATACCTCCCCACTGCCTTGCACTACCAATCAAAATGGAAGGGAGAACAATGATCGATTGTCCACATCCAATGGGAAGATGTCACCATCTCGCTACCATGCAAACAGCATGGGTCAGAGGTCATATAGCTTTGAAGCCTCAGAAGAGGACCTAGATGTAGATGATAAAGTGGAGGAATTAATGAGGTCAGTATGTTGCCTATTCAGAATTCCCCCCAGACATGTATATTTTCTAAGACTTTTTAATTAGGCTGTATTTTATTTCAGCCGCTTACTAATAAGAACAATGACTTTTCCCTCCCTTCTTTGGAAATGAAAGTGAAACTTCAAATTATGGTTTTAGTTCAGAATTTTTATTTCCTCTCTGCTTCAGCCCTTTTGCTGTGTGATGAAGCTTTTCTAATCTCTTGATTTGTCCAAGGGTTTTCTCTATTTATGGCTTTAGCAGACAGTTCCTGACAGAAGTTCATTTAATCCAATCCAGTCCCCAATCTTTCATTGTAAATACTTTTTCTGAGTGGTAAGATAAATTTACCATGATACAGAATACATACACTCTTCATTTTTTTCCCTTGCAGCATTTCAATCAGTGCAACAATTTGAGCAGCTATTGGGTCAGAAGTAATTTTCTGTAAGAAAAATAGATATATACCACCCTGCCCCTAAGAAGCTGAAGTTTTGATTTTAGCAGTAGATGCAATGCCCACATGCACTTCATACATCATCAGTTACCAAGTAAGCGTGTTCACCTAAAGTTTAAAATTAAAGAAATGAAGGCCACTTTCAAGCAAAGTAGCCAGGACTTTGTACCACACCTGCTTCACTTTGAGGGTAATAGACACTGTGTTTTCCATCTTGTGTCTAGAACTAGAAATTTTTCTTAGCACATGGTGGAGGCTCAGCATGTTAGCTGAGTAGATAAATTTGGCCTAAGCCATAAGGGTATTCTATTTTGAATAAGGATTTGGAGCTAGTGAGATGGTTCGGTGAATAGAGATGCTTGCTGCCAAGTCAGAGGACCCGAGTTCCACCCCTAGAACCAACAGAGGGGAAGGAAAGAGCCAATTCCCAGAAAGTTGTCCTCTGACTACAAGCATGCAATGCCACAGGTACATGGCACACATACAGATATGTACATAGAGTCAAAACAAAGGTTACAACTGAGTTCTAACCGGTCCTGAAGATTTTCTGACATCAAGACAGAGTGATGGGAACTTTGACACTGCTGTGTGAAGATCCATCCTGTGGCACCTCTGCCATGAGACAGCCTTAAACACATGGGCATGAGTTTGATTTCAGGGAAGAGTTGCTATGTATGGAGTTCTGGGCTACAGGGACTGTGGGGTCCGTGTACTGAGGAGCATCACACCCTAGCCAGTTTTTAGTGCTCTGAAGTTCAAGAGACTGATGTGGTTTGGTTCATCCTCGGCTGTAACACTGGTGCCAAGGCTCTGCTGATGCTGGTGACTTTCTTAGTGTGAAGATTGATCCCAGAGCTACACCCTTGGCTTTTGCTGGTGTTTGGAGCTTAGCATATATCATTTTCGAGTTTAAAAAGGAGAACCATTTGGGCAAATGAGTCACTTTTCATTGAAATTTCATGAGTTTCTAATTCTCCCGAGTAGAGAAGATAGTAAGATAGCATTTGTTTGTTCAGGTGCTTGTGTTATTTGTGCACATTCCTTGGATACTGGCTCACAGGTATAGTGTGTGTTTTAGTTGTGTACTCTTAATTGTTGTGTAGTTGCTAGGACACCTTCTTAATCCCTTTCTCTGCTTCTTGCTCAGAATAGCTCTCATGGTGACATTTAGTCAACTAGGATCCTCCAGACCTCTGGTCCTCCTGGTCCCCCCAGTCGGGCTTTCTCCCACCCCGTCTTTGGTCAGGTGTGCCCCTCCTCACGTTTGTCAAGTTTGCAGAGGATATCCCTTCCTAGGGCACAGAGAGAAGTTAGTTGCTCACGTGACATTTGCAGTCTCTACAGCTATGCTGGGTGGTTGATCAGAGAAACTGAGGTTCGTGAAAACTAGTAATTTGCTCAAGAAAGTTTGATTATCGGGCAACTGAGCCTAAATTATATCCCATGTCTTTGTTATCATTATGTTGATGATATATTTTACCACTGAAATTACTTGTGTTTATAGTTAATAAAGTTTTAGTAAAGGTAGTTGAGAATGTAAAAAGGCCTTCCTTACTGGGCTTGCCTTTGCCATTCTCCTTCCTCCACATGCCTGCTACTTCAGATCAGTCACTTAGCAAACAAGGAGGCTTCAAACAATAGCTCTTCCTGAGTACTCTGTGTCCATCTAGTGATATACTGTCCTTGCTGCTTACTCAACACTGGTGGCATGACAGTGACCTGGAACTGGTGGGCTCTGGTAGGAGCATGGATACCCAAGTGCCTTCTTGCCTCATTTGCTGTGTAAAATCTACCTCTGACCCCCAGTCCCAACCTGCAGGCGCTCCACTGTAAGACATGCTTTGCACATTTTACAATTCAGTTAGGCTGTATTACAATATATAATTTGAAGGTATGTAATGAAGTAGTGTGTGTGTGTGTGTGTGTGTGCGTGTGTGTGTGTGTGTGTGTGTAGCTACATCAGGTTATAATTGTACCATTGATCATTTGTTAGAGTCAGAAATTATCTTTTCTAGTTTGCATTGGGATCAAAAAAGGAGGAATGAGCAAGCCACACTAGCATCTAAATTTCCAGTAAATGGTTGAATGGGCCGCTTTAGGAAGGACTGAAAGCCAACAATGAAGACTCGTTTTATATTAGGGCATCTTAAAAGGCCTATTAGTATGTAAGTGTATGCATAGGAATGTGTGTCTGGATCTGCAGATACAATAGGATATATCAGTGTTTTCCTGTGGTCGTTTATGTAATATGAGATAATGTAAATGAGGCTTATTAGAATTAGTAATGCTGCACATTAAAATAAAGTCTAGCATCCTTGAGCCACGATGTTTTAAAATTCAAAATTTGTGATTACTGCTGTGTCACAAGTGAAAAATTCCATAGTAGCACATATTCCTAGGCACAGAGTTATTTAAAATACTGTCTCAAGTTACATCTAGTCTCACTGAATATGTTATGTAAAACATAATTGAAATTTGTGTTTCAATTGATTCTGTCCATAAGATATTTTACTATAAATATGAAAACAGTCCCAAATTTAAAAAAGAAAATCTGAAAAGGCTTCTGGTCTGATGTTCTTCAGGTGGGGCTCACAGCCTGTATATACTTGACAGGCAGGATGTTTATGCTCCCTAAGAAGGTGGTAACACCACTGCGTGGTGGTGCTCCCTCCATAGTCTGCATATAGAACAGCTCTCCCTTTAATGTTCTCTCTTAAAATTGTACCCAGGGAGAAAGTCGTGTCTTTCAAATGTGTACACTGCTTTGGCTTCATCTTGGGGTGACTTTGAGCTAGCTCCTTTACAACATCCAGAATACTAAGGGCGTGTTAACTTAGGGAGTATGAGTCATCTTAAAGCAAATCATTTTAAAATATGAGCCCTTTAATATGCTTTCTTCCAGAAAACAAATCAGTGTCATTTTGAATCAACACAAAAAACCTTTCCATCCTGATTTGGAAAACATAAACATACTTGAAAATAAGAATTTAAAGCTGTTATATAAATTATCTAGATCCGAGTTTCCATTTTATAGCCTTTAATCTCTAAAAACAATTTCACTCAATAAACAAATTAAGTTGTATGAAAAAATGATGCTGAATATGATAGTCGTTGTGCTAAAGGACTTTCCAGGCTAGAAGGAGAGATGGCATGCTTAGGAACATGAACTGTATAGAGCATTGTGTGCTTAGTACAATTGAGGTGTTAAGAGTTAGCCTACAAATGAGATCTATCTTTGTAAACCATGATGACCAGGGAGAATGGTTCTCAATAGAAGGCTGAGAAAAGATCTTTAGTTCAAAGTCATCCTGGGTTACTGCCTCATATTCCTGTTCTTACATACGTGCGTTCCATACATACAAACATACAAATTTTAAAAGTGACTTGTTGGAGGCTGAAGAGATGGCTCAGGAGTTAAGGGCACTGGCTGCTCCTCTAGAGGATGTTGGTTCAATTCCCAGCACCCACATGGGAGCTCACAACTGTCTGCAACTCCAGTTCCAGGGATCTATCCTGGAGGAGGCATACATGTGGTGCACACATCAGTGCATGCTGGCAAAACACCCATACAAGTACAATAATAAATATTTTTTAAAGTGATTTGTCAAAAAGGCACTCCTGATGAATTTTTCTGTTTTTATTAGGAAGGATAATAGTGGAGAGTTAAACTAGTTTTAAAACAAAGGCAGTGAGTGGGCTTGACAGTGCCGATTAGCACTCCGTCCTGCTGTAGACTAGGTCCATCAGATAAGCACAGTGGCAGGAATCTGAAGAGGAGCAGGAGAAGTGGCATGCAGGCTGCTTGTGCTAATTCACTAAGACTTCTGTGGTGGATACGTGAGATATTTGGGGCGAGTGGAAGAAAGGACTCAATCTCTTTAGGCAAATATTCAAGTTTTCAGCAAAGGGAAGAAATATGGAATAGAAGAGGAGAGAGCCATATTTGTGTAAGCTGTGTTTTATACTATCAAATGGGTGATTCCACAGCTGGAATAGCAATTAAGGAGAAGGCAAAGAAGACAAACAGCCAAGTGAGCTTGATAGGATGGAACTGGGCAGTGAAGGTGAATGCAAATACCTAATGAACTCAAGCAGACGGGCAGTACTGTAAAGTGACTTGGCTTGAGAGCATTTTGTTCATGCATGGTGCTTTGAAGTACCTAGTCTAAGATGCACATTTAGACTGATGTATGTCTTACAGTTACAGTTGATCTTGTGTTTCTTCTTTGCTTTGGTCCTGATGGACTAGTTTATAGAAATAGTTTGTGTTTATATGATACATTTACAGTTTTAGAACTTTCTACTTCAGGGAAATATCTTTTGCATATATTATATTGCATATATTATATATGTATGTATATATTTATATCATTTAGTATTTATTCCATTGTTTGGAGGCCTTTTTTGTCAGTGCTAGAGATTGAACCTTGGGCCTTGTGTATACTAGGGAAGCATACCGCCACTGAGCTGTATCCATAACTTAAAACTCTTGGAAATGTGGAGAGAAGTGGGGAACCAGTGGGAATGGAGAGGAGGAGGAGAGGACCAACAGGAGTAGGGAAGTGGAGAGAGAGGACCAGTGTGAGTGGAGGGGGAAGGGGTGGGAGGATCATAGCAGGCAAATGAATGGATCAAAGTACATTATACACATGTGTGAAAATGCCATAGGAACACCCTTTATTTTACACAATTAATGCACACTAATTATAGAAGTGAAAGCCCTTGAAAGGAGTGTATTAATGTTCTTGTTTTACCGGATGGTGTAAGTAGGGCACAACTTAATGTTAACTGGCTTTCCCTCACATGTTTTTTGTCTTTTAAGGAGTGGAGGGGCTGGATATTGAGACCAGGGGGTTTTATGATGCTGGCTAAGCATCCTTTAGTCCTTTAGCTACACCCCATTCTTCTTCTTTTTTTTTTTTTTTTTTTTTTAATTGTTTTTCAAAAGTGCCTATGGTAAAGCAGTAAAGAATGTATATATGCATACACACTCATGTGCATTTTTAAACTTATTGTGGATGCTTTAAAGACTGCATAAGAATGCATTCTTTGAGGTGGTGAATAGGTTGCTGCTTTCTAAACACTGGAGACTCTTCCCGTCTTGTTGCAGTCCTTTAATAATGCCATATTGCAAGGCAGTGAGTGATTCACGAATTGGTTACATAGTTGAGTGTTTGTTATCTATTCTGTTTGATTTAGTGTCTGCTCTAGGTGCATTTGATTTAAAATAAGTTGATTTAATTTTTATTTTAAATCATTAGTCAAGAAAAAAACCATTTGCTCATTTTGCCTACAAAAGTACATTTTTAAATTTAATCTGAACAATTATTCTCAAATATAGTTTCATTTTCCAAGTTCATTTGGTATGTTGAAATGCAATACTTTATATAAAAATTTTCAACTTAATTTTATAGTTATCTCAGGAAGCAAATGATTTAGTTTGTGAACAAAAGCCATCTGAAATAGATACTGCTAAAGTTGTCTCTTGCTCATAATTGGTACAGATACAGACATTTTCATAATGACGTAGTCAGTATGTAGATAGGAATCTAAACAGTATGAAAAATTTAAAATATTCCATTAGGCAGCTCATTTTTAATTTTCTTTGAAACCTTTTGATTAGAATTTCCAACCAGTCACTCGTGATCTATTGTAGAGCTACATATTGGATACTCACTAGCCCATCTCTATTCTTTTCCCAAATTCCCCACAGCAGGAACATGCCCCTAAGGATTGTACTGTGCCTGCTGCACAAGAATGAGAAACTAAGTTCACATCTTCAGCATCCACATTAAAAAGTCAGGCAGTGGTGGCATGTGTGTTTAGCCCTGAGGGGATCCCTACAGCTCATTGGCCAGCAAATTGGTGAGCTCTGGGCTCAAAGACAAATACAGACATAAACACTACGTGCACAGATAAAACTCAGCACAGGAAACATGGTATCCCTCACCAGAGTGTATAACCCTTCCTAGTGACGGGGCTGAAAGACCTGGTCTAAATTAAATCACAAGTTATTAATATATTTTGCTAGGATATACTTTTGTTTCTGCTCCAGTCTACAGCAAGACATGAATCCCTATGAAATTTGTGATTCATTCACAAAACAATTTTTAACGGCTTGTGATTCCTTTGTCTCAGATCAAGGGTGAGCAGGGTTTTACTGTTAGTAGCTAGTAGTTAACAGTTAGCCTTGCTGAGAGGTAAAGTGTAGGGTATAATATAGATAGATACTCTATACAAGAGGGAAACAAGGCACGGCAGAACACAGCTGTAATCCCAACACTCAGGAAGCTGAGACTACAGTAAATTCAAGGCCAGCATGGACTCATAGACTGTGTCTCGGAAAAATGAAAGAGTAAAAAATGGCCATGGCTGTTCTTGACAATATCTGACATGGAACTTGCACTCTCAGCACTCAGGAGGCTGCAATGGAAGGGTGCCTTGCGTTTGAGCCCCACATGGGCTCAATAGTTCCAGTCCAGCCTAGCCTACAAGAGTGAGTCCCTCTCTCAAAAAATGAGAAAAGAATTCAATATGGAATTGTAATAATTGAATATCATTTGGGGGGTTATATACAGTATTTGTAAAAATAAAAGGAAGGATGGTGTTTTGTTTGCAAAGTTCTATCAGAAAAAGATTATTAGTTCATGATTTATAGGAGAGCAGATGGCAGCTTGACTTGAGCTGAGGCCTTTAATCTGTTTACCATGTTTAGACAATTAGCAATCACAATCCTGTCAGTTTTCATCTTGAACAAGAATCATGTTCTTTAAGGACTCTAATTTTTATTTAAGTTTTTTTTTTTTTTTTTTTTTTGGTGAAAGAATGAGTCGTGTGCTTTGTCATTCTTATGGATGTCTGGTCTCTGAAAATGCGCTATTTAAATAAGTAGTAGGCTGAGAGTATATATTACCAATACTGAATACTATACTTTTTAGTGTTAACTATTCTATGTATTTATTATATGTAATAGAAAATTAATAAACATTTTAATATGAAACTAATATTTTAAACCATTCCACATTCTTTTCATTTTTTCTTATACAGAAGAGAGGGAGAGGAAGCAGCTAATTGTAATAAGCATATTACAATGCTAATAAATTTACTCATGAGAATGGTATTGATTTTTGCCCCGGAAGCATTTCCAAGGTTTCCAGATGGGTGTCAGTTCTACAGTACCTTCCTTAACCTGCAGACCCACAGTCTACACTCAGCTGATTTTTCACTGCCTTTGCTTTTCATTTTTCCAGGGCTTCTATGTTTTCATTCCCTCTAATGAGGCCATACATACTGCACGTTGAAGTATTCACAGCATGCAGTTCCTGGTCCCCCCCATGAGACTTGTACCCACAGTGGCATTCTCTGAGGTGTCTGTCTGATGGTGTGATGTTTCAGGACTGGAGTATTTGGTGTTTCTTGGTTTGTTGTAATTTCATATTTTCACCCAAGTTTAGTCTGTTTCCCTTTGATTTTTGTGTCCTTCCTTTCTGTGTTCTCCCTACCTCTCTGCTTCACCTTTCTTTTAGCAAAGATGAGGATTTCTACCTTCAACATACATTGTTGGTCTTGTCTTCTGTTTTTGTTAGGAGGGACAGCAGTGTGATAAAAGAGGAAATCAAAGCCTTTCTTGCCAATCGGAGGATTTCCCAAGCAGTTGTTGCACAGGTAACAGGTAAGAGCCGCAGAGCCCTTTATTCTAGAATCACGTCTCTACCGTCTCTGCCGTCTGTGCAGATGTTGGACTATCGCTTATACTTCCATGCTGCAGTCCTGTCAGCTTGGCATGGTGACAGAAGCCTGGGGTTTAAACAGGGCCTCTGGGGTCAGGGACATGCTCCAGTGAGCTTTTAAGAACCTTGTGTTAATAAAATTGGTAACATTAGTAATAATAATAGTTAGTAATAATAATCCCTATTTTGTAATTGGAAGGGGAATGTTATTTCCTTTTGATTATGGCAGAGCCTATGACACGCCATTATCTGCTGTCTGTTCAATATTTCTAAAAGCTTCACAGTTCTCTAAATTAAATCTAGGATTTTACAAATAAAAAATAACTCTTGACAAAAAAGTAAGTTGGGAGGGGTTTTCCTTTTTAGTTTGGGGGGTTTGTCATCATTAGGGCTTTGGTTTTGTTGTTGTTTGTTGCTTTTATGTTTTGTTTTGTTTTGGCTTGTTTTGTTTTTTCCCTTGGGACAGGGTTGCATGCAGTCCACACTAGCCTCAAACTCACTCCATGGCTGATAACAACCTTGAGCTCCTGATCCTTTTGCAGCCACCTCCAAAGTGCTGGGATATTTCCATGCTGTCGCCTACTGAAAGTTTTCCTTTGAATGACCATTTCTGTGTGAAACCTTCCTCACACCCTTCCTGAGAAGATAAGAGTCACCAGTGTCTTCTCTTTGTTCTCTATACCCATCCATTCTCCACCCAGCCCAGACTTCACCCACATGTGGTGTGTATGTGTCCTTTTCTACCCAGATCGCATCGTAAAAATGGAGCCCCTGTGTGTGAGTGCAGGGGTGTCATCATTGTTGGGTTGGGGTGTTCTTCCTTAGTCCTTAAGTTCTTAGAGGAACCACGAGTTCTTTCCAGTCCATTTCCACTTGTTGTGTTTCCCAGTCTACGATGACAGTTACAGTAATTGCCAACACCACCACCCCTTTTAGCATACGGCTGCAAACTTAAGCTTTGGGTATTTCAATCCCCTGCCTCAGTTTTTGTACTTTTGTGGTTATGTGCTGGTATCTGAGCCACAGTAGCTCTTCCAGCTCTGCACTTGATCTTAGCCAAAAGGCCGAGAAGCCATCTTCCAGCTCTGATGTTCCTTCAGTGGTCCAAACACTCATACATACTGAAGCGAATGTTAAGAGGTTACTCCTGCTTATTAATTTGATTAAAATTATAACTTCAAAGCTAAAAGTATTAAATTTTATCCCTATACCTAATGTCAGCCAACCCTTTATGATACGTATATGTGCATACATGTCTATATCTCTTACTAGTAATTCATTTTTATAAATGATGTCTTTGTTGCTGGTAAAAGACTTTTTGGGGGAGGGGGGGTTCGAGACAGGGTTTCTCTGTATAGCCCTGGCTGTCCTGGAACTCACTTTTGTACACCAGGCTGGCCTTGAACTCAGAAATCTGCCTGCCTCTGCCTCCCGAGTGCCGGGATTAAAGGCGTGTGCCACCACGCCCGGCGGTAAAAGACTTTTAAACATATCCTTTAATGTAGAAGTCTTAATGGTAAGGAAAGGTGTGAATTTAATTATTTAAGTCTTTAGGTATTTGACAGTAGGATGGATGAGATAAATTATTTATCTTTAATAAACTAAATTACAGTGTGTAACACACTATGAGGGTAAATTGTGCAGGCTTTACTGAAACTCACAGTGTAGTAGATTATGCCATGATGGGATGTTGTCTTTGAATCTTTGCTTTAGCTTCTCAAACTACAATCAACGTATGTTCTGGTTTGCAAAACAGAGAGGGACAGCCAGACAAATCTGTGACATGATAGAACAAAATTGCAAAGTTGATATTGTTCAGAAGAGAATATTTCTGAGTGTGGAATATACTAAGCCTTGAGTCATCTTATACTTAAATTTGTTTTAGTGTGACAATGCATATATATGTATGTGAGTGTGTGTATATATATGTATGTTGTGGTGAGAGGGTTTTTTTTTCTTCTCCTTATTGTGTGTTCCAGGGATTAAAACTCGGGTTCTAATCCTTGGCAGCAAACGCCTTTGCCCACTGAGCCATCTTGTGCCAGCCCAGAAAGTTCTGTAATGCATCTCCTATACCCATTTCTTATTGCCAAATTCTATTATGTATGTTCATGGCTAAATTTAACTACTTTTAGTTTTGAGACTCCTGCCCATTTGCATACTTTATGCATTCCTCCTTAGCTCACCTCATTCTATTAGGGTGCCATTTGGCATTACATAGTGACTCTCCTTAGGTTTAATCCTCAGAGGGTCTGTCATTGTGCACGTGGAACACTTCACACCCACCTGCCTGGTAGAGCAGGCTGAGGTAGGTATAAAGAAACTGATTGGGTTTAGCTCAAACCACACACACATCAACAGGCACACCAAGGGTCTGTTTCTGGGATGTTTGCCTGTTCAACCATCACATACATTTTTGTGTTTAAGAAAGTTTCAGGGTTTTTTGTTTGTTTGTTTGTTTGATTTTGTTTTAATCTACAAAGCAAGAGAGTGAGGAAATTAAAAGCAGGCTAATTTATTTTTTTATCTATTGGCTAGCTCACTGAGTTGTTTTTCTCATGTATTATGAATTAGTCACATTTGTGCCCCACCCTGTCCAGCCAGGAACCTAGCAGAAACAGTCATTCTCATGTCTTGGAAGAACAATAAGTTAGTGATTGACCATTACCTAGACATCCTTTACTGTCGTTCTAGAGTAGAGTCTTTGAAAATCATTTGAGTTTGGCTCTAGTATGTGAGATCAACCATAAGATAAAAAGCAGAACGGATGGTGCCTAACAACAGAAAATGCTAAATAAGAAAGTGTAGCAAGGTGCCAAATTACAACACATGTGCTGTTCCAGAATCAAATGCAGAGGCTGCTTTTTATAGATTTGGAGGGCTTCTATAATAAGATAAACAAGAAGTGCAGGGGTGGGGTCTGTATAAATAATATCCTGCTGATAGGAGAAATGACAGTGTAAACAGGATATAATAACAGTGCCTGCTGAATTTCCAGCATGTTATTTGTAGATTCCGTCACAGTTTGCAGCTGCTCCCACCATGGGTAGATTTTTACCTCTGTGAGAGGTCGGCCAAGATTCCAGCTTTTCACTAACAATGATAGGGTGTTGAGCATAGCCTTGGCTTTAGTAATAAACATGTATTTCATATTTACTGTCAGCAAAATGTTTTCTTAGGCTGTTCAAGCATTCCTAAAACAAACAAACAAACAAACAAAAATTTAATGATCTCTGGGGAAAAGTGGAGATACTCAGAATAAATGAGTAAATAAATAGGCAAAGGTTGGTGAGATCTTATCATCCAAAGAGATATACTAATTAGTGTTGTGTCTTCTTAAAGAAATAAGAAAAAAATATTAGCATCAGAATTTAAAGACCTTTCTTACAGTTGTGTTGAATTGCTAGGGTACAGTGAGAAGTCAGCAGACACTGAGATTCCGTTCTTTCTGCCATCCAGTCATCGTGGGACCCACAACCTCATTTTCATTATAAAATGTAGGACTGTGGCCAAATGATTGTTCTCTTAGTCCACGTAACGAAATGCTATAAACTGAGTTGAGTAGTGTAGCACACAAACACAGACATGTATTTCTTACAGTTCTAAGGCAGGTTCCATGTCTGGGAACCACCTGCTTTCCGGCTCGTACACTCCTCATTCTTTGCTGCTGTGTCTTCACATGGTGGAAAGGGTGAAGGGTCTTTCAGGCACCTTAGGGTGCTAATCCTATTCATGAAGGCCTGCCCATGTGATAATCCCTCTCCCAAAGATCCCCACATATGAACATCGCCACCTTAAAGGCAAAGATCTCAACAAAGGGCACAGACGTTCACATTATAGCAGCTCCATTTTTTTTCTGCTTGTCCAGTTCTAGTCTACTTTTAAACTACAACTACATTTGACGCTTGTATCTACTTGCTTCTGATCTTTTTACTTCCAACTGTATTCAAATCTCTTCCCTTGTTACTTTTCTGTAAAATAGAGAATGATAACATATATGCATCAGTTGTTTTGGGGAAAAAAAACCAACCAGTATTGCTGTCTTTCTTAATCAGAGAACTTTAGACCAGGTGTTATAAACCAACTAAGATATCAGTTTAAAAACTAAACTTTATTCTTTAGAGCAGTGTTTTGTTCACAACAACATTGAACAAAAATTTGAGAAACTTCCAAAATACCTCCTGGTCCACCGTGCCTAACCAGTCTCCTATACTGTCACTGCCCACAGTGACACATTTGTTGCAGTTAGTGACCCTATGTTAGTGACCCTATGTTGATATATCATTGGGAACTAGCATCCCTAGCTGGCAGTAGACCCCCTTTTGGTAGTGCACATGCTATAGGGTCAAACAGCGTACACCCACAATTACAATGTGACCCCACAGCCCTCAGAAGGTTACTATGCTCTCTCTGCTTGTAGGCTCTTTGCTCTTCCCAGTTCTTGCGACCATGGATCTTTGTCAAAGTGTCAGCATTGGAGTCAAGTCGGGATAGTCCTGATAGCTTCCGGCTGGGTTCTTTTAGTTACCGACTGCATTGAAGGTTCCTGTGTGTCACTTACTCACTGCCCAGCTCAGGCACTCCTCTTCTTTTGCTACTGAGTAGCTTCTCCTTGTCTACACTCCATCAGTTCCCTAACAGTGGGTGCTACCTTCAAACTTTGTGAAAAATGAAGATAATTGTTATTAAACAATAGAATGTATATCTAAGTTAGAATAGCAGTGTTACTAGAGCATATATCAGACTGTGGAATTGCCCTGATATAATAGTCAGAAAGAATTCATTTGCTCATTTGACAAGGCTTTGTGGGGATTTGGCTGGCTTTAAGTAGATATCCAGTTTGAAAGCTGTCTGCTCTCTGACCTTACAATAAGCAGGCATGTAGGTGGGCAGTCTGACAAATGTTTGGAGCTGTGTGTAGTTCCTCTTTTCAAAGGCTTCCCCTCTCTGTCTACAGGCTCTCTGTACCATTGTTATTAGTATTTTGTGTAGTGTATTTGGGACTTCTCTTGGCTTACAGGTCCTGCTGACTGTGTTTTCTTCTGTCTTCTTCAAATTCTTGGCAGATGGTTCGCCTTTTGAGCCAGCATATGAGGGTACACTGTTTCTTTCTCCTCCTAGGATGGAACACACCTCTTCTATGTGATGCCTATATTTTCTCACTCTGGTACAAAGAGTTCCTCAGGAGGCTTGTTTTAAACTAGCTCTCTGTAGTTACTATAATGTGTGTGTGAAGCCCTCTGGGCTTCTATAATCTCACATGAAGTGCATAGAGTTGTAAGTTTCCATGTGAAAGTTAGGTTGGCTGCCAGCCTTACAGTGAGAACCATGTTTCTTACTTGAAATTAAAGCAGAACCCACATTAAACTGATTCACATGCCTAGAAGGGTTGCCAGGGACAGCCAAGGATGATACACAGGTGTGCTGTCCAGGCCAGTTTCAGCAGTTTTCGGTTCTCTTTTCACCTAAGATTGAAAAACCAGCAAATAAACAACCCCGAACCTAAATTGTAATATTCCTTGTCAGGTATATTATGCTCTCCAGAGCATAATCTGTTCTTCCTTACCATTGGGAATAGTAAAATGATGTGGCGAGCGAGGTGGGAGCAGCATGGCTCAGAGCAGAGGCTGTATTCCCCAAGCTTAATGACTGAGTTCCATCTGTGGAGCTCACTGGGCGGAAGGGGAGAGGTGGCTCCTCAAAGTTGTCCTTTGACTTCCACTTGCATGCTATAGTATGTACCTCACATACACATGGAGTAAATAAACATGTCATTTTTTCTTTAAAGCTAGGCCTGGTAGCATATCTGTAATCCCAGCACTAAGAAGGTAGAGGCCATTGTGTCAAGAATTCAGAATTGGGCTGGAGAGATGGCTCAGTGGTTAAGAGCACTGACTGCTCTTCCAAAGGTCCTGAGTTCAAATCCCAGCAACCACATGGTGGCTTACAACCACCCATAATGAAATCTGATGCCCTCTTCTGGTGTGTCTGAAGTCAGCTACAGTGTACTTAAGATATAATAAATCTTAAAAAGAATTCAGAATTATCCTTGGTTAAACTCAAGATCAGCATGAATAGTGTTTTGCCAGGCCATAAACAAACAATAAATACGTAAAGGGACAATATCTACTTACAGGGATGTTCTAGGAAGAAAGTCAGGAGACCTAGAGACAGTCACAGACAGATGTGTGGACAATGCCTGCTTTTGAACATGTTTACCTTAAAGTGCCTATAGACTTGTTGCTATTATTTATGAGAAATTCTTAGAAACCACCATTTTTAAATTCTGTATTTAAAAGACAGGGAGTTTGCTATGTCATCCTGGATGACTTGGTATTCACTGTGTATAGCTCAGCATGTCCACAACCCCTCTTCCTTTCTCAGCCTTCTAAATGATGTGACTTTATAGTGCTACTGTGGTATTTTGTTAAACAATTTTTAAATTTAACATTTTGAATTTGAGTCCTTTTAAAAACTAAAATATGCTATTTTCTTAAACGTATTTATTTTCTTTTGACATTTTTTTTCTTTTTTAATAGAAAGATTGCCTTTTGTGGCTAATTTCTACCACTACTTAGATGACTTTTGAAGGCTGTTACACTAGTTTGCTATGATTTTTTTTCCAGGAGATACCTGAAAAGTCTTTGGAGTATCTGTGTATAGTAATATTAAGACTAATCTCTTAGATTTTGTTGATCTCTGTATTCAGGCTCTTGTTTGGCCTTGTCATTGGGCAAATGGCTGACATTAGCTCTAGAGCCAGTTCTGCTCTAGAGTGCATACACACTCTAGGCCAAACCTCCTTTTAAAGAGTTTTTATTTTTAGCTGTAATTGATGTGACACTTACCAAGTGCTAGATGCTATGCTAACTGCTTTATATAATTGAGAAACAGGCGTGAAGTCCCACAGTTACAGATAAGAAAACCAAGGCGAGGACCTGGCCTCTCGTTCACTGCAGTCAGAGTTCTTAAGCATAGGCAGGTCAGTGAGGAGCAGCCAATGCATGTAGAGGGCCAAGGGTATAATTAGAGCTGTGCAGGGCCTGGGTTCAGAATAAGTTTCATGTAGTTAATTACCTGCTTTCTAGAGCAAGGTTTCTCCGAGTAATTTATCCAGTTCTATACCCAGGAAAAGCTTGAACCACCATTTTGAATCTTGGCTCTGCTTAATTCTCACCAGCATTCAGTACCCACTTATGGAGCTAGGCTACTCAAGACTAAATATGTGAACCACGTTTTTAATATATAACATGATCTTAAAAAAGATTATCAGTGTTTCTAGGAGAGAAATTATTTTATCAGTAAGTATTTTACAAATTTCAAAATAAATCCTCTAGTTTTAACCATGTAATTTATCCTATAGAAATGCTTTTTTAGGGCTGGTGAGATGGCTCAGCGAGTAAGAGCACCCGACTGCTCTTCCGAAGGTGATAAGTTCAAATCTCAGCAACCACATGGTGGCTCACAACCATCCGTAACGAAATCTGGCTCCCTCTTCTGGAGTGTCTGAAGACAGCTACAGTGTACTCACATATAATAAATAAAATAAATCTTTAAAAAAAAAAAAAAGAAATGCTTTCTTATATCTTGAAGGATAATGGTATAATAATGTTATTGTATGTGACACGGTAGCAAAAAGCTATGCATAACCTGTGTCCATCAGATGGAAGCTGTTAGGTAAATTATGACTCATTTGTGTTATGTGTTATGTGTTACCGTCAGTCCAGAAATGAATAAGGCACCTCTGTTGTAAGCAGAGTGAGTAAGAGAGTTAGCTGGAGGGTATGGATACAAAATGACTTAATTCTTTTTCTTTTTTAATTTATATGACATGCATGAGTTCTGTGTTTTAGAAAATAAAGTATTGCCTGGTATCAGAATCACTGTGATGTTTAGCATATGCTCAGCCCAGGGAGTGGCACTATTAGACGGTGTGGCCCTGTTTGAGTAGATGTGTCACTGTTGGGTGTGGGCTTTAAGACCCTCATCTTAGCTGCCTGGAAGTTAGTATTTTGCTAGCAGCCTTCAGATGAGATGTAGAACTCTCAGCTCCTCTTACACCATGCCTGCCTGGATGCTGCCATGCTCCCACCTTGATGATAATGAACTGAACCTCTGAACCTGTAAACCAGCCCCAATTAACTGTTGTTCTTTATGATTCTTGACTTGGTTATGGTGTCTGTTCACAGCAGTAAGACGCTAAGACAATCGCAGTAAGATTTGTGGGGTTTGGAGCAGTTGATACTGGCTTGGACAGATGCTCTGTTGCTGTTTTATTATTTATTGTTGTAGACTGGTACAAATGTTATTTTACTTGACTTTAATTTATTGAGTGAATTCTATTCTCCCAACTTAAATCCCACTTACTTGTGGTATAATTTTTTTTAATATGTGGTTGGATTCAGTTTTCTGGTAATTTATTGAGGATTTTTACATATGCATTCATATGGGATATCAAGCCACGGTCCTCTTTGCTCTCAGTACCTTCATCTGGTCTGGTTGTGGGCAGCACTGCTTGAGTTGGGAATCATTGGTAATTTAGTTTTTTTTTTCCCCTAGAATTTTGTTGACTTCACCTTGATTACAGATTTGATTGACATGCCACTGTTCACAAAATTTCCTAATGACCCTTTTTATGTCTGCAGAGATGAGCCCCAGCCTTACCAGTGAGTTCTTTTTCTTTTGGCTAGTGTGTCTAGCTGAAGGGGTACTTGCCCCTGCAAGCTTCTGTCAAAGCACTGCCTTGGCCTCTCCATTGTGAACGTTTATGATATGTTTTTCTTTCTAACATCTGAAAATTATTTTATAATTTCTTCCTTGGCTCATTGGCTAGGAAAGTATTGTTTAATTTTTCTGTGTTGTTGGGTTTCTCAGGGGTTTTTTCTTGCTGTTTTCTTTTTTTCATTTAACTCAGGAGCTTCTACATTTTAGGCATGCACTCCACCACTGCTGCCTCCAGATGCCACTGATCCCATAGCAACTGGAGAAATAATCTGTTTGTTCCTTCTGGAAATAATGTCACCTTTTCTGGAGAGTGCTCCATGTACACTTCTCTGTAGTTTGAGGACTGAGGGACATGTCATTCTCTAAAGTGGAGTAAATGTCACCTTGGTAAACATGAGAGTTACACGTTTTCTGCGTGTGCTGGGTAGAATGTTTGCTAGGCTTTGTTTCCTGTGCATGTGCTGTTTCCTTATTGCTCTCTAACTATTTAATTTCTGGAAAGTGGAGCACCTACAAGTGGGGTGTTAGTCTTACTAGTTTCTCCCTTCAGTTCTCATCAGGTTTTTGTTGCATGGAGCTTCCCCTCCCGTCATCCCTCTCATTCCCCTGGACCTTCCCTTTCCCCCAATCAACCCCCACACCCATCTCTCCCTAGAAAAGAACAAGCCTCTGAAGGACATCAGCTGAACACAGCACAACAAGATATAGTAAGACCAGGCACAAACCTAGGTGGTAAGGCAACTCAGTAGGAGAAAAAGGGTTCCAAGATCAGGCAAAATAGTCAGAGATATCCCCCACTCTCATTGTAGGAGTCCCCCATCTAAAACACAAAGCCAACAACCATAACTTAGATGGAGAAGACTTAGCGTAGACCCATGCTGGTTCCACAATTGCCAATTCTGTCTCTATGAGCCCTGCTTAGTTCATTCTGTGGGGTTATCCTCTCCTGTGCTCTTGAGCCCTCTGGCTCTCACAATTTCTGCCCTTTCTTCTACAGACTTCCCTTAGCTCTAAGAGGAGTGACCTAATGGAGACCTCCAACCTGGGCTCTCTCTTCACCTAATATCTAGCTGTGAATCTCTGTGTTACCTAATATCTTTGTGGAGCTCCCTTCAGCTGATGATGAGTGGACTTGGCACCAGTCTATGAGTATAGTAGACCATCATTAGGCATTATTTCATAGACAACCCCACCCTCCATTGCATTTGGTTCTACTCAGGTCTCTGGGTTATCCAACTTCTGGTTGCTGGTTATCCAGGCAATGTCAGGCTTGGGCTCCCTCTTGTGGCATTGGCCTCAAATTAGACCAGTCATTGGTTAGACACTCCTACATGTTCTGCTCCATCACTGCCCTAGCACATTTTGTGAGCAGGACAGAATGTGGTGGAAGGTTTTGTGGCTAGGTTGGTATCCTAGTCTCACCACTGGAAGCCTTGCCTGCTTATAAACGATGTTCAGGCTCTGTGTCCTCCATTAGTAGGAGTCCTTGTCAGCCCCACCCCCAACCCCCTTGTAGATTACAGAGAGTTTCAATTGCACTAGGTTTCCACATCACCCTGCAAATGCCTTCCTTTTCCAGTTTTCTCTTCCATACTCTCTTCCTGTACCCTCACACTTGATCCCTCCTTTTTCCATTCTGGCTTGCCCCTAGTCCACCTGCAAAATCTATTCTATTTCCTCTTGTCAGGAGATCCATGTTTACCCCCTTGAGCCTTTCCTGTTACTTAACCTCTCTGGGTCTGTAGATTGTAGCATGATTATTCATTACTTACCAGCTAATAACCTCTCATAAGTAAGTACAAACCATGTTTGTCTTTCTGGATCTGAGTTACCTCACTCAGGATAATTTCTTCTAGTTCCATCCATTAGCCTGTAAATTTCATGTTGTCATTTCTTTTTAAATTGATGAGTAATATTTTTATATTTTCTTTATTCATTCTTCAGTTTAGGGTCATCTATGCTGTTTCTAATTTCTGGCTATTAGGAATAAACCCACTGTGAAGATAGTTGAGCAAGTGTCCTTATGGTATGATGGAGCATATGGGCCAAAAAGTGGCATAGCTGGATCTTGAAATAGATTGATTCTCATTTTCTTGAGGAACTGACACACTGATTTCCATAGTGGCTTTACAAATTTGCACTTCACCAGCAATGGAGGAGTGTTCCCCTTCCTCCACATCCTCACCAGCATGAGCTGTCACTTATGTTATTGATCTTAGCCATTCTAACAAGTGTAAGATGGAATCTCAAAGTAGTTTGATTTGCATTTTCCTGATGGCTAAGGATGTTGAACATTTCTTTTAAGCAGTTTCAGCCATTTGCAATTTCTTTATTGAGAATTCTTTATTAAGACCTGTACCCTATTTTTTAATTGGATTATTTAGTTTGTTGATGTCTAGTTCCCAGAGTTCTTTTTGGTTAGTTTTGTTTTGTTCTTCAGACAGGATTTCTCAGTGTAGCCCTGACTATCCTGGAACTCATTTCGTAGCAGGCCAGGCTGGCTTCAAACTCAGAGATCCTCCTGTTTGTGCCTCCACAGTGCTAGGATTGAAGCTGTGTACAACCACAGCCATCTGAGTTATTTATAATTTTGGATATTAGCCTTCTATCAGATGTGGAGTTGGTGAAAATCTTCCCTTTCTGTAGGCTGCCATTTTGTCCTGTTGATGGAGTCCTTTGTCCTACACAAGCTTTTCAGTTTCATGAGGTCCCATTTATTTATTGTTGATCTTCGTGCCTGTGTGATTGGTGTTCTGTTTAAGAAGTTGTCTGCGGGGCCGGCCGGAGCGAGCGGGGCAGACCAGAGCGAGCAAGGTTGACCAGAGCGAGGGAAAAAAAAAAAGAAGTTGTCTCCTGTGCCAGTGTGTTCAAAGCTATTATTTCCCACTTTTCTCTTGTATAGGCTCAGTGTGTCTAGTGTTATGTTGAGGTCTTTGATCCACTTGGACTTAAATTTTGAGCAGAGTGATAAATATGACTCTATTTGCATTCTTCTACAGTCAACATCCAGCTATACCAGCACTGTTTGTTGAAGATGTTTTCTTTTTTTCATTTTGTATTTCTGGCTTTTTTTTTTTTTAATAAAAAATCAGGTGTCCATAGGTATGTGGATTGACTACTGGGTCTTCTATTCAATTCAACTGATCAATGTGTTTGTTTTTATGCCAATACCATTTGGTTTCTATTACTATACCTCTGTAATAACGGCTTGAAATGAGGGATGGTGATATAACCAGAAGTTCTTTTATTGTTCAGGATTGTATTAATCCTTGGTTTTTTGTTTTTTTTATATGAAGATGAGAATTGTCCTTTCAAAGTCTGTAAAGAAGTGTGTTGGAATTTAGATGGTGATTGTGTTTAATCTGTTGATTGCTTTTAGTAGGATGTCAATTTTTACTATGTTAATTCTATTCATCTATGAGCATGGGAGATTTTTCCATCTTCTGATATATTCTTCAATTTCTTTCTTCAAAGGCTTGAAGTTTTTAGCATACAAGTCTTTCACTTGATTGGTTAGGAGTTACCCCAAGGTATTTTATATTACTTGTAGCTATTGTGAAGGGTGTTGTTTCCTCAATTTCTTTCTCAGTCCATTTATATATAGGAAGGCTACTGATTTGTTTGCTTGTTTATTTAATCTGAAACCACTTTACTGAAGGTGTTTATCAGGTGTAGGAGTTCCCTGGTAGATTATTTGCGTCTTTTATTATATACTATCATATCATCTGCAAATAACAATACCTTGATTTCTTCCTTTCTGATTTATATTCTTTGACCCCCTCTGGTTGTTTTATTGCTCTTGCTGAAAGTTCAAGTATTATATTGAATAAATATGGAGAGAGTAGACAGACTTGTCCCTATTTTAGTTGAATTGCTTTTAGTTTCTCTCCATTTCATTTGATATTTTCTATGGGCTTGCTGTAATTCCCTTTTTATATGTACCTTGTATTCCTTATCTCTCCAAGACTTTTATCCTGAATGGGTATTGGATTTTGTCAAAGGTTTTTTTCAGCATCTACTGAGATGGTCATATGTTTTCTGTTTTTGTTTTTGTTTTTCTTTCTTTCAGTTTGTTTCTGTAGTAAGTTACAATGACTGATTTTTCTTATATTGAACCATCTCTGATTCTCTGGGATGAAGTCTGATTGGTCATGTAGATAATCTTTTTGATGTATTCTTAGATTCAGTTTGAGAGTATTTTATTGAGTTCTTTTTGTTGGTGGTGGTGGTTGGAGTTTGTGTGTGTGTGTTGAGAGTATTTTACTGAGTTCGTTTTGTTGTTGTTGGTTGGAGTTTGTGTGTGTGTGTGTGTGTGTGTGTGGCTGTGTGTGGCTGTGTGTGGTTCTTGTTTGCATCTGTGTTCATAAAGGAAATTGGTCTGTAATTCTCTTAGTTGAATCTTTATGTGGTTTGGGTATCAGGGTCACAATGGCCTCATAAAATGAATTTGGCATTGTTCCTTCCATTTCTATTGTGAAATAATTTAAGGAGTATTGTCCCTATTTTGAAAGTCTGTAGAATTCTGTGCCAAAACTGTCCTGCACTGAGCTTTTTTTTATTGGGAGACTTGTAATTACTGCTTCTATTTCCTTAGGGGTTATAGGTCTTTTAAGTTGTTTATGTGACCTTAACTTTGGCAAGTGGTATCTATCAAGAGAATTATCCATTTCTTTTAGATTTTTTAATTTTATAGAGTATAGGTTTTTAAAGCATGACCTTGTAATTCCTTGGATTTCCTTGGTGTCTGTTGATATGTTCTACTTTTTGTTTCTAATTTTGTTAATTTGGATATTCTCTTCATATCTTTTAAATAGTTTGGATACTGAACAGTTTGTCTATCTTGTTGATTTTCACAAAACAAAACAAAAACCAACTCATTGACTTTTTGTATTGTTCTCTGTTTCTATTGTATTTATTTCAAGCCCTCGGTTTGATAATTTTCTTCTGCCTACTCCTCTTGTGTTTGTTTGTTTTTGTTGTAGAGCTGTCAGGTGTGCTGTTAGATTGTTAATATGAGATTTCTCTAATTTTTTTATGAAGGCACTTTGTGCTGTGAACTTATCCTCTTAGCACCACTTTCATTGTGTCCCATAAGTTTGAGTATTTTCTGTATTCATTTTCATTGAATTCTAGAAAGTCTTTAATTTTTTTTTTCTGTCTTGACTCAGTTTTCATTTGTAAGGGTCTAAAAATCGCTGAAGTAAGACCCCAGACTCAGATAGTATGCAAAAACAAAGATCAGTTATTCTGTAGAAACATCTAGCATGCAAGAGTCACCATTGTTCAGAATGGCAACCCAGATAGAGACATTCAAGTCCCTTTTATAACAGGACTGCTTAATTGCTTCTGAGATAACAGCAGACTTCTAAAACTTAGGGCACATTCCAAGGGGTTACAGAAACCATTAACCGGAGGTCATAAAGAAGACATAAACCACAGAACCCCAGGTGCAAAAACAGGAGATAAGATATTGACTGGGTTTATTTAAACAAGACTTCAAAGATGGCTTAGTTACAGTCTTAAACTTTCCATAACCCTGCAAGCTAGTAACAAATGGTGAAAGTTAAGATAATTGTTCCTAGGATATGCAAGTAGACATTCTCTGTTACAATAGAGAATAATAAGAAATTCTCTTATTCAGTTTATGACTGAATTTATGTGCAGACTCACAGTGAGCTTTTTACCATGTGAACATCTGCTCTGAGAGTCCTATAAGAACAGAGAACAAAAGGCAGAGAAGTTCCCCTCTCCTTTTCTCCCTGACACTTCAACTTAGAGCCCCAAAATTCCTGTAGGCTGCTTTCTCTAGCCTCCCCACTATGTCACTTTGAGGTGCTAAGGAGAGGCTGCACCTTCCAGCCTTAAAGTGACTCAGTCAGATGGATTAGCTGAGAGAGGAAGTATCTTACTTTGCAGTGGCTTGGGGCCTAATTTCTGGGTGGAGATAAATGGAATATGAGAAATGAACTTCTCACATTCAGTAGAGAGTTGTTCAGTTTCCATGAGTTTGTAAGCTTTCTGTAGTTTCTATTATTGTTGTTGAAATCCAGCTTTAATCCATGGTATAGTCTAATATGTGCAGTGGGTATTTCAGGATTTCTGTATTGTTGAGGCTTGCTTTGTGGCCCAGTATATGGTCACTTTTGGAGAATGTTCTATGAGGTACAGAGATAAATGTATATTAATTTGTATTTGGGTGAAATGTTCTGTAGATATCTGATAGGTCCATTTGGTTTATAATGTCTGTTAGCTCCAGTATTTCTCTGTTTAGTTTTTATTTAGATGACTTGTCTATTGATGAGACAGACAGAGTGTTGAAGTCTTCCACTATCAGTTTAGGAGGGTCATTGTTTGATTTAAGGTTTAGTAATGTTTCTTTTACATTTGAGGATGCCCTTGCATTTGGGGTGTAGATGTTAAGAACTGAAACCGCCCGGCTTTTTTTTTTTTTTTTTTAATTTGGGGAATTGAGTCGATTGATATTGAAAATATAAATGTCTGGTAATTATTAACTTCTATTATTTTTGTTGGTGTTGGCACACATGCACATATGCGCACATACACACTCATACACACTGGTTTTGGTCATATGAGATTATTTCCTGTCTTTTCATGGGTGTAGTTAACCTCCTTGGGTTAGAGTTTTCCTTCTAATACATTCTGTAGGTCTGACTTTGTAAATAGATATTGTTTAAATTTTATTTTATCATGGAATATATTGTTTTCTCCATCTATGGTAATAAAAAGTTTTGCTAGATCTAGGCTGCATCTGTGTTCTCTTAGAGTCTGCAGGACATATGTCTAGGCCCTGCTGGCTTTTGGAGTCTCCATTGAGAGACTGGTTGCAATTCTAATAGGTCTGCGTTTATATGTTACTTGTTCCTTTTTCCTTTCAGCTTTTAGTATTTTTTCTTTGTTCAGTATGATTAGTGTTTTGATTATTATATGGCGAGGGGACTTTCTTTTCAAGTCCAGTCTATTTTGTGTTCTGTATGCTTCTTGTATCTTTATAGGCATTTCCTGCCCTAGGTTAGAAAAATTTTCTACTATGATTTTGTTAAAAATATTTTCTGGGCCTTTGAGCTGGGATTCTTCTTCCTCTATTTCTATTTTTCTTAGATTTGGTCTTTTCATAGTGTCCCAGATTTCCTGGATGTTTTGTATCAGGAATTTTTCAGACTTAACATTCTTATTGTCCAGTATATGTATTTCATCTATCATATCTTCAGTGCCTCCACCTCTTGGTGAAGTTTGCTTCTGTAGTTCCTGTTCACTTACTAGATTTTTCACTGCTAGAATTTCCTCAATTTGTGTTTTCTTATTCTATTTCCGTTTTCAGGAACTGTTTTGTTTCCTTCAAGTGTTCTCCCCACCCTCCTTGGCCTTCTTCCTCCAATTTTTTGGATTGGATTTTTTAAGGACTTCATTCATTTCCTCTTTGAGGACTTCTATCTTCCTCATAACCTTAGTTGTAAAGTCCTCTTCTTGTGCTTCAGCTGTGTTGGGATACTCAGAGCTTACTACGAAGGATCCCTAGGCTGTGGTAGAGAGATACTGCCTTGGCTATTGCAGATTGTGTTATGTACACTGGCCTCTAGGCATCTGGGTTTGAGGAGATTATAGGTCCACGTGCTGGTTTCTCAGATTGTCTTTGCTGGATGGTATTTTGTTCCTTGGTTTGTTTCCCTCTGGTCTTGTGGCCAATGTGGCCTGTGGTTGAGCAGGTGTCTCTGCCCAAGTTGGGGGCTGAGACAGCAGGATGGGAAGAAGTGGGGGGTTGGGGATATATATGGGGGGACCCATGGGAGGGCAGCTTACTTGGAGCTCTGGTGGCCAGCGTGGCCTCTGGATGAGGAAGCCTTGAATATATAGGGTTTTTTCTCTGTTATGTCAGCTTCTGTCTTCTTTTGTAGTGTTTAATTCATTACGATTTAATGTGCTGGGCGGGCGTGGTGACACACACGCCTTTAATCCCAGCACTCTGGAGGCAGAGGCAGGCAGATTTCTGAGTTCGAGGCCAGCCTGTTCTACAAAGTGAGTTCCAGGACAGCCAGGGCTATAACAGAGAAACCCTGTCTCGAAAACAACAACAAAAAGATTTAATGTAATTGGGGTAAGCATGATTTATATTTACCGTGTTCTCTGTATATCTTGTGCCTTTTTAGTTTTATTGCTTTCTCCTTTTGTTTAGTGGATACTTTCTAGTATACAAATTTAAATCCCTTGTTATTTGTTATTATAGTTTGAGTTGTTCTTTTGACAGTTGCACTAAGGATTACTCTTAATATGTTAATGTATAATAATTTAGCCCAGATTAATATCAACTTAATTTCAAAACAACTTTGCTCTTACATAGCTTCATTTTTTCATGTTTTGTGATATTGTTGTCATACACATAGCATACTAATTAATACATGTGTTCATTAACATACAATATGTAATTATGTGTTACACTTGCCTTTTCAACAGAGTAGTACGAGGTACTTAGGGACTAAAAACATACCTTTGTCTTTTCTATTTATGTATGTGGCTTCTTTCTTGTCTGTGTTGGTCTGCTGTCACTTGCTCCACCACAGCAGCAGCAGGAGGGCATGACAGCAAAGCTGCTCACCTCCCAGAGCCAGGAAGCAGGGAGACCAGAGGGGATGTAGACCTTCCAGTGTGTGCTCTTAGAGAGGCCAGTCTTCCAAGCAGGCCTGATCTCCCAGAAGCCATAAGTTATGGCTGTTTTGAGATGCACCCCATAACGCCCTTCCCTTTCTGTCTTCAGTGTATTCAAGCTCCTGTCTTCTGAGCTTTCATTATACCCTAGGAAGTCCTTATTTCAGAGACTCCCTGTGGCACTGCCTTGCATTCCTCAGGCAGTGTCCCAAGTATCCTCCCCATGGCTTCTCTGAGGAACCTACTCTCAGCCCTAGTGAGCACACCTTGTACATAATCCTTCTTTTCCCTCTTTTACTTTTACTTCTTATCTTTGATTTTAAAGCATTTTTATTATTTTATTAAAGTTTTGTTTATTTTGTGTGCGTGGGTGGAGGCACATGTATGCTGTAGCAACTTGTGGGAATTGGTCTCTCCTTACACCATGTCTATTGAACTTGTGGGAATTGGTCTCTCTTTACACCATGTCTATTGAACTTGTGGGAATTGGTCTCTCCTTACACTATGTCTATTGAACTTGGGCTCTCCGACTTGGTGCCACCTCTATGTGCTGAGACATCTCACCAATCCTGTTTTAGGGGGAGAATTATTGATTTATGATGCTTGTAGGTGTGAAATTTTGAGTTAACATACATGAAGATCACTAGGCACCTTAAAATGTTAAGATTTTTCATCAAAATTTCCATGATTTTAGCCATTATTTTCTCAAAATCTTCTTTATTTACTGTGGTGTGTCTGAAGAGTCGCACCTGTATTTGGCATGTGTGGTGGTATCCCATGTGCTTATGAACCTTTGCTTTGTAGTGTTCATCTTATCTTCTGTTCCATAAGTCATCTCAGCTGACCCTTGCAATGCCACCACATTGATGAATGCTTCTGCAACTTCTTATTTGCTTTGGAACCCTACCAGCAAACTTTCCATTTCATTTATACTTTTGTACTCTAAAATTTCTGTCTAGTTCTTCCATAGAATTGTCTCTGTTGATACTTTTATAGGCTAAGCCATTTTTCTCATCCTTTTCTGTAGTTCTTTAGACTGTTCCTATGTCGAATAAGTCCACTATCCCAGTGTCTGTAAGGACACGTCTTTCTGTGGTTGTATTGTGTTATGTTGTGTTGTTTGGTTTTTTGATCAGTTGCAGGCAGTGTCTCCCTCTGTAGCCTGAGCTGGCTTTGAACTCTTGCTATTCTTTCTCCCTCAGCTTCCTGAAGATTAGGGCCTGAGTCACCATGACTAGCTTCCAGGTCAATTTTTATTGATTCTTCTTTTTAAAGACATATTTACTAATAGTGTGCATGGGGGGGGTTTGATGATGTGCACCCTCATGGAGGCCTGTTGTTGGATCCCTGGAACTGGAGTTCCAGATGGTTGTGAGCTGCCTTGTAGGTGCTGCATGGTGAGCCCTTGATAGTTTGCACAGCCTTGAAAAGGGTGACTTTGAGCATGTTTGTCAGCACCTTTATAGAAGTTGTCTTGCTTGCTTTCCTTTCACAGAGGCATGCCATTGGTAGAGATTCTTGCTGTACTCTGTCCACTCACTTTACTGCAGCTGCACAGATCCTGAAGGAACAGTGACCCCAGTTTATCTCTGTAATATATTGTCCTCCAAACATGAAACTGGGATACAGACCCTCAAGTGGATAAGGCCTGGCTAACACATCACCAGTCAACTTGGACTAGTAAGAACAACTCCATGATGAGATAGTGCCAATAATAATTAAGCTGAAAATGCGAAAATTATGTATAGACTGAAATCAGAACCAAGAAAGGGCAGGAAGAGAGCTATATTTTGAATCATACCATGCTCACACACATACACATTTTTCAAAACTCACTGTATACATAGGAGAATATACCTTCGTAGAATATACCTCGGTTTACAACAAATATACAGGGCTTCAAAGTCAGAAAACTGGGGAATGAGAAAATCTTGAATCCATTTAAACCTAGCCCTGAGTAAGTTATGGTGGAAACTCTGGGTCAGGACCAAATGAAAGTGCTGACTAAAGATCAGAAGTTAATGTGAACATTACAGTAAAGATAGAGGTCCCAGAGCCAATGTGTGTGGCTTAGTCATCTGCTGCTGCATAAAATTTTATCCCAGAATTTATTAGCATCTTGAAATATAAGCCTCTAGTATTCCAGACAGCACACGTCAGAAAGGCAGAAGCAGCTTAGCCAGGTTATTTAAGCTTTAGCTTAAAAACTGAATCTAACTCCCTCTTCTGGCTTCCGTGGACAGCAGGCACACACACATGTGAGCATACATCATTCATACACACAACAGAAAATTTAAGTCTTTAATCAAAAGTCACCGTGAAGCTGGTCCGATGACTCAGCTCTAATCCCAGCACTCAGGAGGCTGAGGGAGAAAGAGTAGCAAGAGTTCAAAACCAGCTCAGGCTACAGAGTGAGGCACTACCTGCAACTGATCAAACAACACAAGATAATAAGACACAATACAACAGCAGGAAGAAGTGTCCTTACAAGACATAGCTAGAGGTCTCATGAGGTTGCTGTCCCCTGGGTTAAGTGAGGAATTGGATGTACATTGTGCATGGTGGAAAAAGTCAGTCCCTTACTATGTATATGCTCTTTAAAAGTTTATGTGTTACATGTATTAGGAAGGTCTTATGCATCCATACCAAACAAGAATGATTCTAAGGTAATAAATAATAAAGTGGTGGAAAAGAAGTGTTTTCCTGTTTGTTCAACATACTTGAATTTTTATAAAGAATATATAATTAGAATATAATTATAATGTGGCACTCAAAAGCACTAAAGTAGGAAGCTTAAGTGTGGGAGACAAGCTTGAGACACATAGTGACTTCCCGGCCAGCCAGGGCTATCTAGTGAGACTCTGGCTCAAATATAACAAAACGTATCTAAACATAGCTCAGATTGGGGTAGAAAATTGCTGAAGAATGTGCAGAGCTCTTAATTTAAGAGGAACGTTCATAGCGATTTTATATTTTGTGGTTCTGAGATGGCCTGTTGTTATAGTTGTTCAGGTAAAAGAGGCTGATTCCAGGGGGCTGGAGAAGATGGCTCAGCGGGTAAGAGCACTGACTGCTCTTCCAAAGGTCCTGAGTTCAAATCCCAGCAACCACATGGTGGCCACAACCATCCGTAATGAGATCTGACTCCTTTTTCTGAAGTGTCTGAAGACAGCTACAGTGTACTTACATATAATTAATAAATAAATAATCTTTTTAAAAAAAGAGGCTGATTCCAGAACGGAGGAGTGATGACTAGAAGAAAGAGCTTTGGTAAAAATGTAAACTTTAGAGGAGAGAGTGGATGAGAGGTTAAGCTGAGCAAGCTCTATAGGAAGATGAGCAGATGAGGGAGGAGGATAATGGATTAGGCTTACTGTGTCAGCCTACGAGAAATTCTCATTAAAGCTGTCTAGCCAGTGGTTTCCAAGAACAGGCTGTGCCCTGAGAGTCTCTTGCATTTACATGACATTTTAAATCATTGTTGATAATTACGATGATCAAAGAAAGAGGCTTAAATGTGGAATCCCAGTGGCCACTAATGAGTAGAAAGCTAACATAGCACCTGGAGCCAAAGCAATGGTGCTCTGGAGGAGCTGTGTCTCTCATTCCAAGGTAGAGCCAGTAGGTTGTGGCAGGAAACAAAACATGGAGAGGGATCCAGAGTCCAGTGTTGAGATTTAGAAGGCTGGGTTCTAGTTGAGAGCCCTCTAGTGGAGGAAGCGTGGTATGTAAACTCCAGAGAGGAGTCAGTAAAGTTGAAGTTCACAAGGCATTATGGATGCCAGCTAAAGACTACTTCCAACCACTTTGGATATAAGGGGCTTACTTTCTCACTGGAAAGAAATTAAGCAGGGCTTGGTTTTAGTCGGTGTATGTGAATTATATGAAACTTTGCCTTTGCTTCGGCCCTACAAGAGGTAGAAAAGAAGAGGTTTTTGAAGAGCTGAAACTTTTTCCAGGAATTTCTTCCACAGCAGGGAAGGGACTGTCTGGAATTTTCTCCCAAGGGAAATAGCAGAGCTGACAGACAGTGCAGAGAAGCTGCGGGGACCTGAATGTCAAGTCCCACAGAGCTCCCAGAGCAGCCGGGATTGTGGGTCAAGGACCCTAGAGGAAAGTCATTTCCGAGTATGACATTTGCTGTTTATTCAACTGTTTTGCAATGCCTCTTCTGGAAATGGCTTGGTTAACTGATTCATTTTCTGTATTTATTGTCCAAATCCAAGGTGAGTCAGGAAGACAGCCTGTAGTGCCTGCTTCTCCCTTTGTTTCATTGCATTCATAATTACACAGAGAGAAATGGGTGTGACATTTTAAGTCAGTCACATGCTTACCTCAGAGTAAAATTGTAGACAAAAAGCAGAAGTGGACTTCTTTTTATAAGTCTTCATTTACTTTAATTGCACTGTTTCTAAAAGAACGAGCAGAAACTAAAATATTCAGTGTCAAAAGCCAGACATTAAAACATTTATAGAAAGATTGAGAAAGTTTTAGTGGTAGAAATGTAGGGAAATTTTACATTTATAGTGTGCATCTGTAAGCTTTTGATATATATATATATATATATATATATATATATATATATATATATATATATGTGATACAGGGCATATAAAATTATATATTCATAAAAGCACATACTTTATGTATCAAGGGCATCTTCCCATATTAATATATATTAATTAAATATATATAGTATTAAATATATAGCCTTTGAATTTTAAAAAATTTGTGGGGATCTTTTTAAAATTTAAATATGTATAGTAGGTGACAACTCAATGACATTCCTAACGAATAGATACCCACATCACCACCTTTCATATCCGTAAAGAACATCACTGGCCACCACCTAATCCTTCATCCTTGACCTTTTTCCTGTATGGGTACTGATTTACATCCTGATATATAGTATAATGTATGGCTTTTGTATGTGTTTGGCTTTTGGGAAGCAGCATTGTTTCTGTGAGGTCTGTCCATTTGGGTACATATACTACTTACTAGTTTAATCTTCCTGTTGCTATGGCAGTCTGCAGTAGAAGACACAGATATCATAATATATGCATTCTGTATTTGATGGCCATTTAGGTTTTGGAACCAGGGAATTCTCTGGGTAATGCTCATTTATGAAGCTTCTTGTGCATGTTTTTTGAGTGTGTTTGTGCTGGGTAAATACTCACTCCTGTGGTCTGTATACCTCAAGGTCAGTGTGTATGGATCCTGTCCATTTGTTTCTAGAAATAGCCCTGCTATGTGTGAATCCCATGTTCTTGCTAATACTAAGTATTAATGAGTTACTGTTGTTAGATTAGTTTGGGGAGTTTTGTAAAGCTTTTTAAAAATATTAAATTTAGTCAAGCTGTGATGGCATGCATCTTTAGTTCCAGTACTCAGGAGGCAGAGGCAGGTGGATCTCTGAGTTCAAGGCCAGGCTGATTTACATCATAAGTTCCAAGAAAGCCAGGGTTACACAGAGAAACCTTTTCTCAAAAAATAAACAATATAATAAAACAAAGAAAACATTTAAAGCATGCCAGTTTTTGCTATGAAAATGTGCTGTAACTTGATGTTTTCTTGATGGGCTTTGCTACCTGCAACACAGCATGGACAACTCTCATAGCTGATGGGCACTGTGTTCTAACATGAGGGTGATTTAATATTGGAGAACGCTAACAGATCTCAGACATACTTTTTCTTAGTATATTTTTTTAAACTTGTCTGTTTTTTACCTATGTGGTAACAGAAGGAAAATTCAAATAGATTTTGATTTATTGGTGCTGAATGATCATTTTGTCATTCTTATTTTAGAGTAGTATTAAAAAGATACTATGATGGCAAAACGAGATTCTGGTTACAATATTGCCAAACATGGCTGATTTAATTATTCAGAATAATCAGCATTCTTGTCTACCAAGCATACTCACACGCAGCACTGGCTGCCAGCACCTGGATCACATAGACTACTTGGGAACATTTTCCAAACGAGAATCATACCCTTTGTAAAAAGAAAGGCTTTGGCCTAGTGAGATGACTCAGTGGGTAAAGGCACCTGACACCAAGCCTGACAACCTGTGGCGCGCGCGCGCACACACACACACACACACACACACACACACACACACACACACGTTAAGAAGAAAAGTGAGTCGGGCGTGGTGGCGCACGCCTTTAATCCCAGCACTCAGGAGGCAGAGGCAGGCAGATTTCTGAGTTCGAGGCCAGCCTGGTCTACAAAGTGAGCTCCAGGACAGCCAGGGCTGTACAGAGAAACCCTGTCTCAAAAAAAAAAAAAAAAAAAAAAGAAGAAGAAGAAGAAGAGGAGGAGGAGGAGGAGGAAGAGGAGGAGGAGGAGGAGGAGGAGAAGGAGAAGAAGAAGAAGAAGAAGAAGAAGAAGAGTGAAAGTGTTTGCTCAGAGAACTTTCCGTTGTCGTTGTCGTCTTTCTTTTAGCTCCTCCTGCCATGTTTTCTCTTATCATCTCCTGTTTGGTTTTTAAAGATTTGTTTTTATTTATTTATTTATGTGTTTATTTGTTTATTTATTTATTTAATGTAAATACACTGCAGCTGTCTTCAGACACCCCAGAAGAGGGCATCAAATCTCATTACAGATGGTTGTGAGCCACCATGTGGTTGCTGGGATTTGAACTCAGGACCTTCCAAAGAGCAGTCTGTGCTCTTAACTGCTGAGCCATCTCTCCAGCCCTCTTGTCATCTTCTAATAGGAGTTGCTAAGTGTCTGAAACCCTGAGGCCATGCGTTTAGTTAATATGTGATGATGTCATGGTCTTCTGTTGAGCACAATGGCTTTACACAGCTGTTTGTACAGTGGTGTTTGGTAGTGTCCAGTTGCCACAGTAGGTGTCATAATCCTTTGGAGCAGTGCTTCTCAACCTTCCTAGTGTTGCAACCCTTTAATACAGTTCCTCATGCTGTGGGGACTGACCCTCCCCTGCCACCATAAAATGATTTTGGTGCTACTTCATAACTGTAACTTTGCTTCTGTTGTGAATCATAATGTAAATATCTGATCTGCAGGATATCTGATATGTGACTTCCAACGGGACAGGATTTCTTTGTGTAGTCCTGGTTGTCCCAGAACTCTCTGTAGATTAGGTGGGCTTCAAACTCAACAGATCTGCCTGCTTCTGCCTCCTGAGACCTGGGATTGAAGGCGTGACCACCACTGCCCGGTTCAAACTCAACAGATCTGCCTGCTTCTGCCTCCTGAGAACTGGGATTGAAGGCGTGACCACCACTGCCCGGTTCAAACTAAACAGATCTGCCTGCTTCTGCCTCCTGAGACCTGGGATTAAAGGCGTGGCCACCACTGCCCGGTTCAAACTCAACAGATCTGCCTGCTTCTGCCTCCTGAGACCTGGGACTGAAGGCGTGACCACCACTGCCTGGTGTGCTTCGGAGGCTTTAAGATGGAAACTCTTTATCATAGTCAAATGATATTCTGGAAATGCCTTCTTTATTTTTTTTTTTCCTGATTTCTCTGCTTTTGCCAGTTGTATATTGGGATTTTAAGACTGTAATGACAAGACTGAGCATGTGGTTCTTCAAAGTGTTAAAATATTCTTTTGACTTTCATATGTGCAAATCATCTACATCTCTAAGTAATTGCTGACAAGAAACAATTAACAATAGCACAGAACTACTACTGTGCACTTTCTTCTGTTTGAAAGGCAAAGTCAAGTCTAGGGACTTTCTTGTTACTGGGCTTTCTTCAGAGGTCATGTTGTAACCTAAGTCTGCCAACTCTTGCTTCTCTCTACTAACGGAGATGGGTCTAAAATGCTTAAATGCTTAAAGCAGGTAGCCAGAAACCATATTGAAGACAGTGTTTCAATGACCCCTCCTTTCCTAGCCCCTAAATCTTTTTATTAATGTCATTAATGAGAAATAGAACTTGCTGACTAGATTTTTCCCTCTCAAAGTATCTGTTATGGCGTCTCATGTTCCTAAAGCAGCCGGAGACAGTTGATCTTACAAGTAATGTTACTTGGGGTCTTCTCAGTATTTCTTGATGATGGACTCAGCTTGCAGATTCATTTTTAAAGGCACAATAACATCTTGGATGATAAAATGTTTGATTTCTCATAGGTCATTTTTACATATGTCAGTATGGTCAACCTACTGTCAAGGAGTTTTTCAAGTTACAGCTTCTCACATAGTCAGGTCAATAATCACTGAGTAACTAAACCCAGCAGAACCCTCATTAACTAACTTGTCTATGATTTCAGTGCCCCATCAAGAGCTATTTTTCTTTCTCTGTAGGGATCAGTCAGAGTCGAATCTCTCACTGGCTGCTGCAGCAGGGATCAGATCTGAGTGAGCAGAAGAAAAGGGCGTTCTACCGATGGTATCAACTTGAGAAGACAAACCCTGGTAAGTATCCTTGTCATTTCTTGTGCCCAAAGGGAAAAGCAAAGCTCTGTCTGTGAGCCCGTGTGCTGATTTGTTCAGAAAGCTGCTCCGTGCTTCAGTATGTTCCTTTATGCAAGTAGGCAAGTGGGAGCTTCCGAAGGCCTGGTTGTAGTTATGTTGAGGTTTCTGTTTCCAAGGGCTGCTCACCTCTTCTCCTCAGCTGCCTTTTGGTTTCCAGCTGAGGTGATTTTTCTAGGCACCGTTTGGAAGATTGGTCATGGCATCAGGGGCTGGCCCCTTTTTCTTCAACTGTAGGTGCACACATAAAGATTGTACCTTTTCCCCATTTTTTCTTTTAGAAAAACATTATGTTAATTGGTATGTATTTAATATTTTTATTGAGTTCATACTGTACTGTTCCAATGATTTCTTCTAATGCTTTTGTGTTTTTAATGCTTGTGACTTGGGTAATAAATATATTTTAGAATTTTAAGGTGAAGCCATTCACATAGCTCCCAGGAGCAGCACTAGATTGAAAAATAGGATGAAATCTTAAGAGAAAAGATCACGAGTCTTGGTGTCGGGAGTTGCCAAGAATAGGCATCATTTATTCCACTTGTAACAAGTGATAGATCAAGAAAAATATGACGTCATGAGAATGACTGTTTCGGGCTGCACGGTGCACAGGTTATGATGTAGTGATCCTTATTGGTATAACATTTATGTCGAGGTGCCTTCTGCAGCGCCACTGCACAAAGCCTGCAGGCACAGCAGGTGAGGTGTTGCATGCAGCAGCATTGACTGTGAGCTGCAAGTACACAGAACTGCATTCAAGTGCTTTGTGGGGGTCGGGGAATAAGACAAAACAAAATAGTAGCAATCTGTATAAAAAAATGTCTAGACTCTATTCTCCCCTGTTTCCTCATTTGAAGTGTTGCAGATATATAGACATTTAAAAAGCCCAGTAAGGTATCCAGCTATTTTCATTTAATTTTCTTAGATACAACAATTGTGAACATTTTTGCTGTTCACTAATATTATTTTTTAAGATTTACTTGGGGCTGGAAGGATGGCTCAGCGGTTAAGAGCACTGACTGCTCTTCCAGAGGTCCTGAGTTCAATTCCCAGCAACCACATGGTGACTCACAACCATCTGTAATGGGATCCAATGCCCTCTTCTGGTGTGTCTAAAGATAGCTACAGTATACTCATAGAAATAAAATAAAAATTTCAAAAAAAAAAAAGGGGGAACTTAGATAAGAATAAAATTAAAAAAAAAAAAAGCTTACAACAAGCTATGTCACACAGAGCATGAACAATCTGAGTACTATAAGAAAGGGCACTGTTCCTTTAAGAAGCAGATCCAATACACAAGCAGAAAGCATCTTCTGTATTGCCTATACAGTGAGAGTCAGAATTAAGGGCTCCATTAGATTCAGGGTGAGTGGTTTTGTCAGAAGTAGTGCGTAGATTTTTTTTTTTTAGGGATCCCTGTCATAATGACCTCAATTTACATTGAGATGCAACAAAAATAAAATGGATTGAAAGAGAAGTGTGTGGTAAGTAGTAAACAGTACAAGTACAATTGCTGTAAATCCTCCTCGGCGAAGCACTCGGTGAAGATACAGTGTGAATAGTAAGAGGTCCGTGTTGCCATGTGTCATAAAGCATGTCAAGTGGTGGCCCTGCTCATGTCCATACTTGATGGTGCTGTTAAGATGGAGACAGTAACTTTGCTTTGCATTTTGAGTAGTCTGTGTGGCGGTAAATACTCTGTCCTGTGTTAGGCAGTCTCAGCCTTCCTTGAAGTTCCTGCTCAATCAGTTCTTCAGGGAGATTTATAAAGAATGAGATAATCTTCTCTATCACTCCTTCAACGTAGATCGGCTGACATTTTGCCTTCATATTTTCTAGCAGTGTCTAAAAGCGTAAGCAGATCTCTTGAAGAAGTGCCTCTGTTCTTGTTACTGTTAATGTTCTAGGCAGCACTATTCTGGGGGGCGGAGGGGGGGGGTGCAGCCCCAGTGCCACGGGAGTTTGTGTTTTCAGGCAGCCACGTTTCAGAAAGAAGCCGAGAATTCACAGCAATGATGGTGTTAGCACTGTCACGTCAGTGCTTAATTTTCATTTTGAAAATTGAAACATGGCCACTCCCTGTTTACCTCTTGTGCACCTTCTTTAGGGATCAGTAGGTGTTTTACATTTATAACACAGTTTCCCACCAACTCCATTTCAAGTGCTCAGAGGTCTGCTTCCATATGAGACCAGCACAATTCTACCATATTCTTGAAGCAGTTTGTCAAACTGGATGCTAAGTAGTCTCCGGAAGATGAGTTTCCTTCTCCTGTGACTCATCCTAAGCCAGCAATTTGCAGTGCTAGCTAGATGAAGAAGGAAAGAGACTTGGTGTGTGGTGTGCTTCACAGAGACACACAGGCTGAGAGCGAGGGTTCAGCTAGCTCTATGAGGAACTGTGCTTACCTGAGGATTTGGTACCTAGGACAGAACTTGCATAGAGACCAATGGTTGTTGAACTGAATTCCCACACTGGGGTTTAGGGCTGCTCCAGCTTGGAGCAGGGTGGAAGCTGTTGACATAATTATTTCACTGGAAATAGGAAAGAGCCGCAACAGCATTTTTAGGCCCACTGGGGACTCCTACTAAGAATCTAGCTTGCAACCTTGGAATGATTTTAGTTTTGTTTTTAATCTTACTTCTCAATTAAATGTATGTAGGAACCTGAGCTAGGCCCACCCAGTGGCGAGCACAGGGAAAGACTAACAGCGCTCACTGGGCGTGGCCCTCTGCACAGGCACTCTCTCTTGTCGAGGATGAGTTCCCCCATGAGCAGACATTGGCTTCCCATACAAGTTGCATCACTGTTTCCTGTTTAAAACCCCAGTCTGTACTCATTTCCGTCCATTTTTTTCTGTATATTTTACAAGCAGCTAAAAAAGAAAAAAGGATGTTGGTAAGTGTCAAATGGTAGTTCTGTTGTATTTATAATAATTGACTCTTACCCATCAGTAAGATTTTCTGTCTTTTCACCTTTAATCTAAGAGGTAATGTGGCATAGAATTCTTCATGGATGTGTTGGTGCATCTTTGTTAACTATAAAACAGCTTTTGATTCTGTCTAAAGAATGGTGGCGTTTCTCCTTCTGTGGGTGCTTTGGAGTTGCTGTAATCTTTGAGTATAGTATGGTGCCTAAGGTTCTTTTCTCTGCCTTTTAAATGGTTGCTTAGAGTGCCTTATGTTCTTCTTTGCAAGTCAGTAGAATCACCTCATCTAGAAGTGGTTAAGTTCTCTGCAAGGAAATATCATAGATCATTGTAGTTATGTTTTGTATGAATTATATTTGCATGCAGTGAAACAGCATATAGAAGTTTAAAATATAAGATATGAAACAACATATACTACATTATGACTGGTATCCAGGGTGTATACACACACACACATACATACACAGAGGCAGTTTAGATTTCTGTACATATAAAAGCTGTTGGGGATTCTAGTTTAGAATAGCTCTGAAGAGCTGTTGATTTGGGGAGACATAGAAAGACTTAATTATTTAACCTCTGGGTCTTTTGTTTGTTTTGCAGTGCTTGGGATCAAATCCAGGGCCTTGTGCATTCAAGGCAGGCATTTTACCATTGAATGATGACCCTTTTGTGGCTTTCTGAATTTTAGACAGTTGTCTGTGTTTGAAAAATACATATAATGTGTACTGAAAGGAAGGAAGGAGAGAGAGAGAGAGAGAGAAGAGATGTGAAAGTCAATTTTGTTCATGTTAAGATACCAAGAGAAGAGCTGCCAGGGTTCCTGAGGTGTGGTCCTGCAGCTTGCCTGAAGCAATTTTTGAAAGTAAGCTGTGGGTGGGTTTATGAGGAGGTAGTTTGCTAATACCATAACCTTCCCTCTGTCTAGCAGACAGATTATCAGGAGAAATGTAAATAGCATCATATTGTCACATACACTTAGAGAAAAAATGTAAAATTAAGGCAAACTGTAAAATGAAAAGCTGACTTTTCTCTGCTGTAGAGATAGATGCCTGGCAAACAAGTTGGCTGTGTTTGTAGATTCTTTGCTTACATTAAATGACTCAGGGTTGCATTTCTCTAGTGAAATCCTTCTTTCAGCTTCTTGCCTCTAGATCCATTCCGGGTTCTTACAAGTCTCTCCTTTACAAGGTTCTCTGTACCATAAACTCAGCAAGGGAAAAGTGGGGTTATTTTTATTGACAATCCAGCATCTATAGATACAATATGATTCTCTGATAAACAGAATTTCCCAGCACATTCCAAAGCCTGCTAAGTCTTATAAATCAAGCAAGCTGGTGGAAACTAATCACATAGACTTGATCTTGTTTCTTATGACAACATTTACAAGAAAATGCCTGTTTTTCTATAGAACCAAGAGCTAGTCTTGCTACCTGGCTTGCTTTGGGGATCACCAACTCCAAATTCCCAGGTTGGGCTCTAGGCAGCTAGCTACCATGCCTTCCTGGCTCCTTGTGCTATTCTGAATGACTGCTACTTCGATAAAGAAATGGAGCAAGAAAAGAAAAAAACTTCAAAATTAATATGGTATTTTTAAAATTAAGAATACCTACATATTTTAAATTATTTGGTTTCAGCTTTTTATACATAAGTAGTCTTGATTTCTTTCAAGGTCACTATGTCACACTTTATTCTCTTGGGGTTTTATCCCCCTTTTCTCACTTCCTTTTTTTTCCTTTCTTTCTGACCAACTTTATTTTAATCTAATTTCCTTTCTTATAGGAAGTCTAGACAATGCAGAATACTTTTTTTTTTTTTTTTTTTTTTTTTTTGGTTTTTCGAGGCAGGATTTCTCTGTGTAGACCTGGCTGTCCTGGAACTCACTATGTAGACCAGGCTGGCCTCGAACTCAGAAACTCGCCTGCCTCTGCCTCCCAAGTGCTGGGATTAAAGGCATGTGCCACCACACCCAGCCGACAGCTTTTTTTTTTAAAGATTTATTTGTTTGTTTGTTTAATGTGAGTACATCGCTGTCATTAGACACACCAGAAGAGGGCATCAGACCCCATTACAGATGGTTGTTAGCCACCATGTGATTGTTGGGATTTTAACTCAGGACCTCTGGAAGAGCAGTCAGTGGTCTTAACTGCCGAGCCATCTCTCCAGCCTCCACAGAAAACTTTTTTTAAAATAGTTTTAGATCTTTATTGTAGAAGGGCAGGGAGAAAGAGAGAAGGTAGAAAGAGAGAGGCCAGCCATGGCCACACGGAGAGAGGGGGAAAAGGAGAGAGAAAAGGTCCTGCAGAATATTTTTAAAGATTAATATTATTAACCAGTAAATCCCAATACCAAAAAGGGATTTCTCTTGTACATCAGCAGTCCATTTCCTTTAGCCTCTTAGGAGTCTGCTCTCTGTTAACTTGCATGCCTGCCTGAGAACATGCCACAGCTCTAGCAGCCCACGCTGGAGCTCACTGATTTTGTGTTCTCTTCTTCCCCATCCCCTCTACTCTGAAACTCTCCAACCCTTCACCAGGGCAAACGTGGGGTAAGAGAATCCATGGCCTTTTCTATTCTGTGTCTGCCTTCATCTTGGCCTGCTGTGATGTTAGCTTGGTTGTTTTGGACATTTTTCTTTTCGGAACAGAATTTATATACTTTTAAATAGGTAAATTCTTCTCCTAGAGTCTTCCTGTGTGCTGTAATCCTTGCTTGCTCTGGTAAAAATAGGAAAGACTTTGAACCAGGTTCTGGTTATTTTGATAAATAATATTTTATATTGATAATTTGATATTTTATTTATTTGCTTGTTTATTGGGTTTTTTGTATGAGTGGTTTGCCAGCATGTATTTCTGTGCACCATTTGCAAGAGAGGCCAGAAGAGGCCATCAGATCTCCTGGAACTGAAATTATACTTGGGAGCTGCTAGGGAGGTTCTGGAAATTAAACCGGGGTGCTCAGGAACAACCAGGGCTAGTAACTGCTGATTCCCTAAACTCTTTTCATAAACACATTGACCATGGTATACAAAATTTAAACTCACTGATGATAACGGAAAAGATTTAAACCTATTAGCCTTGATACAAAAGATTCACACCCCTGACTGCATAGAAAGGCTTACAAACTTAAGTACCATAAATTAGGATTTTAAAATTACCATAAACAAAGATACAGCAGATGACAAGTGAAACAAATGATTGCAGCTATGTGACTAATAATTGATGTTGCATCTCCACTCAGTTAAAATCTATAGTGCAATAGAAAAAGGACCAGAAACTAACAAAAGTCAGACTAACAATAGCAGAATAGAAGCAAACAGAAACGGTGCTCATCCTACTATTAGTATTTTATCTTAAAGGGATTTTTTTTTCTGCCAAATTGGTGCACTTGAATAAGTACCAAGCTTAGTGTTTGGGAGGATATGATAAAATAACAACTGGGCATGGTTGTGATGACCTATATTAATTATCTGCTGTGATACAAACCATGCTGCATTTTTGTAGGTTAGTACAACAAAGATTTATTTCCTGTTTCTAGAGATCAGGAATCCAGGAGAAACATCCTCATGAGCTTTAGTCAAACTGTCAGTCAGGGCTGCAGTCACGGGCACTGGATGGTCCATTCACATGGATGTTGGCTATCCCTATTTATTCCTTACTGCTTTATGGCCAGAGACAGCAATTCCACAAGAATCCCAGCATCTGTTCTCACCCAGCAACTCCTCTCTTGAGCAAGTGATCTGACAAAGAAAGCAAAGAAAGATGCCCTGTGTTTGAGTTCTTGGGAGACTTGCTTTCACTGCCACATGCTGTTGATCACAGTCATGAGTACAGAATGGGAAAGCACTGCACAAGGCAGAGCTACCAGGAGTCAAGGAAGGACCCATGGAGCCCTTGGATTCTGGCTACCAACATGCCTTTGTTGAGAGTATATGCCTGGGTATTTATTTCCCTCTGTAAAATAGAAGTATCTACATGATGTGTATTCTGTGGGTTAAGTGTACGAGGTAGCTTCTCCCTCCACTGCCAGGCCTTTGGGGAGAACGGCAGAAGCACCTGGAGATCAGGGGAGCATCCTTCACTTTTGTAGTCTTGCTACATGGTTAGCATGTGTAGTTTATCTGACTTCTTAAAGGACAGCTAAGCCAGCATCTACGGAGATGCAGACAGAGAGTGCAAAGCCCCCTATGATCTAGCTTTGGACTTTGTCCGTGTCATAGGATGGCTTATTGTGAAACTTTATCTTCTGACTGCCTGGGCAGTCATGGCTGTGAGAAATGATGCTGTTAAATCAGCATTCCATATAAAAAGAAGCTTTTATACTGGATTTATTTTGAATATAAAATTAATGAAATTTGAGTATGGATTGGCTGTGTAATATCTGCAGGGAGGTAGGAAAATTAAAGATGAAGTGAATCTGAGATATTTTAGCTTGCCATTTGAAGAAGAGATTTACTAATAAGGGAGAAACAGAAAGATAGTATGTTTGAAAAGGACAATCTAGGCTTAAACCATTGGTCTACGTCTAAGAAAATACAAATAAAGATGTTGCCTTTAAGAAGGGGGGTTTAGGGGCTGGTGAGATGGCTCAGCGGGTAAGAGCACCTGACTGCTCTTCCGAAGGTGATAAGTTCAAATCCCAGCAACCACATGGTGGCTCACAACCATCCTTAATGAGATCTGGCACCCTCTTCTGAAGTGCCTGAAGACAGCTACAGTGTACTTACATATAATAAATAAAATAAATCTTTAAAAAAAAAAAAAAAAGAAGGGGGGTTTAGCTAGGCCCACATTTTGCATACCTTTAGTTCCAGCTACCTGGAATGCTAAAGCAGAAGGAACTATTGAAGTCAGGAGTTACAGACTAGCCTAAGCAACATAGAACAACCCTGTCTCAGAAAGGGTTTACATGGAAGGGGGAGGGAAGAAGGGGTGAAATATATGTGTATTAAAATAGAGACATTATCCATGGTGTTACCTGATGATATGATAGAAAACAGTTATCATGAACAAAAATGCGTTCACTGTGTGAGAGTAACATGTATTCATATATACATAAACCCCTTGAATCTAACCTGCCTTTCCAGGACATATCATTAAGAGTTTTGAATAGTCAGACATAGTGAAGCATGCCCATACTCCAATACTTGAGAGGTGGAAGCAGGAGTTCTGGGCTACTTTACTCCTTGTCTAAAAAGAGAGAAAAAGAGTTTACATTACACTGTAGTCAGAAGGAACGTCCTGAAGACTTTAATCAGAAGAGTGACATCACTGTAATTATGTTTGGAAAAACTGAATTTATCAGTGTACGTAGTAAACGAGGAGCCAGAGGCAGAGCCCTCTGGAAGCATTGCAATCTCTCTTCCGATCTGTGAGCCAAGTCCACACAAGCCTGAGACAATGGCTTCTCTGGTTTGTGTCTAGTCTCAAGTCCAGAGTAAGCCACAGACAAGGGCATGTTATAGATGAAGAACTAGTGAATTATAACTGCCTGAAGCTTTTTGAGAAAAGCTAGTCTAAATTAGTAAGCTCTCTCAGATTGAAGTTGTTATAGTTGCGAGGTGAAAGAATATAGGATTTTAATTTTTTGGTTTTTTGGTTTTTTGAGACAGGGTTTCTCTGTGTAGCCCTGGAACTCACTCTGTAGACCAGGCTGGCTTCGAACTCAGAAACCCACCTGCCTCTGCCTCACAAGTGCTGGGGATTAAAGGCACGCGCCACCACTGCCCTGCTGAATATGGGATTATTAGTAGGCAATAGACCTATAAAGACTGAATCCTGCTCACTGAAGGCTTGTAAAATGTCATCTTATTTCATTTTTCTTTTTGAGACAGTGTCTCATGTAGCTGAGGCTAGCCTTAATAACTCTGATCCCTCTGCCTCCGACTTCCAAGTGGTGGGATTACAGATGTACACCACATCTGGCCTAGTATAGGGATTTCAAAAAAAGGCTTAAGGGGAAAGTCCAGTCCTTCAGAAGGTAGGTCTCATGCTTTGTATGCAGTGCACTAACGGAACTGAGGGACACATGAAAGCGGATGGGAAGGAGACAGGTGTGGTAACCCTCGTGGGCTTTTCAAAAAAGAGACTTTTACTTCTTCAGGATTTTCCTTTGGTCATTTTTTATCTTGTGTGTATAGGTGTTTTGCTTTCGTGTATGTCTGTGAACTATATGTGTACAGAGCCAGGAGAGGCCAGAAGAGGGCATTGGATCCCTTAGAACTGGAGTTACAGATGGTTGTTGGCTGTCATTTAGGTGCTGGGCATTGAACCCGGGACCTCTGGAAGAGCAATCATTGCTCCTAACCACTAAGCCACCTTTCCAACTCCTTTATCATGTTTTTTAAAATAAGAATATTAAATATTTTGGCCTTCAAGTTTCGGTGGACAAAGGAAAGCTCATACTCTGCTCGTTGTCTTGTTTTCATGGTATCTTCATAATACTGATTTTTTTTTTTTATTAGAGAGTTTCTTCATTTACATTTCAAGTGTTATCCAAAAGTCCCCTATATCCTCCCCCCGGATTTTTTTTTTTAATTGCAAGATATTTGCTAAAAACAAAAAAAAAATGTCTTGTTTATTCCAGGGGCTACATTAAGTATGAGACCTGCCCCCATTCCAATAGAGGACCCTGAATGGAGACAAACACCTCCCCCAGTCTCCGCCACACCTGGAACCTTCCGGCTTCGACGAGGGAGTAGATTTACCTGGAGAAAGGAATGCCTAGCTGTCATGGAAAGGTAGGTTTCCTAGTCCTGTGAAACACTTGGCTGTCCCAGTTTCATTTCTAAAAAAAAATAATCTGAAGTCCAGAATCTAGCTCTGCCGGTATTCTGAAATATTAGAAATGCTGTGTTGGTGAGATAAGAGAGCTCATAAAGCTGGAGTTAGCATCTGTCAGCTGATTTTACAACTTAATTTTGTCCTCTGCCAGGTAACAGTCTTTATAGAGTTAAGATTTTTAGGGCTTTTGTTGTTTCCGCTGTTGTTGTTTTTGAGATAACGTTTCTCTCTGTGTAGTCTTGGCTCCTTAGAACTCACTCTGTACACCAGGTTGGCCTCAAACTCACAGAGATCCTCCTGCCTCTGCCTCTCTAATGCGGTCTTAGGGCATACACCCCCACCACCCAGCTTAAAGATAGTATTTATAAATGTATATCTTTCCATGATTTTGAAGAACCTCTGTGCAGCTTGATTCTCCTCAGTGTTAAATGGTAGAGGAGCGCACTGAGATTCACTTTCCTGCAGAAAACAGACAGTCTCTGAATGGATTCACAAAGGTTAAAAACTACACATAATAGAATCTGAACCGTGTCTGGTTTCAGTACTTTTGACAACTTCATTTTTCCCCGTCTGGCATGGTATAAATGCTTATAACATAGTGCTATATTTAGTATGTATTCTACAGTAGAACTGTCCTTTAAAGAGCCCCCACTTTCCAGCATAAGTGATATATACAGGATTCTGATTTGTTGGAGATGTTGACAGCAACAAAGTTTATTCTTACCTAATTTGACCACAAGTGTAGCATCCTGGATGGAACATTTAATGGAGATTTAGAAGTCCCAGAAACCTGTTCAAGCTCTGATCAAGTCAGAGACCAAAACTATCCTTCTTGTATTCAAAATGAAAATGGCAGTAGCCGACAATGTTACCCAGGGTGTCTGCTCTCTCTTTTCCCTGTTTCCAAGTGCATTGACCTCACTGCCTGAGGAAGGACAGGCTTTGCAGTGCTGGAGGTCAGATGGCATACGTGAGGTGAATAGGTAGCCACGATGGAGCTGTCAGTTATCCATTGCTGTAAGGTGTTCTCCCTCACTCTTGACTGTAGCTAAGAATAGACCATATACTCAGTAATAAACCAGTGTCTTCCTGACTGACTATAGTGTAAGGGGAAGACTTTCTGGAGATCTGATTGCAATCTGCTCCATTTCCCTCTTTTGTGCAGTTTAATTCTTTCTGAAAGTTTGTTTCAAATTTCCACAGATGAGAATAAAAACAATGCCTAACTTAAATGAGTCACAACATTGTATATTTCTCTCTGGTAACAGAATACATTTTGATATTTCTTTGTGCCTAGGGTGGGTTTTAACTATACCAATAATGCAATCAGTTAAATTTTTCAATAATATTCCAAAATTTTTATCACATAAAGTTGGTATGAGAAAGGATTAACCATTGAGAACGTGCAAATAGTAGATGATACTGTGCAAATAATAGAAAGCACATGACTCTTGATGTATTTTAGAGTGGAACCTAAGACTCAGAGGCTGGGGTTCCATTTACTTCTGAGTTTTCTTCCCTAGAACTGCACTGGCTAAATTTTAATCAAAAGGATGTACAGCATTTTATCTTTTTGTAAGGTTTCTATTTAGTTCTAACGTATTTTTAACCTTAATTTTAATTTAATATCTTCACCCTAGGACTCGGTATTTTCTGATTTCGTTTCATCTTACCTGGCACAGCTAGAGAAGGTGTGGCTCAGGCCTGACTGCTCAAAAATGCTGAAAGCCTTTCAAAGCACCAACTAGCATTGTCTAGATGGTCCGCATCCCCTAAAAATGGAGCTTTGTGGAACATGAAGTCACCTGGCCTTAGAGTAGCATCATGCTTTTTGGCATAGACTGAATGTTTGGATAAATACCTATGCCCAGCCAAGTAAGCCTTATTCAAATATGTTAGCATAGGATAAAAGTCCAAAACTATTCCATTCCTCACTCCATACAGCAAGATAAATTTCAAATCAATCAGAGAAGTGAATTTATATACATAGAAGAAAACATAAATTATCCTTTCGTATCCTGGAAGTGGGAGAAATGTCTCCTAGTGGAATCTCATGATCCAAAAGCAGTAATGAAATGATGGATAAATATAGGTGGAAAGAACTTCTGGGGTAAAACAAAGTAGAAAGGTATCACCCTTAATATAGAGAGAGTTCATAAATAAGGTAAGACCAACAGCTGGACAGAAAGATGGACAAAAGGGACCAGGACAAAAGTGATGCGAAAGCTTTCTGAGACAGTCTACTCAGACCTGGCAGGCCTCCTGGACCAGTCTCCAGGTATAAATCACTGCATCCCAGCAAAAACACTTACTCTGAATCAAGAGTGAGTTGAATTAAAATTCTATTAAGGTGCCATCCTTCACCTGTCACACTGGTAAAGAATTTGGCAAAGTTCTCTCTTGATTAGGCTCCGCAGAAATGGTGTTTTCATCCATTTCTGTGGAAATGCAAAACAGCAGCTCCTATGGAAGAGAGCCGGGCTATGTTGGGGCAGTTACCTATGATTTGCCTTTTAGAGCCGCACTTCTGTTTCTACTGACAGAAATACAAAATAATATCAGAATCCTGGCAGAAGCCTGAATGTATCTGTAGTGGTCTGGGTAAATAAGTACAGAAAATGAAAAGGCCACTGAGATGGCTGAGCAGGTAAGCACCTGCTGTGAAGCCTGATATCCCAAGGTCAATCCCTGGGACCCACGTAAACGGGGAAGGAGATAGACATCTCCACCACATTGTCATGTGATCTCCACACACAAATGTACATGTACTTATAAGAAACAACCTCATTGAGATAGAGCCCACTTGTTTAATGCCTTGAATGTACCTATACTCACGTGTCACCACATTTACTTTTACAATGCTGTCACTGTGCCCTCAGAACCTTGGGATCTAATGGAAACCACTCTCTTTTCCTCCCATCCCTCTTAGTTCTATGCAACCATTAGTCTGTGTGTAAATGTGTCTGCTCTGGACATTGTAATATTATGAGAGACTCATAGGAGGCCAGATTAGAAGGCTGTCAGAGTAACCTGTGCCTGAGTGAGGAGGGCTGGATGATATAGTAAAAAGATAACGGGATAGCATAAATAAAAAGGCATAACTATCAGAAAGAAGTGTGAGGAAAGACAGTATAACGAGCTGTAGGAGGAGCATGGAAGGAGCTTAGCTTGGTGATGGTCAGACATCCACTGAGGACAGTGTCTGTAACACTGGACAGACATTCAGTGTCAGCATCCCCAGACACCAGTTCTTACGTTTCTAAACTGAAGATTTAAGTGTAATGATGAGTAAAAGAAGATAAACTCAGAGTTAGACAAGGTTTGATACTAGCTCCCCAGCCAACCCATATGGGAATCATTAGGAACTTAGGACCTTGGTAAGTCGAGATTTGAAGGTGAATGGAGATGCTGCGTGTGACGGAATAGTGGAGTGTTCCCGGAAGTTCTTGTTGAGAGTGTTTGTCTTCAGAGTCAGCTGTTCCAGCATCAGGTAGGAAGTTACCTGAGGTGACTGTCAGGAAGTGTCATGGCACTGGACTTGGGAACACCATCAGTGAATTACTTACAGTTCAAGGAACAGGTACAGGCTGGTCTGCTTACATCTTCCAACTTACACCGTTTCTGGTCTGTTTTTTTTTTTTTTGTTTGTTTGTTTGTTTGTTTTTCTTTTTTGCAATTGATTGTAGCTAGGGGAAAAAAAAAGCTTAAAACACTGCTGATTTATCTCATTTTAAATTCATGATCTCAGACCTCAGAGAGATTTTTAATTCTGTCAGGTACTCATACTATGTCTTCCTGGTTCACCCTTTCTGCTTTCTTAAAATTATATTACACTTTATTTTTCCTCTGAAAACTCATCCTCCTTTTCCTGTGCTGACCTTGCTTCACATGTGAGTGAGAAAAGTAAAACACTTACAGGAGAGTGTCCACAAACTACAGCCTGCTAACATGTATGTACAGAGACATGGGGGTGTGCAGTTTCCCCAGTACCTCACCACACCCAGAGCACCTCAAGGATGCACTTCCCCAGGACTTATCAGTGTTTGGCTTCTCGTAGATAGTCATATTCATAAATATAAAACTTTGTGAATGTTGCTTTTTTTTCTTTTTTGACCTTATTGCATTCTCTGTCCTGTGTACTTCACTTTTCCAGTACTGACTCCCCAAATCATTGATCATTACAAGGGGCAATATTATGTGGTTCTATTTATAGAAAATATCCAGAGTGATCAAATTTGTAGAAAAAGAACATATTTGGCACCGGCCCAGACCAGGGAAGATAGAGGTCTGGGGTCCAGGAAACAGCTGAAGAACACACTGCTTTTATGCTTTTATGAATATACTGAAATCACATTTCAGATATGTAAATTGCCCCACATGTGAGTCATACATTAACAAAAGTTCACATAAAGAAGGGAGGCGTTGTTTGGTCTGCCACCTGGAGCAGCCCTGTTTACCCTGCACATGGTTCCCACGGTGGCCCTTTTCCAAATGAGGCAACCCAGGTTCAAAGAGGCTAGATGACATGCTAAGGCTACAGATCCAGTGAACAGCTGAACTCCATGTGCCTTCTTAGCCCAAATCTTATGCCCCGAATTAGTATCTGTTTCAGCCTTCTGTTAGGTTAAGAACATATAAAGGTTTTAATAGGGAAAAGATACAACACAAATGTGAAGAATATAATTGATGTTGGACCACAGGAGCATGAGGAATGCAGGCTTATTCTATCTGTATAGGTTGGTCGGTCTTGTTTCCTGTTTAGAACATTATTTGTTGTTTTAAAGTTTTGTCTATTTTAATGGAGAGTTTAGAAGACATTATTGGATAGTCTTTGATTAGTTACTTATTAAATTTTTGCTATATATTACCAAAAAGCTAGGCTTAGGTTTATATATCCACAAGATGGAAAACGTACATTTGATAGGCCCATATTTGCAGATAGTGTGAGATGAAAACTGGGACTTCCCGAAACCTGCCCCTTCACTCATTCAGTCAACCCCCTTCTGGTAATGGGGCTGATTAGAAACAGCTTTTGGTGGAAGAAGAGGTCGTGTAAGCTGGACTTGATTTCTGGAGGCTTGCAGCCTAGGAGGCAGCCCTCAGTATACTTACCCTATATGCCTTTCAGGATCTGACCATGGTGTGCCTTGGGAAACAGGTGTGTTTTGGGTGTGTGGCTAGAACACAGAGAATGAGGCCTGGCTACTGTTCCTACCCCTGTTTCATATCAAAGGAAGAAGATAGAAGTTTCTAAACCACACCACAGGTTCTTTAACCCAGTTAAAAAGTATGGGGAAAAAGCAAAAACCTTGGGGAAGCCTTGACCAGGCTCAGCAGTAACTGTGAGAGTGCCTGGCAGTATCAAGTGGACATGGTGACCACCTGGAGACATGGAGTAAGACAGTTACTTACTGCTGTTATTCCTAGTCAAGTGAGTGAATGAATGTCCAGGAAGATACAGACAAATGTACCTGTGCAGGTTTTGTTGTTCTTATGGACCAGTTTACCTGTAATATGTTTTTGTTCTTGGGTTGTTTCCATCACGTTCCATCATCCTCTGTAAGTAATGAAGAACAAAAAACCCACCAGTAAACACAGAACCATGAAATTATAAGGAAAATGAATTTTGGCTTTTTGACCTTTGAAATCAACAAAATAACTCTAAGAAGTTAATTTAAAATACTTGCCCCAGAAGCCAAGGAATCAGCATGGAAAACAAGCTTGAGAGTAACTGTCTCCTTCCCCCAAAATTCAAGTATCCAAAAATAGGTTCTTGGAATAACTGCTGTCGTGTGCGAAAATAGCATTGCAGCCACAGTATTATGGCAAACACAAATTAAATCAAAGCTCTAAACTTGGTGTCCCTGCCCTTAACCTGACATGTGTATAATCTACATTTGAGACGTGTCTGACACACAGATGCATTTTACAGCGTGTATTATTGCCTCCTGGGAGAATTAGTATGGAAGAGATGAATCGGCTTATAAAGCATGTTTCTAGAATGTTGTTTGAGGGTTTTGTATTTTCATTCCCTTCGTCTTTAGCATTTTGGAATTCTTCCCAGGACAGTTTGTTAGTGTAAGGTTTTGGTGTCAGTCTCGTGCCTGTCTCTTTTTACTTATAGTTTCAGTGAATTCTTCACCAGGCGGGTTCTGGAGAGTATCATGTGCAGAGACTAGCCCTCTAGCTGCAGGCTAGCATGGCCTGGGTACCGTGAGCAGACTAACCCTGGGGAGCCGTCATCCCTGAGAATGAGCTCAGTCAGAAGTCCATTTTCCTGCATGTCCTGATAGTCAGCTTGAGGAGAGGTCCTCTCAAAGTCAGTGTTTACAGGTGTTTGGTAATGAACTCTCGAGAGTGTCTGAAGTGACAAAGACTTCATCGTTCATCGTTCACCTCCCACTTCATCTAGAGTCTTAGAATTACTCATTTTTTTATTCAATGAGAAAACTACAAACTCATGACTTACTACTTAGAAAAAAGGTGACTTTTCTTATTTTTGATTTTTGTTCCTAAAACTTTATTATAATCACAAAGAATATTTCATCTTCTTCATTATTATTTTGTTGCTGAATTGAGTTAGCCTGCTGAAGGGAGTATCTCTTAAGCTCCCAGATCTCAGAGGCAAGTTAGTAACACTGAGAAAAAAATGAGTGTGTTTTTTAGATGTTCTTTACATTTAAGTGTGATTGCTTTTTAGCAAGTGGCTCCATCAATAACAGTGAATTTATTAAGTGGCACGCCACAGTGAAGGACCGTCCTGGCTTAGCAAATGAGGGAGAGTAATGAGATGATGGGGAGCAGATGGAGCAGTTGTGTTATCACAATAAAGCATAAGGCTGCCTGAGTCATGGCAGCTCCGACCTCATCCCAGCACTCGGGAGGCAGAGGCAGGCAGATTTCTGAGTTCGAGGCCAGCCTGGTCTACAAAGCGAGTTACAGGACAGCCAGGGCTATACAGAGAAACCCTGTCTCGAAAAACCAAAAAAAAGAAGAAAAAAGAGTGTGCCGGAGCGATGGCCTATCATTGGGAAGAGAGGCCCCTTGGTCTAGCAAACTTTATATGCCCCAGTACAGGGGAACGTCAGGGCCAAGAAGTGGGAGTGAGTGGGTAGGGGAGCAGGGTGGTGGGGGTATAGGGGACTTTGGGAATAGCATTTGAAAAGTAAATGAAGAAAATATCAGAGAAAAAGAGAGAGAGAGAGAGAGAGAGAGAGAGAGAGAGGAAGGAACGAAGGAAGAAAGAAAGAAAGGAAGGAAGGAAGGAAGGAAGGAAGGAAGGAAGGAAGGAAGGAAGGAAGGTGTTTAGGAGCCCGGAAAGCATACCAAGTTCAGGCTAGCCTCGGCGGCTGAGGGAGACTATCTCAGAAACCAGCAGTAACAGTATGTATGGGTAATAAAGCAAAAGATGTGCCTGCAGAAAGATGAAGGTGGAGAGGCATGATAAAACTTAAAATATTTGCTTTAAATGTTGAGTTTATATTTTTGTATTATTTTCTTATTCTTTGGTATCTGATGATATAGTAATTAGGAATACATACTAAATATGTTCTAGGTATCCATAGGCAAGTCACTTGCTACAAAATGACTAATTGTGGGACCATGGGGCTGGAGAGATGGCTCAGCAGTTGAGAGCTTCTGTTGGACTGAGGGTTCATTCTCATCTCCCAAATGGTGGCTCGCACCTGTCTATAACTCCATGCCAGGGGGAGCCACCCTCTTCTGGCCTCTGCAGCACCGGGCATGCATATAGTACACAGGTATACATGTAGGCAAAAGACCCACACTCCATAAAAATAAGTGAAAAAAAATTAAAACATGATGATAGCTATCTGTAGGAATACAGTGATTTCGTGACTATTAAATGTTTATTAGATTTTCTTCAAAATTTTAAGGTCGTTATGTCAATCCAAAGGTAAGTACTAGTGAAGGATTTGAGCTTCCCCCACTGAAGTGACTCAGAGCCCTCTCTCACTGCTTCAGTGTTGTCTTTCCTTTCCTTTATCATTCTACTGTGGTGGCAGGCTTGAGCTCCTGACCTCCTGACTAAAGCACATGCCCTCTGCCTCCCCGGCATAGTTTTGCCATCAGCTCAGCTTCCTTTCTCCCCCTTCCTGATGTCAGCGCTGGTTGAGAATAGGAAATGCTGGGGGGATAAACTATAAATTTTGGAATTAATAGGTACTGGAGACTGAATTTTAAAATGAGTTTTTCCTCTCCCATACCCTTGTGGAATTACTCGAGTGGAACGTAATGAGCTGCTCCTCCTGTGCCTCTGCAAGGAGAAGGAAGTTCTTAGCATTTACATGAGACAGCAGGAGCCTGGACATGACCTCATTTCAATCCATTAGACTATTTGAGGAAAAACAACAAAACTTTGCCACTTATTGACAAGTAAAGCTATCCCGATCCATTTCTCATAGCCAATAAGAAGATGAGCTGTCCTTAACTGCATTTTAAAATTGGCAAATTATACTTCCTAGTTCCTTTCTGGTCAAACAGAAATAGCTGAAAGAGAAATTATCATGATGCTTTTGAGGTGGATTAAAAGTCTCCCCTTCTCTTGTGGGTGCTTTGGCAGCAGTTGTTATTTTTAACAAACAGTGATGCACCCCTGTTTCTCTAGTCCCTGAGAGTTAAGTAGAGTAGAAAGCCTGTGCTCCACATGCCCTTCTGTAGCCATAGTCTACAAAGAAACAGCACAGTTAGGTGACTCTTGGTACCATGAGAGTCACTGTGAGGTATGATGGCTTCATCAGAACATAAACTTTAGATGTGTAAACACTGACACAAATGGAGGTCAGCTTGTGACTAACTGAAAACTGTGGGAGACAAGTGAGTCTTTTCTTCTTAGGATTCAAATATTCCAGCTATTACTGTGTATTCATCCTGTGGTAGATACTAGGAGAACACACACACACACACACACACAATATACTAAGGGATCAAAGGCAATCTTGGCTCTTCTTATGGTATGGGAATGAGTGTTAGAACCTAAGATCACAGCTTCCGTGGGGCTTGCTGTGGGAGTAAGTGTTCTACTTGCTTGTCTTTTGGTTGAAGAAGCTTAAATATCCTGCTGAGTTTCTTTTTTTTAAGATCTATTTATTTTTTGTATATGAGTACGCTGTAACTATTCAGTTGGTTGTGAGCCTTCATGTGGTTGTTGGGAATTGAATTTAAGGATCTCTGCTCGCTCTGGCCGATCCTGCTCTCTCAGTTCCTGTTCGTTCTGGCCCAAAGATGTATTTATTATTATAAATAGGTACACTGTAGCTGTCTTCAGACAAATCAAAAGAGGGCATCAGATCTCATTACGAGTGGTTGTGAACCACCATATAGTTGATGGGATTTGAACTCAGGACCTTCAGAAGAGCAGTCCGTACTCTTACCCCCTGAGCCATTTCGCCAGCCCCCTGCTGATTTTCATGCAAAATGTATGTCCTCTTTAAACTGTACTTGGAAACCTATGTACCATAGAAACCCTGAGTATGATGTAGTGCCTCATACAAATTATTCTGTTCGATTGCTTTGGTAACATGCCATACATTAAAAGTTGAGATTAGGGCAGGAGAGGTGGCTCCCTCTTGCAGAAGACCTGCGTTTGAGTCCCAGTTCAAAGTCAACACTAACTCCAGCTCTGGGAGAACTGATGCCCTCTTCTGACCTCTCTGGCACTGCACACATACATGAAAAATAAGATTTAAAAAGTGTATTTTTCCAAAGCCCAGACTCTCTTGAGACTATCATATAGCCATCATCCTTAGGCAGACTTATCACCAAAATAGCCTTACTGTTTAGTTTTCTCTTGGAAGTTTGTTAAACCGGTACACAGTGGCTAAACAGCCTTCCAGCATATGTTCTGTCAGATAGTATCGGAAACTAATTTCACTTTTGTTTGTTTGTTTGTTTGTTTGTTTGAGATATGATCTTACAATATCCCAGGCTGTCCTGGAACTAACTGGTATGTAGACCAGAATGGCCTCAGAATCAGAGAGATCTCTCTACCTCTGCTTCCTTGGAGCTAGGATTTAAGGAGTGCTTCACAATTCCTTACTTTTTATTGTTGTTTTTAAGAAAAGGGTTTTTTTTTGGGGGGGGGGGTTGTTTTGAGAGAAGGTTCTCTATAACTTACCTTTTAGAAGGCTACTAAAGGTATTACCTACCGTAGCTCTGATAGTTTGGCTATCACTGAAAATGGTCAGGAACCCAAGGCATGAGAAGTGAAAAGCTAGGCTTCAGGAAGTGCCAGAATAACCAGAGACCAGTACACCCTGATTCTTCACGAGATCTTGGCCAAAAGCAGAGACTTTATTGCCACCATAATTCTAAGAGTTTACTTACTTGGTTTGCTATTTATGAATTAAAAAAAAAAATTGATTCCCCTAGAAAACCAGTTCTCATTTTAGACTCAGTCATTATTCTTTTAGTAGGAATGTCCTTTTTGCAAAAGCTTGGCATTATCCCTAAGGGGAAAAAAAAACATCTAGGGAACAATGAGTTGATCAATCCTCTTTTGTTGATCTTTCTATTATGACACATTATTGGTGGGCAGAATGTGAGGAACTTAATTCTCTATCACCTTCCAGTTCTCCCTGACAAACATAATTCCTATCAGTAAAACCAGACAGAAGGCAAAAGGTGCAGCTACCGCCTGGCTGCAGCTGAAGCAGATCGCAAGAGGAACTCGCCAGCCCCAATGCCCTAGAGTTTGTGAACTTTCCAAAATGTTACTCTCTGCTGATTTAACTTGTGAAACACTCACATTTGGTGGTTCCTCTAGAAAGTTCGTGAGCCAGCAGACCCAAATACCACCCTTACACACTCTCTTCTTTATTGTTAAAATGGAGCATGGCCCAGATGCTTGGTGATGTCACCAGAGTCAGTCAAGCCGCTTGTCTCAGCCAAATGCAGCTTCTTAGTTCTCTCTCTCTCTCTCTCTCTCTCTCTCTCTCTCTCTCTCTCTCTCACACACACACACACACACACACACAAGGGCACAAATCTACTTTTATTCATTTACTCTCCATTAGTTTAAATCCGGGATGGGTACAGCATTACACGGATTCTGTGTCCATTGGCCTTTGCAGGAAGGTTGCTTTGGAATTTGGCTTGGACCATATCACTGTTCTATGGGCCCGAGTTACTTTTCCCCAGTTGGCGCTGGTTTTATTTGGTTTGCCTCCAGGAGTCACTGTATTGTTTTTTGCTTTGTGCACATTAGCACATCTGTTGCCTAAATAGAACATAAACACCTTCAATTTTAAGAGGAGCTGTGTGCTCTATTTGGTTCCAGAGACCTTGCTTGTAGCCAGCAAACATGGCCTTACACCACAGCCTTCCAGACACACTTGCTTTTTTCAGAAGTCCTGTTCCCAGAAGACCCCAAAAATCTACCCACAGAGTTTAGCAGCAGCAACTACCCTCACTGCCACCTTGTTTTTCTTTAGTGCAGTGGTAGCCTGCCCAGTGTACCGTTTGCTCTGTTCTGTTGTGTTTCCTGAGAGCTCTAGAAAAGCCTCCATCTCTAATGACCTAGATGGAAAACGTCCCTTGGGTTCATGTGTTTGAAACTGTGGGCCCAAACTTCTGGTGGTGTTTTGGAAAGCTGTGGAACTGTTAGAAAATGGAGCCTAGCTGGAGGAAAGGAATTTCTTGGGGATGGGTCTTGAAGTTTATATCCCGGCCTGGCTTCCCTCCTCCTTTTTGACTGGTCTGCTGAAATGTGAGCAAGCACGTAATGCCTTCCCCACAATGCTCTGCAGTACCCTCAAACCATGAGCCAGAGTCAGTCCTTCCTCGCTTAAATTGCCTCTTCCAGACAACTTAGGACCAGCAAAGAGGAGAGTAATCAATGCCTTTCATTCCCGGCCATCAAGGAGCAGGTGGTCAACCAAAAACTGGCATCTCACCATCCTGGTAAGGAATTAGTTGGAAGCCTATAACCTATAGAGTTTGCAGAGTTATTGCTGTATGTAGGCTAAGTGCACCCCACTGTAGACATGGGCTGGTAATGTATAGTAAGGCTGTATACTCCAGAGTTTATTTAATCCTCTGCTGTTCAGGGAAGAAAGGTGGGTCAGTGTCGTAGTTGTCCCCTGGGTAATCATGGTTCCTTTTTCAAGGCAGTGAAGCCCTTGTGTGAGATGCAGCTCTGGACCTACAGTTCTCTTTCTCTGGCGCTGTCAGGGGCTCTCTTGAGATTGGCAGGACCTTAAGCCACTTGATTAGTCTTTGGGGATTTTTGCATTGCATAGCTTAAATGAAGTCAGAAGCAGTAGCCTATCTTTAGCCAACAGTGGCCATTCCTGTTAGGCCTTTAAGCCAATGAACTGTGTCAGGATCCCTGAGCTACGGGTTGTGACCTTGAGGAGGGTAGTTCTTTGTCCTTTGTGACTCCATCTATGAAGTTCATACCTACTACAGGTGGAGGGAGCTGACCTCGTGATGTTTCCATACAACTCAAAGGTTTTTGATTCCTTGCCAGGGTCTGCTCTGCAGTCTTGTCTAAATCCACAATGGTCTGCTTCCATATGAATTTATGGATGAGGATTTGAAAAGTCATCTTTTTTGTGTTTTTAGTCTGTCCACAGGCCAGTACTAATTCTTCTGTTTAAAACTCTCCTTTTACAAGCTTTTCTGAAGTTTTAAGAAGATGCTGCCAAGCTGTGAAAACATACAGCTTCCTCTGGAACAGAGCTCATTTATATTTTAGCTTTTCTCTTCACGTACACCTTTTAAAAGGTTGATGTGGGGAGAGCTGTTATTTATTTTATTCTGCCCATAGAATTCAAAATGAGCTCATCGGTAAAAAGGCATTAGTGCAGGATGGCTTCTGCTTATCAAACTGTATTTGTTTATGAAACATACTCTGAAATGTTGCTAACAGGTGCAAGGCAAGCTAAGAAACTTTATTATTTAGTAATAATTATGTAAAATTGCACTTCTCACAGCATAAGGGGGTAAACTTTCTTTTGAAATATTGGGTTTTTCATTATAAAGTTACTATATGGTTAGTGTGTAAAATGTGAGGAAATACAGGAAGATCTAGAGTAGAAGTGAGCTCTCATGCTCGCTCTTGGTGGTCATCAACACTTACCGTGTTTTCAGTCATATGTCTGTGTGTTATATACACACCTTTTCAAGCAGCAGAGATTAATACCAGCTGTGTAATTCTATTATTAACTATCATTACATGACTTTTAAAATATAATTTTATTATGAATACTACCATGAGAATATGCTGTGGTTTATGGATATTTAGCTGTCTTTCTGTTTCTAGTCCTGACTTCAGCTAAGGTCAGATGAATTCAGGAAGTTATGGCCACAGTGGCCTACCTGCTTAGTGGACTATGCTTCCAGATTGTACACATGATGGTGGCTGAATACGTGGAGAAGCAAGAGGGCTGATTTGACAGAAGTCTGCTTACTTGCTTCTTTGTTGTTCAGTTCTCTTGCTTGCTTGTTTTGAGAGAGAAATTCACTGTATAGCCCAGGCTAGCCTTGAATGACATCTTCCTGCCTTATCCTCCTTAGTGCTGGGATTATAGGTGTGAGCAGCCCCACCTGACTTCAGCTTCAAGCTCACTATGTGGCTGAATATGACCTGGAACGCATGTCTTCTACTTCACCTCGTGAGAGCAGGGTTACCAACCATGCCCGGCTCACTCTGCTTTTCTTGTTAGGCATTTTATTTCAACTTTCATTTATCTTATTCTTTTAAATAGTAAGAGATAGATAATAATAAGAGCAAGATAATTATGGTGTTAAGTTTTCTAACTGGCTACTATTTATATATGAGAAATTCTGATCTTTTTAATGGTTTGTGTATATTTACCAATTACAATAAGATTTTTCATTCCTGTTAGCATGTTTTAATGTGCACAATAGTAGGTTTTGCTTTGACAGTTCATAAATGTATATAATACCCTTTAATCATCTTCCATCCCCTATTGGCATATTCTGCCCCTCCCCTACTGTTCCCTTCCATTGCCATGCCCACTGTCTACTTCCGTGTATTATCTCTAGTTGTTTTTTTCTTTTTCTTTAATTTTTATTGTTATATGTGTATGGATATATAAATACAAACTGCTGAATCCATACATTGCTCATATGTATATTTTTAGGGCTGACCAGTAGTATTGGATAACCATTTTAGGGACTCGTCCCTGGGGAAGACTGGTTCTCTCCATTTCAGCAGTCACTGCTGACTGATAGCTTCTCGTCTAGGGTGGGGCCTTGTGAGATTGTCCCCCATTGCTGGCATGTCAGCTGGTGTTGTCATTGTTTAGGTCTTGTTTGTGCAGCCATATTGTTGAGATTTCATGGGTTCAACTTCCATGTCATATATAGAGGATATAATCTCAAAGCAGACATCTTGGTCCTCTGTGGCATTGAAATCTTCACACACTCTTTGTCCTTGATGTTTCCTGAGTCATAAATACAAGGGCTGTGGTACATATGTATCAGTTGGGGCTGAGGACCCAATTAATGCTCTGCATTTTGAGCAGTTGGAGCTTTCTGTAATAGTCTCCATCTCCTGAAAAAAAAAAAAAAAAAAAGCTTCTTTATGAGGAATGAAAGCTACCTTTATCTGTGGATAAGAATAAGTATTGGGAATGCTGCAGTAGGTTGTAGATTCTGTGGGCTCACCAGCCACAACAAGTAGTTGACTATGTTTACATTAGCTGACATGAATTCTGTCCCCTCAAATGGTCCATAAGTACAACTAGACAGCTATTGGTTAACACCAAGATATAAGGGCCACTGTTGCACCTTTGAGGATATCTTGCCATGTTGGTCATTGCTGTGGCTCATAGGTGTCTTAGCTGGGCAGGACTATTGATTGCTTTTCAATCTTGGCAGTCTGCCCACCACTTTCCAGTACTATGATACCTAGACCACAGGGAGGACGATTCTGGGTCCGATCCAGTTCAATTCTTTCAAGTCCTGTCTCCAGAGTCCAAAGCGTCCTCAGCAATAGGAACTTACCTTTAGATTCTGGGAAGCACCTAAGGGCAACAACAATCGCCTGGATTATTCTGGAAGTTGCTTAAGATCACTGAGCAACAACTTAAAAGGATGTTTCTCATGCTTGGTAGGAGGGTTTGTGTTAGTCTCTGGTTCTTGGAGGGGAACATTATCAACCCCCACAGGTTCCATATTTTATACACACACACCTATTTTCGTGTACATATAAAGTATGTAATTATAGGTAAACATAAATAATGATGCCTCCATTTCTCTCCCTCAGCACTGCCTTTACCCCACTGTATAAAAAACAAACCTAAGAAATGAGGACATTTTAATTGTTTTATTGCTAAAGATCATTTCACACAAAGATGCTATCAAATAGGAGGTAGGACGATTAAACTCCATAGCATGTAGGCTAGCTTAACGTTAATGTCTTCTGAAGAAATCCACATGGAATTATGGGTAGGATGAGACAGTCCCGAAAGCTAATTCTAGATAACTAAAAGAGAGAAAGTGCAGATCTCTTCTGCAAAGGTAGCTTGCAGGAGGACACAGAGCGACATACCCGTGTATGTGACTATCCCCTCTTACGGTTGGTCTCTGTTTTTTTTCTGCATTCTTCAGGTACAAAGCAGAATATCCCCTGGCTGCAGTGATTTAGGAGTTACTGGAACAGCAGCTTCAGGGGCAGTGCCTTTTGTTCTAGCTTATAGCTTCTCATTTCCTGTACATTATCTTCCCGTTTTTACCCTTCATCATACAGCAAAACAGTCATGTGATCTCTCTATGGGAAGCTGTGCACTGGTCGCTCAGCTGACGTTGGTGTCCTTTGTGATGTGCAGTGTCCTTAGAGTTTGCCGTCTCTTTGTGTTGCTATCCACAGGCATGTGCTACATTTCTTTCCCTTTTGTACATTACAGAATGTCTAGGGTGGTAAGCATTTCCAACAGAAAGAAGAGTGAACTTCTAGGGTTTGATTTTGTGTCTCCTTTAGAAACTAGCAGCCAAGCTCTCCTACCTTAGAAATGTTTATTGGGTATTTGTTTGTTTGTTTGTTTTTTGCAAAAAGCAAATAAACAACAACAATCTAAAAATTAAAGTGCCAAAAGGCAAATAATATCTCATGCTACAGACAGAACTGTCATAAGGCTGTGTGAGCACCACTGGAAGGGTCCTGCCTCTTCTGTCTCCATGCCTTCATGGCTTCTCCTTAGCTATTGCCACAGCTATAAACGTGGCTTCTGTGTCCATCATCACAGGAAATGCTGCTCTACAAAACAGCTTTGACCCTCAGATCTCCCTGCTTTGAACCACGGCACCAAGATCCTTAAAGAGTTGGTTCCTCTCTTCACAACATGGACTCAGTCTTTTCCACTTTGATCTGCTGCCCCTGTCAAGCACCGTGCACACAGGCTGTGTTGGGCTCCCTCCCAATTTCAGTGTCACAGCCTCCTTAGGATTCCTTTACTCTGCCTCTCATTATTTCCCTGTGCCCAAATCCCTGCCCTGAAAGCTCTCACTCTTTCCTTGAGACCCTGTGCTGCCGTCTGCTATAGCAGTGCTTGCTGTGCCTACAGTACTGGGGTTCCCTTACACTTCTGTATTTACTGGTCTGCCTTGACCACATCCAGAAGTTCTCTCTGGTTCATCCTTGCCACCCCTGATAGTCAGATAGTAGAAACTAGGGCTTTGTTACAGGGTGATTAAAGGCCTGATTAAGAAATTACACACTTGAGCCTATTTGCTGACTTCCTTGATAGTACAGCTTGGTTGCATATAGTTTAAAAGAAACACTGTTCTGATATAACTGTAGTCATCTATGTCTCCACTGTTAAAACCACCAAACATACCTGAAGCAGACACCATGGAGCACAGTGGGCCCCTGAAGCTGTCCCTGCTGGAAGACCTGGTGCTGGTTCCACCAGAAGCCTTGCTTAGAGCCTCTGCTTTCAATCACAAGACTCCTTTTTACATTCCTTCTTCCCTTTCCTTATTCACACATCTCTTGAGTAAACAAATACACATTTGTTAGTGTCTGCCATGACCAGCCAGACCCCTTCTGTGAGTAACTGGAAAACTGGTCATTTTTTTCTTTGACACTTCCCTTTCTCTAAGCATCATTCCCTGTCACCAAGCACATAAGGCTTTTGTTGTACTAGTCACTATGGTGCGATCCTAGGCATGTACCTTAAGGCGGGGGGTGGGGGTGGTGGTGAAAGTTCCTTAAGTTTTGGACATCTATCCTTTGCCAGATGTTTTCTCTGATTCTCTCCACTCTATTGCCACCTAGCTGTCTTTTTGTTTCCTGTTGTGCATCCAATTAGATCCAGTTTTGTCCTTTACGCTATAGGAGGAAGGTTTTAATTTGTTTTGTTTTTCTTATATCTGTGGTCACCAGAGTATTGGGACAATGCAGGTTTGATAAAATGAACTCAGAAAAGCTTCTTTCTCCTTAGTTTTTGGAGTGATTTAAGAAGAATTCATGTTAATTCGTTAAATGTTAGCCAGAGCTCCGCAGTGAGGCTGAGCAGAACATTTCTTTTTTTTTTTTTTTTTTTTTTTTTTTTTTTTTTTTTTTGGTTTTTCAAGACAGGGTTTCTCTGTATAGCCCCCCGGCTGTCCTGGAACTCACTCTGTAGACCAGGCTGGCCTCGAACTCAGAAATCCGCCTGCCTCTGCCTCCAGTGCTGGGATTAAAGGCGTGCGCCACCACACCCGGGGGCTGGTCTGTAGTGAACAGCACCGGCTGCTCTTCTAGGGGGCCCAGGTTCATTTCCTAGCTCCCACCTGAGAGACAGCTCACAACCATCTGTAACTCTAGTGCCAGGGGTCCACTGCCCTCTTCTGACTTCTGCAGGCACTGCACACGTGTGATTCACAGACACGCCCATAGGCAAACATTCATGGATATCATTTTATTTTTAAAAAAAAACATATTTTTTAACTATATGACTAAATCCTCTTGATTTGGGAGAAGTTTCTGGGGTCTTCTTTACTCCGATTTTCATTGTATAAAATTAAAGCCTGGAAATACAGAGTAAGTGTGAACACTAAAACTTTGACTCAAAAGAAGACATTATGCTATGAATAACTGAAAATTTTCAATTTAGCATCCAAAGCCAGTATGGCTTTTTCCTATTAGTCACTGCAGTCACAACAGTAATGCCTTCTACCTGGTCCCAATCCACTTTAGAACATAAATTGTTTGCAGATTTATATTAATCATCAAATTAGTTCTTAATTATTTCAGTGTTTCCCTAAGGTCCTTTTATTATAAAAATGATGTCTGTTCATTTCAAAAAGTCTGCAGAGACATCCATGAAGTAGATTGTGAGAGTCAGCCATGTCACGGTGTCACTAGCGTTTTATTTCCTGCTCTGTGTATCATCCATCTTGTTCCTCAGAGATAAAGGCTCTGACAGCTGTGTGTTCTGGCGTTGGGCTGAGCAGTCCAGGCCTGCAGTCCCAGCATTTGTGAGATGGCTGAGGTTGACTTGCACCCTGGTTTCAGGAAGAGGAGCAGGTCCAAGATGGAAGAACTGTGAGGAAAGACAGATGAGCTCCTGTAGGACTCACTGGGGAAAGAAAACTCGTGCCTTGGGAAATGGACTGGATTTGCACTGGAGGAAGGCAAAAGGCAAAGACTCTGCCAGGAAGTAGGCATCGGCTTCTTACCTAAGTGGCAGTGACCACAGAGATTGAGGGAGAGTGGAGGAGGGACACGATCTAAGCATCCACCGTAAACCTTTGAAACTGTTTGAACAGGATATAACCTAAAGAAATGTGTCAAGAATATTAACCACATACTTCAGGGCCTGTCGTGGGCTTTCAGGTCATTTGGCTAAAATGTTATAAGGTATACTGGCCACAGAGTTGTCGCTTAAGTGGCATCTCAGGTTTTAGCAGCTAGTGTATTCCATCAGGTCTAGCAAAGTCTTGATTGTAAGGCACGCCTTATTGTGCACGCCATTCAATTTTCAGATACTACCAGTTAGGAAATGTGTCCTGATTTCAAAGATCGCAATAATGAAGAAATGTGCATCATAAAGTCAGTGAAAGAAGATTATTACACTGTGCAGAATAAAAGCTGAGAACGGCAAGAAAAATGAGAGAGGATGAGCAGGAGTGGGGACACAGTCAAGGACAAGGAGGGACATTGACCTGGGAAAGGAGGGCGATTTATGTTTTCTCAGCTATAAGAAAGGAAATGAATAATGGTCTGGAGAAGTTTAGTGGCTCAGAAGCTAAAAAATCTAGCACACAGCAAAGGCAAGGTCATCTGCAGAAAGAGTGACGGTGGTGGCTTTGAGGGCTGAGACTTCAGAGTGGAAAGGTTTCAGCAGATCTGGGCATGAAAGAATTCCCACCAGAAAGGAAGGGGCTAGTTCAGATTGCAGAGGAAGGAAACCACTTGGCCGTGTTTTGTGGTGTTGAGGAACGCATTGCATCCTGAGAAGGATTGGGGTAAAAGGCAGGTGCTGCCTGCAGTGTAGGAGATGGGCAGGGTAGGAACGGAGAACAGAAAAACTTATTAGGCAGGTTCTTCTCGGAAAGTTTGGCTTGTCTGCCATTTGGGTGAGAAGTAAGGGACATAGCTAGAGGTAATAGACAGACGTTTATTTTTTATTTAGCAGAAGAGAAACAATTTCAGGATTAGTGATTGCAGAGATGAAGAACTAATTCAGAACTTAAAGCCATGGAGGTAGAATTTGGAGGAATAAGTTTGAAGATGAGTTATCTTCCTAAAGCATAGGTGGGTTCTGTCTGCTGAAAAACCCTCAGGATCTCCACTGTTGGCCTTCATTCTTAGAGGACATCAAGTCCATCACAGGCTTGCCCTCTGAAGAAGTGATAGAGACCAGCACTGATTCCATCCTACTGCGTCATCTGTGAAGCCCAAGTTCTTAACACGCTCTGCTCTGCTCCATGCCTGGCATTCTCATGGCCTACCTTAGGCTTCTCTGTGACATCTTTCCAGACTCTTCCCACAACCCTGAAGACACAGAACTGTCCACAAATGCTAAGCATTTCACCACAAAGACACTTACATATATTTCTCTCTCAAGTACATTGTGAGTTCCTTGATGCCAGAAACCAATTCTTTTCTTTACCCTCGATATCAAGCACATATTATGTAATTTGTATCTACTTGGTGAATTTGAGGTAAATGAGGCAATTGGGTAACAAATCAGATGTTAGTGTGGTTCTGGTTACTTACGGAGGCTGCTCCAGGTGAAGCGATGGGTCTACCATGGCCTAACAGAAAGTTAGTTCAAGCAAACACAGGGGCCCAGACAGCAACGACATGGAGCATCTGTGAGAGTGGTGGCTTGGTAGCATCTTAGAGTGAACACGGTACCCAAGGATCATGCAGGAGGAAATGCTTACACTGTGGAAAACAGCAAGGGACCACGTAGAACATGGGCAAAGACAAGAGTTGTGAGGCTTATGTTTTAGAAAAGATGGTGGAGAAGTAAGGAAGCACAGACTGAAGTGAAGGTGTGCTATCCATAAGGAGACTTTGGGGGAGGAAAGCAGGGGTCAGATAGGGGTCTTAGGAGGGGAGGGGCCTCTGGGGCATCTGTGCAGTGGGTGGTCTTTGCCAGTGCTGGTAGGTGTGGTAAGGGAACAGGACTGGTTTTCAGGAAAGGGACACCCTGGAATAAATGGTCAGTACTAGAATGCAGTGAAGATCAGGTTCAAGCCATAAGTGTTTTCTTTTTCTTTAAGTTCATGGATGTCAGAAAAAGCACTAATAATAAACATTCTGTTCCCACCTTACATTTTATGCATCTGATGGTCTAACAACAGATTTGGTGGGCCTCATTTTGCTAAGCCTACTATTGAATCACAGTAGTGTCTACTTCCTACAGAAATGAACTGTGCAAGTGACCCACTGAGCCCTTGCTCGGCAGTGAGTGGTCAGGGTCCTCCATCTAGTGGGCATCTTCCTCGGTTGTTCATGTTAGCCAGCACGCATGCCATCGGGAATCTTTTAATTCTTGGCATTTTGGCTTGTGCATTAGTCTGTGGATTATTTTTTTCACTTAGGAATATGCTATAAACATTTATTTAAGTAGTAAACAGAGTGCTAACTTAGTTTCCTCCTAGTTGTTTTAAAATAGCTGTGTATCAATATAGATGCCCCATAATTTATTCTGCCATCCCCTCTTGGAGGATAATTGGGTAATTTCCATTTTTTGCTACTATAAAAGAAAAAAAGTGACCAAGAAAGAAAAATTTGTGTTGACGCCAGTCTTCAGTAGCATGGCTCTTGTGGCTCTGTGACTTGAGTCATGTATAATAAAATATCATATACATAGCAGAGCTGACCTTACCCCTGCCTTCCCTGCCTTCCCTGTTCTTAGCCTTCTCTCCTATCATTCCTCTTGGTTTCCCTAGTCAGTTTGATTTCTGAGGTCATGTCATATATGCATTCATAATTTTATATATCTATATAAAATAAATGAGAGTGGGTGCGGTATTTTCTTCCTAAGACTAGCTTAATTCAGTTAACATGATCATCACCAGGTGGATCCTTCAAAACAATAACTTATCTCAGAGGAATCTTAATGAAGTACCACAGCATGGAGCCACCAGTCACAATTAGTAATTTCAGTGAAGTGGAAGGCAGGTCTCTTATTTACATCAGCTTCCTCTCAAGTACACAGTGGGCACATAGGTGGTAGTTACCGTATTGAACACAGTAGAGACTGTTTCTGTTAGAAAGCTCTTCTGAACATCCTGGTGTACGCCCGAGTTGTCTCAAAGAAGACGTATTTAATGAGCACGTTTTAAAGTAGATGTGTCTTTGTCGATTGCCCCTACAGTTACTTCAATGAGAACCAGTACCCAGATGAAGCAAAGAGAGAAGAAATTGCCAATGCTTGCAATGCAGTCATACAGAAACCAGGTAAGGCGTGAGCTCGTCTGTGGTCAGTGGTCTGGACACTCGCCTCGTAATGCAGGACTCCAGCCCAGTGTTCTCCACAGAGCACTTCTGATGTTACCATGGCATGAGTCAAGTGCTCATAGACAATGACTCTCCATGAGATTTGAAGCCTTGAAATTTTTTTTAAATTATGGATTTGTATTAGTAAAAGCATAAATTTATCAATTCTGAAGTAACCATAAGGTGTGAAAATTTAAGCAAGTTTTGTTAATAAAAATACATAAATCCAGTTTTTTTTTTTTCAAAGTTGCTCTAAAATTGTATGCTCCGTGAGAAAGCTCTTTGGGATTTGATTCTGTCTGCTTCCTCCATTGGAACGACCTCTGCCTAGCTAAGGAAAACATGGTGGCTCCCTTATAAAGTCTCCTGGGGGATTCCACAGCCACTCTACTACTTCCTGTGCATTTCAGAGACTTGGCATAAGCACCCATTCAGTTAAAACGACCAGCTAGGCCGGGCAGTGGTGGCGCACGCCTTTGATCCCAGCACTTGGGAGGCAGAGGCAGGCAGATTTCTGAGTTCGAGACCAGCCTGGTCTACAAAGTGAGTTCTAGGACAACCAGGGCTACACAGAGAAACCCTGTCTCAAAAAACCAAAAAAAGAAAAAAAAAAAAAAAAAACGACCAGCTAGTTTCTACTTGGCCATTTGTTTTGATGGTTTAAAGACTGTGTGAATCTCAGTTTTATGAAGAGGGGCTAATCTCCTTTATTTAGAAGACTGACTTTAGCCATATCTACCGTACCCATGCAGCTTCACCCTCAGAGGAGTCCGTACCATGTGTGTACAGGCCTACCGTCCCAGTGCAGGGATTTGCTTCCTCTGGAAAACACATACAGATTAAAAGCTTAAAACATGAAGACAGACAGGAGAAAGGCTGAAGAGATGGCTCAGCAGTTAAGAGCACTGACTGCTCTTCCAGAGGTCCTGAGTTAAATTCCCAGCAACTACATGGTGACTCACAACCGTCCGTAATGGGATCTGGTGTCCTCTTCTGGTGTGTCTGAAGACAGCTATAAATAAATAAATAAATAAATAAATAAATAAATAAATAAATAAATAAATAGATAGATTTATTTTTAAAGAGAAGACAGGAGAAGAGGAGACAGTGCAAATGTCTGCTCTCCATAAGAATTAACTGTGGTGGCAAAGAAGACCATAAATCTGAAATCTAATCTGAGTGGTACCTTGTGTCCCAGAACAGTCACAACCATGTATGGACTTGGCCATTAGCCTTCAAAGCAACATGTACCTCATATCTTATATAAGGTAGAACATATAAATTAAGCATGAGGAAACTAAGATAGTCATTTTCTGTTATCTGTACACTTCTTTAAAGAATAACATCCCTCTCAGCTGGCTGTGCACACCTTTAATCCCAGCACTCAGAAGCCAGAGACAGGCAGATCTCTGTGAGTTCCAGGCCAGTCTGATCTATAGAGCGAGTTCCAGGACAGAGCGGCCTTATCTCAACTCCCTCTCCCAATATAATAATAATAATGATGATGATGATGATGATGATGATAATAACAACAACAACAATAATAACAACAACAAAAACAACAGTCCTCTTGGTAGTGCTAATTAAATGGTGCTTCCATGGTATATAACATGGAAACTACAAACTGCTTTAGAACTCTAGTAAACAGACTTTGTAGAATTTTCTTTTAATACTGAGTTGTGTCTCTCAGTTGAAGCTTATTGTGTTATTAGTTGTGGCTAGCTGTGCATTCATTTATATGTTTGTTCACACAATGATACTTTTAGTGTGTTCTTGATACTAAGCAGTGGTAGAAAAGATTATACCCCATCTTGTTATTTTGGCAATAAATAGAATCAAAAGCAACTTTCAGCAGAAAAGTATTTCTTAAGGACAGTTCAATCTTGGATCCAAGGTACAGATTATCTGAATATTGTTGCATGCATTCACAGGCAAAAAGCTGTCTGACCTGGAACGAGTTACCTCTCTGAAAGTATATAATTGGTTTGCTAATCGACGGAAGGAAATCAAGAGAAGAGCCAATATCGGTAATGTATCAGAGAGACTGCTTTCTCTCCTGAGAAGGTTAGAAGTACACTAAGAGTAGCCGGTTAGGAGCTGCAAGTCTGAATGATCGCAACACTTAGGCCTAACAGTGGACACCATTGCTTCTCTTGGTTGCATCTTTAATAGCACCGTCGTGCTATCCTCACTATTTTATTTATATTTTAAGAATGACTTTAGCCAGGCGTGGTGGTGCATGCCTTTAATCCCAGCACTCGGGAGGCAGAGGCAGGTGGATGTCTGAGTTCGAGGTCATCCTGGTCTACAGAGTGAGTTCCAGGACAGCCAGGGCTATACAGAGAAACCCTGTCATGAAAAACCAAAAAAAAAAAAAAAAAAAAAAAAAAAGACTTTATTATTTATAAAGACTGTTCTTCTTAATATTCGAGAATGTGGAATTAACCTGATCAGTGGGTTACTTGGGCTCATATGAAAGATTTCTGTGTGCTCTTAAGAGAAGAATTGTGAATCTCCCAGCCTGCTGGTTACTGGTACAATCTAGACCTCCACATTAAGAAACATCCAATTAGTAGCTGGAATGGAAAAGATTCAGCGAATGAGAAGCATGGAAAAAGCAGCAATAAAGGGCATTTCCCAAATATAACCGAGGATTTATTCATTCCCAGTGTGTGCTTATTGCTATACACTGTGGTGTATACCATAAACAAATAGTTGCATTGGCAACGATAACTTAGTAAGTAAAGCTAGAGGACAGAAGACAATGTGAAAGTGCCCTAGGGAAAATACGTGTTCAACTAACAAAGAAGAAAATCCTATTCGAAACTATAGGAAAAGTATGAGATCAGAATGGATGAGCTCGGAGTAGAAGATTCCTTTAAGCTTCTGCAGTTGTATTTCGGGGCTGGGATAGCACGGTGAGAGGAAGGACCTGGTTGTGATGCCCAGCACCACGAGAAGTGTGACTGCATTTCATTTGTGAATATACTTCTTACTTGCCTGCCATTCCCATCTCAGATGCTTTGCAATACCCCACCAGCTATTAACATAGTAAGTTTATGAAGTACCCAATGGTCTGGTTGGTACTTTAACCAGGTTGGTAGTGTAATATGCATAGAAGCTGGACCTCTACCCTAAGCTACAGAGAGTTGAATTTCTCCTATTTAAAGATGACTAGAGACTGAATTGTGTTCTGATTTCCTCACCATAAAAATCATGGTGCAGCCACTGTGGTGAGGCAGCAGATAATTTAGGGATCTATTTGCTTTTTTCGAAGAAGCAGCAATCCTGGAGAGTCATGGGATAGATGTACAGAGTCCAGGAGGCCATTCCAACAGTGACGATGTGGACGGGAACGACTACTCTGAGCAGGTGGGCGGCTGGGCTGTGTCTTCCGGTTGGGGGTGGAGGAGCAGTGGCTACTCAAGTCTATGGGGTGGTTGTACCGGGAGGTTGGGGGAGCGGCCGGTGTCCCTCCACTCTGCTCATGTGTCTAGTTAGATTTTCATGCGGTTGGAAAGGAATGTGGTACGATTCTTTTGTCCTGTTAAATCTGTGAGTAATCTCTATCCACCCCTATGGGTTTATTGTCACACAACAGGACACTTGGCAAGCACGCAATGGGGAGGAGGAGGAGGGAAGAAGTTCAGAGGGAGGCAGAGAAGCAGAGAAGGTAGAAGAAGAGAGGAGGATCTGACCCAAACAAGCAAGTTACAACACTTACCACACACACAGTGTTTGAGAAGCACTTAGGGGCATGCGGGCAGCTGTGACGGGGCCTACCATGGACCATGAAGGCACAACAAAGGCCCCGCCCACCTCAGCCCCATTACACTGGGAACCCTCTTGCCCAGAGGAGTGGTTAACCAGACTCATCTTGTCATAATACAATACCTGCATGCATGGTTTCTCATCTCATCCTGGTGTGCTCTGCATTGCTTGGGGAAAGTGTATTTAATTGTAGCCACTGCATGGAATAAGTCAAATTGGGGGATTTCCCTCCACCCTCAAACATGTTGACAGATTTCATTAAAATGTTGGATAGGATCGAGTCTCATTTCCATTTGGGAAAGTCAAAGAACACACGGTCCTTTCCCTAGACTCTTTCTGGTGGTTACCTTCCCTCAGATGCCATGGTCTTCATTCTCTTGGTTTTCATTGCCTTCATGTACCCACTGCTCCAGCAGGGCTTGTGACTCTCTGCAGCTTCCTTCTTAAATCCCAGAGGCTAATGTCTAAAAGCCAGACCGACACAGTCATAGCCATGTGTCCCAGCAGATTATCCACCCCCCCCACCCCCCCCCAGGAGACTTAGCTGGAAGCACGGCTCCACCCTTGGCTCCGGAAAGTGCTCTTTCTCTCTGGAAACACTCCTGTTATTTTTCAGCAAACCACATAGATGGATCATTTCCATCTTTTTTTGCAGATGCCCTGAGGGCAGCACATCACATGCTTTTTTTCCCCAAGGGACTTAATCTTTCCAAAGCTCTTTGGTACAGAGTTCCCTGGAGCTGTGACAGGTGAGAAACGCCCCTTACCTGTTATGGCCTTCAGTGCCCAGCACACCTGCGAGGACAGCTGCTTTCATAGCTCCATTCCTCGGTTGTCTGGCTTTGCTTGGTTTAGTTTGGGACTTGCAGTCAATCTCTTGCCTCTGCCTGGGAGAGCTGGGGTCACAGGCATGTGTCCCTACGCGCAGTGGCAGCCTTGCTCTTTACTGTGTGTCGCTTAGAGGGTGAGAGCCTCACTTAGCTCTGAGTCAGGCACTGCACTTGCGACTTGTGTGACTAAGGACCCGTCCCTGATCTGTAAGGTACAGGTGCTTGTTCTGCCTTTCCTCTGCTATCCTCAGCAGGGAACACCCTGGATCCCAGGAGCCACTCAGTAGCTTTGTGGATTTAGGCGTGCACTCGGTTGGGTTCAATGATTACTATTGTATCTCTGGCAAACAGAAAAATCCAGATAATTAGTTTATTTTAATCACTTCAGGTTTGATCAGCACTAGCAAATTTTGATAGAATAAATACTATGTGAAAAAGGAACAAAACAAATCATTTAAGTCCTTTTTATTTGTTGAGTCACAAAAACATGAAAAGTCTTTGGACCTGTGTCCATTCAGTGTCTACTTAAATACAGTTCACCTCCACCATGAGATGCACTCAGCCATTTTCTCCACAGATTGCTCTGCCCCCCCTCCCCCGCACGGCACCCCCGCATGCCTTTTTGTGAGCTTGAGATTGTTACCAGCCGACAAATAACACTCCTTTCTTATCTCTGCACGTCTAGGATGACAGCACCAGCCATAGTGACCACCAAGATCCCATCTCGCTAGCTGTGGAGATGGCGGCCGTCAACCACACTATCTTGGCATTGGCCCGGCAGGGAGCCAATGAAATCAAGACAGAGGCCCTGGATGATGACTGATCAGGGAGTTAAACAGTTAACTTAGTTTAGACGTAGCACCTTAGCAGACTTTCCTCGGTCCTTAACATGTGTTCTTACAGTATAACTTACAGTTTCTTGTATGTCAGGTAGCCATTAGGGTCTTGTTCTGTGAAGATGGCATGGTGCCCTCAGCCTTTGCATATACTCTCTCAGTATTAAAATTCCAGTAAGTAAGAAGCAAACAAACTTCCCTCTCCCGGCCCCTGAGGCTAAAAGAAAAAAAAAAAAAATCTCGCTGCTCCGTCTTAGCATTCCAAGAAAGTGCTTCCAGATATTTAGATAACCCTCAGTTCTCAAATATTAGGCTCTGTGTAAAATCTTGGGTACCTTTAGATTCATGTAACACTAGGCTGTACCCCGTCCGTCCCTGCCCTAAGACTGATAGGATGCAAGCTGAGGTAGTGGCACAGGGCCGACAGACACCATCTGGGAAGTGTCCATGGAGCGGAGCACAAGGAACACTAGTGCCCGCCTCGGCGTGAGACTCACTGATTCAGCCGCAATAAGCCGTACCTCCTAGTCACTGTGTGGCCGGGCTCTACTTCTTTGGGTGCTGTGTTAAGAATGCCATTGGAATCCCAAGCTCAGATCTTGGTTAATGCTAACATGCCCAACACAGACATCCTTCTCTCTTACAAGCTGTGTGACCTAGTAGATAATATACTGCCTTCTGCCTTTGGGACCACGATTCTAAAACAAAAAGGACAAAAACCAAGTTCTGAAAAGCAAAGCCCAGCTTGAGAGCGTGAGCAATAGGGAAAAGCGTGAGCCGAATGTCGGATGGATGCTGAGCCCGGTTCTCAGCCGCTATACATTCCACAGCGCGATGCGATGCGAGGCCAGCGCCTGCCCGGAAAGTGTTGCAGTTACCTTGGAAGTTGCTTGGCCTTCTGTCGGTGCCCCTCCCTGCTACCAAAAAGGATAGAGCTGAGGTCCTGAGTGAGTGAAAGAGCAAGCTTGGTGCCCGTCACCTGAAGGCCACCCAGAGTCGTTAGGACTCTTGCTTGGGACTGTGGCAACTTGACTGTCACACATAGAGGTCCTTGCCTAACTAGGGGCAGAAAAAGCAGGGGACTTTTCCCACCTACATCATGAGCGTGTGGGACAGCAGGATGTCTTTGCTATCTTCTCTTTATCTGTCCTTGTGGAGGTGTGAAAGCTATATTGCTACAGGCAATTTATTTAATAATTGGAAGCCATATTGATAATGGATGTGGTGATATTTGTAGTTTAATCTACTTTAAGCGGCAGTAACTAATGGAATTTTTTTCCTTGATCATATATGTAGCACTTTTGTTACTTTTAAAAGATATTTATATTTGATAAATCTTTTTTTCATTTTGAGAACTCAAAATACCAAACAGTGAACTTGCGTTATAAAGTCACCCTGTGGTCACCTTGTCATCTAGTAGCAAAATGATGAACTATTCATGCATCAAAGAAAATTACATCTGCTGGCCTTGTGTGAAAATGATCTCCTGGAGCCCTGATTAAATAGCACACTGTCACTGTGGGTGAGAAGCACCAGCCTTCAGTGAACGGGTACAGTGCGTGCTAAGAGGCTGAGCGCTTCCTGCCTCCTCCCATCTCCCCTCGGTCCGTCTGAAGAAGCCTTGCTTAGAGGGCAGTGTGGAGTGAGCCTTTGAGCAGGCTTCCATCTTTTTGTCCATGCCTGAACCAATCTCTAAGATAGAAAGTAGGTGCCGTCTCCTCACCCTGCTTCCTCACCCAGTGTGTCCGACCCTCCTCGCTTTCCCCTGTGCGCTGACCAGATACTCGGTGTCTGCAGTGTTTAGCTGGTCTTACTCAGGCACACTCTGTCTGGATTATCTCTTAGGTAAATGTAAGAAGTCACATCATCTTTGAGGAGCTGAGGATGCTACCCCACCTACGCATGTGACTTTGAAGGGCACTAGGTAGGGCTTGGCCCTGCTCCTATCAGTAGATTTCAGGGGGAAATGTATGCATTTTTTCCCAGCTCTGAGAACTGAAGTCAAATGGAGCCATCTTCTCTTACTGTATTACTTGAACCCACACATTTAAGAGTAGCATTTCTTATTCTCAGGAACGAGCCCCACCCCCACCCCCCCGCACCTACTTAGAATCTTGCATGGTTTCTTTCTTTGTTTGTTTCACTTAAGAGATTACATTGCCTTTCTTTTTCTCCTTCCTTTTGTTCACTTAGAAGGAATATTCCTGTTATGTCTATCAATTTGGTTGAGTTTTGTCTGCTTATTCTCAGTTGAATCAGAAAAACAGGAGAGAGGGGAAAATGTATTTCTCTGACAAGCCACATCCAGGATTTATCATGAGATTATGATGATTGACAGCTTCTTTAGGGTGCGGCTGCTCCTGTCATTTGTTCTCTCTTGCCGTCTTAAAGGAACAGGCTCCAACTGTTAAGACAGCTCCAGTCTCTAAGGGAACTCTGACTACAGCCGAAGGCAGAGTGTTCTGTCATCCTAGGGCCTTTTCGGGAAAGCAGTACAGCAGAGGATACCAAGCCCTGTGTGGCAGTGTGGTGGTACTGGAAAATTACAGGTACCATGGAGGCTGGCTCTGTGCTGAGCTAGCTAGAAAGTCTGTCACATACCCACAGTCTGAAAGCCTTACAGGGAACCTGCGCTGTCTCACCTACAGTAGGAGTTTGCTTCTTTGGGATCAAGGTTCAAAAACTATCATCAGTCAGCTTTCCCTGGGGTCACCAGGTTCGATTCTGTTTTTGAGTCCGGTTCCCTGAGCTTTTGGAATGGCCACAGAACATCCACAGTCAGACTCATCCATCCTTTGTGCTTCTTGCTCTCCTGTCTGCTCTCATCTCCTTCTGTACTTCTTGTGGTCCCAGAGCTCTTTTAGATTGTATCTCCTCGACCAGTGACTACTGGAAGCAGGGGACGAGGGGAGCAGGCCCTCATAGACTGTGGTGATGTTTATTTAAGAATTACTGTTGCTGAAGAGGAAGGAAGGGGAGCAGGCCTTTGTAGACTGTGTGATGGTGTTTATTTAAGAATTACTGTTGCTGGATAAGATGGGAGGGGAGCAGGTGTTCATAGAATGTGCTGTGACGTTTATTTAAGAATTACCGTTGCTGGAGAGGAAGGTAATTTCCCACATTCTGGTGCCTTACATGGCGACCTATTAACAAAGGACCATCTTAAGATATATATTCCTGCCTACCTGAGACAGTTGCCAGGAAGGGCAGTGCAGTGCTCTCCTGTGTGACTATCCAGGGCCCTCAGTCCCAGGAGACACTCGAGTTCACAGCAGGCATGTTTGTGTTTGTGTTGAATGCCCTATAGGGCAGGTTACAGGAGGAGAGAACCTGGGGTGGGGAGGCAGACAGCCTGTGTTCCTTTCGCTCCAGCTAGTGTAGGTGACCTTAGAAAGACGAGGGCATTGGAAGCCTGCTTGGACTACTGAGCTCCGCTCCAGAGCTCTGGTTCCTGGGAGGTTGGTCACTCTCAACCACACCCATTATTTTAGGACGGGACATCTGGGAATGTTTTTACCTCATGGGAATGGCACATGGAAAGCTGATATAGTGGTCTGCGTTCTCTCTGGCTTTGGGAACTCTTGCTTTAAACTCCTTGGAGATGAGTCATCAGGCACCGGCTACAGCAGATGCTGTTCTGGCGGGATGCTTCAGCACTCTGTCCATCCACGTGGCTTCTCTTCCTTCCATTCTGTGTCTTTGTCTAGAACTGACATCGCTGGATGTTTTCTCTCCTCTGAGCACAGGCTTAGTGGACACTGTTAGTCAGCTCTCAATACGGACCCTCAAGGTTCCATCTGCCAAGCCTGTTACCTTTGTCTACACAGTGGCTTCTCTCTCCTGTCCGAAAGGTGTTCCCTTCAAGTCCTCTTTCTCCCTGGTCTCAAGAAGGTCATGGTTAGAAGCAGCACTCCATCTTCTAGCCCAGAGCTTTCTTCCTCTTCTGCTAAGAGAACAGCCTGGATTTTCCTCTGTGAGCCTCACCGAGTTCTTAGGCAATAACTTCTTGTGTGGTGGTGGCCTTCTGCACGAGCATCCATCTCTCCATCTCCTGCACGAGCATCCGTCTCTCCATCTCCGTGACGTCATCCTCTTGCTATGATTATTAGCTATGTTTTACTACTGTATTTATTGAGGCTGTACTGAGACTAGCCGATTCCACGTACAGCATTACTGAGCCGAATTTATTTTTGTAAGATTTCCCAAGTGAAGGTTGGGCACGTGGACCGACACTGCTGTGTGTGTGAGTGGAGCGGTGGGGATGTACTGGGGCAGGGGCAGGAACTGCGCATGCACAGCACTCCTTTGTGTGTGCTGCATACATTGCAAATGTGTTTACTCAGGATTGGGCCACCAGTTGTCTGTCAGCCATACTGGATTTAACAAACTGCACTGCGGCTGTGAACACCCTTTCCATTTGTCTCCTTATCGTTTGTTACACTGTAACAATGAGCACCTGGCAACTGGGGAAGGCTTGCAGGGAGGCAGCCACACATGGCCAGTGCTTTCTTAGGCTTTCCTGGTAGCATGTGGTCAGGACAGGTGCTGTGTCCTGCATACACTCATTACACTCCTCCATTTCAAAGATGGCCCATCACTTAAGAGCGATTTTCTTGCTCCGCTAGGGAACTGACATACAAAGGCTTTGAGGCCCAGGCCCGTCACAGCATCAAGCCAGTGTTCTGGTTGCAAAAGTGCATCTCTTATAGCATACGTTCTAAAAGACTTTTCTCAGTACCATTTGTTTCTAAACTTAAGAGGAGACACTACTTCTTGTGGCAGCATACAGGACTGACATGCTTAAAATGAAGCTTTATGCCTATCTATGGACTGGTAGGAGCTGGAAGTTTGGACTTTGAGAGGTTTCTGTAGATACTTCATTACACCGTGTTGGGGGCGGGGGGTGTTTCAGCAACCCGAGCCACCCAAACCCTTAACACTAGTTTTCCTCCTTAACCAAGAGAAGACAAGACTGACAGAAGGCTGAAGGGAGGTTCAGCTCACCCATCTAGTGGTTGCCTTGGGATCCCCGATATGTATGTCCCCAAACTGCTTTATCATTCTTGGCGCCCAGGCAGAACTAAAGCTCTCTGCTCCTACTCCAGCAAGCTATGAGTGGCCACCTTCCACTGCCAGGGCTTTCCTCTTACCTTTGCTAGGGATCAGGGGAACTTCGCTGCCATCCTGGGCTTACAGACCCTCTCCGTGGCCAGTCTTCAAGTTGTACACCTCCAGGCACTGTTGTTGGGGAGTTTGATGCCCCACTTAGAACGCCCAGGAGGCCAGCTCCCCTGACTGCATGTCCGTCGTTTCTCTCTTTAAATAAGACTGGCTCCATACAGCCATAATTAGCTCACAAATTCACGATGGTGTGCTGTGATCAAATGAAGGTTTGGCAGAATCTTTCTTCAAATTGTAGCCATGGTAATTGAGGGGGTAGCATAGAATGAATATATAAAAGTATAATAGCAATTGTTCCGAATGACTGAGTGTCCTCCTGACATGTAATTAGCTGTTTTAGCAGGATGTAGATTGGCATGGTCATAATTAAGAGGATTTCTGTCCTTTATGTGATTGAGAATAGCAGAGCCCATCCTCATTCCCTTTGAGCACCAATGCTCCTGAGAACATTTGGAACAACAGCTCAGTAAACCAAAATAATGATATGGGATTCATCTCCCACCCGAGTGAGAGAGCACGGGAATCATTTCAGGTCTGGAATGGAAGGCTTTGCTTATTGCTGGATCTGACTTCCAAGTTCTCTTAAACCTCTTGTGTCCAGTTTCAACTTATTCTACTTTGGCCAGAAACTAGTCAATATCTCAAACTTAAGGCAGCCTCTGGCAGAGCCTCCTGGTCCCCTCCTGGTCCCCATCCTTCCCTGGGGACACCTGCTGCTTAACTGGGCTTCCTGGGATTTTCAGGCTTCTCCTTGGAAACTTGATTATTTCCACTGCCATGACCATCAGAAAGTATTTGCCACATGGAAATCTGCGGTTGCGTAGGGTTTTCCTCATGGGACAAGAACAGGCACACATGCACACATGGACTTCCCACAGGCACGCATGGACGCGGGCTCCAGGGTGTGCACCCCAGCTTGCTCACATTTACCATGTTCAGCTATCGCAAGTGTCTAGAGCTATTCTGCTGTCAGGATGGGTTCCTGGATCTTCTGAAGCCATGCTCTCTGTCCCCCACTTCGTTTTTCTTTATGCACCTGTGCCTTCAGGCGGGCATCATGTGATCCTCAAAGCCTGTAGTGTCCTCCCGACTGAGAACTGCAGAACTCACTAGCGAATGCTTAGTTTGGACTTTTTCTTTTTTTTCTAGTCATCCTTTGCAGGAGCCTTGATTCAATTAGAACGTCAGAAGGGTCCACCGGAACCAGCAGCTACCAGTGCTAAGTGGCCTTTTATAAGTTCTTCTGCCCATGAGGCTCAAGACTCAGGTGAGGTTAACTTGAGTTCAAGAGCCCTGTCCTTTTCAGGCTGGACACTGTGGGATTAGTTAGTAGCCAAGTGTGTGTGTGTGTGTGTGTGTGTGTGTGTGTGTGTGTGTGTTCACCCTTTCTACAGAAGGTGTCCCTCATCACCCAGAACACTAACCAACCAAGATGTGTGGAAAGGCTGAGGTTGAGTATAAGCCTAGAGAGGTCGTGAGAGCCCTCTTCCTCAGCACACAGACACATATGGTGAGGTAAGGAAGAGTTTCTATTCCTGGGGATGCTTCAGTTTGATTCCTCCCAGATACCTACAGTGAAATGTACAGCAGGTGCCTGTGTCAGGAAGGTGGTCCTGGGAGGATTGCCATTACTGCTGACTCTGTAAGGGGCCTCTTGTGGCCCCTCCCCATTCCCACAGGTCAGAGGTGTGGTCCTTGGGACTTGTGAGCCTTCATGTGGATGATCGGCTTCTTACTTTCCCAGCTGCTGAGCAACTGCTATGTCCATTAAAGGTTCAGGGCCGCCTTCTGATTCCGTTCTGAAAAGTCACTAGTTGAGCTAATTTTGTGACTTGTGTGACATGTACTGCACAGCAGTGGAATGTTACAATCACCTATGAGCACTCACGGGAATGAAGTTGGCGTGTAGCCAGAAGTTCCCAACCACATCCGCTCAGGTGCTCAAGGGGGCCACACACCCTGCATATCACAGATACCCCACCTCAAAACACAAACTAGCCCAGCAGTCAAGGACAGTGTAGGTGGGTGGCACTTGCCTGGGAATAGCTTTGTTCCCTCCCTCCCTCCCTCCCTCCCTCCCTGGAAAACCAGAAGTGATTGTTGTGTAGTCTTACTCTGTTGTCACTGCCAGCCCCCTTGCTGCTCTCAGGCACATGGATGGGGTCATTCTGGTGCCACAGCCACTTCATTCTTGTGTCTGCAGCTGCATCCTCAGACAGCGCATCACTGTGGGGTGTTGGTCCCCAGCCCTCACCACCTGCCCTGCAGTGGCTTCCCCAAAGCCTACTCTTTTCTTTTCTTGCAGCGCTTAGCTCCTGGGACTTTGAGGCACCCTGCTTGAGTTCCCGAGGCTCTGTGCTGAACCCTCCTACAAACTCTGCTGTCCCTCTACCATAGAAAGGAAGGAGAAGCATTGTGGAGCTCAAGGTTCTGGTTCTCTGGTATTATGTGACTCTGCCATGGCTTCCTCTGCTCTTTATCGACACTGACAGGCCCTTAAGTAGAAGTTTCTTGAAGACATTCAAATTTAGGCCTAGAATAAAACTTTTTAATATCCAGAGTCCAAGAATGGAGCAAGCTGCCTCAGAGTTAATGTGGCCGTTTAATGACTTCTGGTCAGTGACACCAGACTAGGGACATCTTCCAAGTGACCTGCTACACTCCTTCATCCAGCCCCCCAACCCACCATACACACACACACCATCATCATCATTTCTAGCTCCTTTTCTTACAAAATTAGGTTCTCTGAGAGTTGGCTGGGTCACTGTCCCCTTCTGATCTGTCATATCGTGGGTAGCCTACAGCCCAAGAGAAGGAAGTGTGCCTGAGGAGGAAGGCTGAAGAACTGGGCAGGCTGGGTTGTGGGGCTGCTGATGCCGTGCGACACTGGCTAGCCAATGGGGTCTTAACACTGGCTTCATTTTGAAGAAAAAAAAGAGTATGGGTGCCTTTAATTTTGGTAGAATCAAGATTTTGCATCTTCGTTGGTAGCCAAAGGTGCCATGGAAATTGTGAGATGAAATCAGTGCCTGTCACCTCCCAGGGACTTGTCTGAAGGTTTGTTGCTCCTGCGAGGACTTTGCTTCCCAGCACCTCCAGGTTGAATCTCCCCAGTCTTGTTTGTAGCCTCCTTAGCCTAGAAACCCCTCCCGTTTTGCTTTACTGGAATTAAGAGCCCAGCCTAAACCTGTGAGGCCATCTGTCCACTCCACAGCTTGCCGAGGCCATTAGACTAGAAAACCAAATGGCATTAGAGCTGCAGCCACTCCCTGATGCTTCCTGGGCCCCATCTGCAGGTGTGAGGTGTGTGTGTGTGTGTGTGTGTGTGTGTGTGTGTGTGTAGTGTGCTGAGTGGAGGTGAGCACTGTGGCTGCTTTCAGAAAGCATCCCCTCCCTTATCATTTGCCTTGAATCCTACATTGACTGTACTGAAAGCAGTGGGGATGTCATCACTCTTCTCTGAAAATGGGCACCAGAAAAACAAAACCAAAGTTCTCAGGGTGGGTAGAGCTCTTTCTTTCCAAGCACTGGCCATTCTGGCAAGCTTTCTCCTTTATGCTCTTTGGTTCTACCACAATTCCACTCTGAAAGCTCTCTTCTTTCTTAGCGGTTCCTCACAATGACCCTAAACAGTATGTCAGGGCAGTCTGTACCTCACTAGGTGCAGATCAGGGACCATGGATGCCAAACTGGCCCCTGAGCCACCACATAAGTTCACTGGCTGGAAGGTGCCAAGATGGTGGCAGTTGTCTCCCCTGGAAGGGCCTACAGTCTTCTCCAATCTCCCCGTGGGCACAGCCTCCTCTCCATGGCCATGGTTAGGTTGGGTCTGCAGTACCTTCTAGAACAAACTTCTCATTTATGTTTAAGTGCCTAAGCAAGTTACAGACCTCTGGGACCTGCCTGAGAGTTGACCTGAGCCCTGTCCTTCCCACCATGCACCCTGCCTCAGGGCAGGTGAGATGCACATCCCTACTCCCCAACCCAGTGTCCCTGCCATTCTGCAGGCAGAATGGTCACAAGGGCAGGCAAGGGGAGAGGGCTGGCTTTGTCACTGTTTCCTTTGTTCCTTCTGTTGATGTGACTGTGACTGGGTCAGAGGGAGTTTTAAGGAATCTACTTAGCTAGGGCTCGGTGGCTACTGAGTGAAGAACAGGAGTGAGTGGCCTCTGAGCAGAGTTCTAAGAGCCAGCAGGCAGGGACCATGACTGAAAAACCTGTGGGTACTGGAGCCCTGACTGCATCCATAGCCCAGATGCCGAGGAGCCGGAGGCCATCAGCAGTAGAGTCATAGTAAGATCCAATGTGCATTCTTTAAAATGAGTGAGAAACTTTCTTTTGGGGAATAATTAAAGTGTGAGCTAGAGCTGGGCCTTTTATTTGCATGAGGTATAGGACAGGTCATGGACTGCTGTGCTCAGCTGGTACAACAGTGACAAGTAGAAAGGAACAATCTATTACGCAGGCACCTTACTTTCATTGATCCAGGATTTTTGTTCAGACAGTGGAGTAATACAAACACTGGGCGCTTACATATAACAGGTGCGGATGACCCTGCCTCACCTAGAGAGGGGAACGCAGAGGGTGAGTGGCCAAGTGGTGGCAAAAGGGAGGCTGTGGCACATGCAAAACACGCTGCCCCTGAGGAATGTGTCACCCTCTAGACGCAGTGTCCATGGTCTACCTACCAAGCACCTGTCCAGCCGGTGTAATTGAGGAATGTCAACCGGATGCAAATTGAGGGACGACAGCTTTGAGTCAGAGCATCGGGGCCAGGATGCTGGGCCCTGGCTGGACTTGGACATCCTAACAAGAGCCGAGTGCATGCCTGTTGAGGGCAGCATGTGTATAGTTCACTGTGGGTCTGGGAGCAAGCTGGCACGGCCAGCTGGGAAGTGGAAAGCAGGCTTACATGTTCTGACCAGACACCAGGGACCAGATGTCTTGAGGTTGCCTGCAGGTATTCAGCCTAATGGCTGTGTAGGATCCTGCCAGATGAGTCGGGGAGGGGGCAGGGCGCCCTCCTGGCCTTGGCCATTGTGTGTCTTAGTCTCTGTGTTTCCCTTTGGTGTCTTCTCTGGTCTCTGTCCCCATCTTGTGTGCCATGTGTCCCTGAGGGTGAATCACACCTGTGTCTGAGTCTGCTGTAAGGTGTTCAGTCTACCTCAAGGGGTCGTCATGGCAAGCTCTGTCCACATGGAATCCTCCTTACATGCCACACACTGGAATGTATACCGCCCCACCCCCATAACCGCTGACCCCATCTTTCCCCATAATCACCACAGACTCCTAGTGCAAATTGGATGCTGCTTTAAATGTGAAAAATTTGTTCAAAAGCTATAAAATCTGAATGAAAGCTAAAGCTGAACTTATAAGCCTTGTTGCATATGAGCCAAAAGTGCAAAAAGCTCTATATAATGAACTAACCTGCCACTCGTATAAATATAAATATATATAAATATATTAAAAATCAGACTGTTCTACAAAATTGTGTATTTGTATTTTTGTGTACGTACAATTTTCTGCTAAGCAGAAGGAGGGTGTAGTATAGGGCGCTGTGAGAAGAGATTTGGTTTAACCCCATTTCTTTGTGACTTATTTTTGTTAACATCAGATGCCTGTCTTCGTCTTCTCTGTGTTATGACACTGTTTGGAAAGCTGCAGTATCCTTCTTCCTTAGGCCAGAGTCTGTGATCATAAAGCTGGGCTCAGGGAGCTGTGTGGCCACCTAACAGACAGAGGGCAGGCGTGCACCCCCCGAGGCATGGGATGGCAGTCTGACTGGCTCTGGGAAGCAGACTCCCTTTTTAGAAACCAATTTCCCAGACAAGATCGTTGGATACTCACAGACCCAGGGAGCAAGGGGAGACTTCTTTCCATTGCCCAGGTAGCTTTGCCTGGTGTAGCTCCCAGTCCCCTGGCTGCCACTGGGCCATGTCTCCCAGGTAGCTGCTGCCCTTTCAGACAGGGTAACCAGATGCCTCCCCTATCGGAGCTGTCACCAGAGGTCCAATTCATTACCCGGAGCATCTCAGAACCCACTTTGCTGGTGCTAAACAGGAGAGGGGTTAGAGTAGCTGCCAATCATGGCCAGAACCAACCCACCAGAGGCCAAGACAAGCTTGGGCACCCACCGCTGCCCACCCCCTCCCAGCTCCCTCCTGGCCCCTGGTGGAGCCTGCTCTAGGGACTGATACTGCACCTTCCCAGCAGGACTCAGATTCTAACAATGTGTAATGACTGTAGCAAGAAGCCCTTGTTTCTCGATGTAAATGGTCAAAGAAACAAGTGCTCTACTGTATTGATTAACTAGTTCAATGAGTCCTGTTTCATTGTATCTCCTATTCTGGATTAGTGCCTTTTGGACAGTAGACTGTTCTGTAATTAAAATGTAGTATACTGCTTTTTTGTACAGTTTTGTTTTAATAAAACTTTTTTTTAATTTGTGTTTATTTTAGTATTGTACCTATTAGAGAATAAAATGTATAACTGAGCAAGGCTGTCCGGGATTTCTTTGGGTTCAGATATTCATGGGGAGAGCATTTGTGCTCAGTTGGCCGAAGTGGGCACAGGGGTCTGTTCTGTGCACCCTTCCTGGCAGTTTCTGGTTTGTTTTGGTTTTGCGGGCAAGGGCCCAGGCCTCAGCTCTGCCTTTCAGACTTTGCAAAGGGACAGAGGAGTTGAAGAGATCACAGCTCCAAACCCCAAGCAGAACCTGTCACCACTTCATGGTGGTGGGGCGGGGTGGGGGTGGGGCACACACATCCAGTAAGGCTCTGCCCCAGGACCACAGCCAAGCTTAAGGTTTTGTAGCTTTCTTTTGCTCTCTCCATTTCCTTCTGCAGCCTGCCCACCCTGTACCTCTTAAAGGAGCTGGCTCTGAAAGCTGTATCTGGAGGAGCAGACGCAATGGGCAGCTCTATGCTCCCTGTTCTGGTTTTCAGTGGTGAGCAGAGGGAAGACCAAGTCCCAGCCTTCCCGGTTCCCCAGGCAGGGACTCTATGCACAAGTCCTTCGAAGACTTGAAAACCATTTCCCTTCATGGTATGCATGCATAGGGGAGTCGGATAGCATAGCTCAGATCAGGACAGAGACTAGGACAGGCCTATTCCTACCTCAGAGGCCTGCATAGTTTGACCCCAAACTCTTATTTCAACTTAAGCCCAAATCTCAGACCATGAGTGTCCATAGCCTGGGCACATGCACTACATGGCCAAGCATCTCCCTGGGGTACCCTCTCCTCTCTGTATCCAAGGGTGACTTCCTGGACTCCTCTAGGCCCAGAACCAGAACCCACATTCCTTGAGTCACTCAGTAAGCAAAGAGCGACACCCACTACAGCCCAAGCCAGGGCCTGGTACAGACTAGATCTCTCCTGGAGCTTCTACGTAACCGCAGTCTGGAAAAGATGATGTCCCCACCCCCACCCCTGCTGCGCCATCAGTTCCATTCCGAATCCTGCCTCGTTTCTCAAGGGGCTTCTCCTGGCTGCCACGGATTTTTGTCTCTGCTTGGCAGAGCTTATCTCTGAGAATAACTCTGCTGCACTTGGGAATACAAACAAGTCTTGTGAAGACAGAAGCTGCCTATGGCTAATGGCCACCTCTGCTCGGGCCTGCAGGTGCCCTTGACCCAGCATTCTCAGGCTATTTTATTTATGAGACAAGGACAGAATGAGGATTGGTGCATGAGTCCTGTACCCTGGAAACAATGCTTTACTGTAGCAGAGTGGCTGAGAGTGGGGCCCCATGGGTGGCAGAGGAGGTCCCTTCCTAGCACAAACCCAGAAAGGGCAGGCTTCCTGGTAGGCAGGTCTAAAGGCAGGTTCCATAGCCCTAACTTACTCCTCTTTCTAAAATACCTTGTTCTGAGGCAGTGGTTCTCAACCTGTGGGTCTTGACCCTTTCAGAGGGGTGACCACTGGAAAACACAGATATTTACATCATGATTCAAAACAGTAGCAATATTACAGTTATGAAGCACCAATAGTTATAAAATAACTGCAGGTCACCACAACATGAGGTTGTATTAAACAGTCGCAGTATTAAGATTGAGAATCACTGTTCCAGGGTATATCTATGTGCAGCAGTAGAAAAACTTTGTTCTCTAGTCCATAATAGGGCCTATGTCAATCATAGGTCAAAGCAAACGGTGAAACCCCTGTCTGAAATCAGGGAACCTACCTACACACACACAGAGCCACCTATTTTTAGCTAGCCCTGAAGCTCCACGTCCCCCAGGAGTTTCTGATGCTGCCTGGCCTCTATAAGGGGCTGAAATGAGTGAGGGACTGGAGACAGACCAAGATGTCAATGGCAACTTCCAGGATCTTTGATCCATGTCTAGGGGGTCACAGAAGTTTGTGCCCTGGAGCCTGCTGCTCTCTAGAGACCCCAGGACCACCACCAAGGGTCAGTGTAGTCAGCTGAAGCCCAGGGTGAGGACAGGGAAGAACAGTTAAGCTTGACCTCGGACATAAGCAAGAAATCACCTGCATTTATTTAGAAGCTGTTGGTCACTTGATGGAAAGGCATGTATGGTACAATATTACAATAGTTTGGTTCCTCATACAACATAAATCATCATCTTTACTATTCATTACAGGGTCTTTGGATTTTTAATTCCCATTTAACATGCACCAAATCACTGGAATCAACATCACATACATGAGCTCATATTTACACAATCCACACATCTGTGCTTTTCCCAATTTTTGTCCACAGCACAAAAGGAAGGCAGCATATAGACTAAGATGTTTGGGGCAGTGTCTGGGACTGGAAGCGCAGGCTAGACACGGGTCCCAGGGAAGGCACTAGAGGTGGCCCTGTGGTCTCTGACCTGAGGTGGCCTGGGCCTTGAGGCACTAGAAGCTTCAAGTCACCCTCCATGGGCAACACGTAGCAAAGGCAGCTTGGACAGACAGGTAAATGCTACGTGGGTCACTCACCTGCTTCCCACCCAGAACCTCTAAGGCATGATAAGTGGTAGAGAAAACTGGAAACATGGAAACACCATGTGCAGCTCTTTAGGGGACATGTCACTAAACACAGCTCAGAAACACTGGCCCTCTGCCCCTTAGACCTGGGCATCTGGAACCCAACCCCACACCCAACACCTACCCTCCACAACCTGACATTTAACAACCACAACCCCTGTCTGTACATCACGTTTCCAGCTGCAAGTTAGTGTTAGTCTGCTCCGAAAGGCAGTCGGTAGAGGGCTGAGGCTGCAGCTGGCCTGTCTGGCCTCATCTGGCATGAGAGCCCAGGAAGAACACAGCTCACTGTCGTCATCCAGCCCACAGGCGACATGAAGGTCAGTGCAGCATGTGTCAGCCAACCCAGAAGACCAGCAAGCACCTGAGCACCCTCTTCAGACCCACCCCAAAGTGCCAGCTTTCCCAAGGTCACCTCCCTGCCCTCATAGCAGACAGGCACACAGGGTCCCCTCGGCCACAGGAACAGCTCATAAGGAACACCCATGAAGACAAACTTCTAGCACACTTGCTTTGTGTGCCATGAGGCCCCAGAAAATCCCATCCACATTGAGCACCAAGAGCATGAGAGCAGAGCCTTCTGTGCAGACAGACAAACTGCCCTCACAGAACGTCCCTCCAGCCACAGGAGGAGGATGCATACGCTTTGGCCAGTTGCCTGAGAAGCTGGGGCACTTCGCATGAAGAGTAGCCTGCAAGGCTCTGCGGAAATGGTATTACTTTCAGAGGCAGGGGGATTAATTCTTAGGCAGCCTGGAAATACAAAGGCTAGGGAACCTCAGGTCCAAGGAACAGGGAGGGAAGGAGGTGGGGAGGGAGAGACTGAGCCCAGAACCACGGGGCGATAGCTGGCCAAGTGAGATCCCACAGGACTTCCTGGTAATTCCGATAGCAAGATGAAGTCAATAGTAACTTTTCCTCCTGGTTTACGCCATTCAAGTGACAGGTGGCACAATGTCCCTTTCCACAGCATAACACTACTGGCATTACATCCTCAGAGACTTCTCTCCCTAGTATCCATTGCATGGCCATCCTAGAGGATGGGACTCTGGGACTCTGCTCTCTAGAGGACACCGTGGATGCTGACAGGAGAAAACCTCTCACTAGAACAGAGTCAGAAACATTGTGTGCTTCCATAGAGTGGCCAGGCAGGACTGGCAATGCTAATGCACCTGGTGGGTATCCCCAAAATGCCAGTTGAGGAAGAGAAGTTATCGAATTGGTGCCTGCCTCTAGCTGGCAGCTCCAGACATCTGTGCTATTCAAGAATGGAACAGTGGCAGGTGTCTCCTGGCAGATTGTGGTGATACATGGAGTGACACTTGACTCCCAGGCTGGGGTGCAGGCAGATTCTGTGCCTGTGCCAGGAAGGCCACCCATCCTCCTAATGCTCTAAGCAGCCTCTGGCCAGGGTCTGGGCAAGCAGATGGTAGTGAAGTTTATACTGGGCTAATCAGACAATGCAGACAGTCCAGACTGAGTGTCAGCAATCCTAGCACAGGCCACAATAGCCAGAGGAGGCTGAGAGGTTCTGAGAAGCCACCTGGCTTAAGTCCTCACAGAACCAATTCCTCTACGAACACGTGCTAGCTGTGGTTCTTCCAGAGTCTGAGGGTCAAACTTAGAACAAAGTGCAGAAGATGCCCTGTGTAATGATGCAGCCTGAGGTGGAAGGCAGGGCAGGACCTGGGACAACAGGGACTAGGGTGACTTTGATCTGCCCACTGAGCCCTCCATCACCACTCTGGGACTCAGAGGCCACACACGTCAGCAAACAGGTGGTTGGTAATGCCCCGGGATATACCACGACCCCAGCACAGATCCACAGACGGAAATGGAAACTCTTCTGCCCTCACTACCTGCCTGCCCAGCTGCTGACCCCAGGCACAGGCAGTCAAAACATTCTCCAGTTCCCTGAACCCTGGCAGATCCAGACAAGGTACTGAAGGCTTGATCCATGTAACCCCTGGGTCTGCCTTCCCACCAGTGTCAGTAAAGCCAGGGTGTCTGCAATCAAGCAACACAAGGGCAGCTGGCTTCGTTTGCTGGCCACCACTTCCAGCAAACACCATCCAAGATAGAGGCTACAGCTCTGGCCAGCCAGAGGCCAGTAAGCACGGCAGGCATGTTGGGATAGACAGCGATTGTGGTTTGTGAAGTATTTTAACTTTTGGAAAAATAAATTAAATAAATATAGTTCAAGCATCCTGTTAGGAAATGAATGGCCGGCAGGAAAGACTTTCTGAATGTAAAGACACTGGGACACCCACAAAGATGCCTCCCAGAAACCCTGTGAGCCGTGCAGAAGGATGAGGCGTGGTCAAGGGAAGGCTGATAATCTCGGTGCACGGAGAGGGTAGTGTGCGTGCTGGGCCCAGGCAGGGGAAGTCCAGTCTGTGAGGGCAAGACACCAGTTAGGATCATTTCTTAAATTAAGACATTAGTGAAGTCAGCAGAATAAGGAAAGGGGAGCCCAAACACATCTGGCTGGGAACATCCCCTCCCCCCCCCCCACACACACACATCCTCAAGCAGGCAGGGAGGCACTGGGCCGGCTCCATCCCACGAGTCTCTGGGCTCCTGGAACCTTCCACCCCTAACCTGGGGAGCATAGCTAAGGGGCCTCTGCTACTGCCAAGCAGAGGAAGGAAATCCAGCTTCCAGCTTCCCAGAGAGGACAAGGAACCAGATTGTCCAGCATCCCTGTGTCGTGCAAAAAGCATTCATGGCCCTGCTCCTGTGGAGGAGCCAGGTCTCCCCCTTCCTGTTCGCGTTCACAAGGGAGGTGCATCTTAGCTGGCCCAGGACTTCCGGTTCTCAGGATTCTTGTAGCTCCTGTCTCCCTTGGCCAGTGCAGCTGTCAGTGAAGCCAGGTTGGTGGCAGAGCCCGAGATGGTAGCACTCCTCCGGGCCTCTGAGGCTCCCTGAGGCTGGAGCCCTGAACTGCGCCTGCGCCCAGTGCCCGCAGCCCTGCGGACCCGGCCAGGCCTCACCAGCAGCCCATAGCCAGGGTTGCACCTGAAATAATGTTTCCCACCAATGGAGCCATCATTCTTTCCTGCAGGGAAGGAAGGAAGGAAGCAGGCATCATGGAGCTGCCTTGTCAGTCACCTTTACTGTGTTCATCCATCATGCTGCTACCTCCACGCCACCCAACCCAGAGGCCAGTGAGCCCAGCACCCAGGACAGTAGCCTCTCAGGACAGCAACCAGTCGTCATCAGGGACAGGCAGCCCCTAACCCATGGTCTGAAGGATGAAGCTGCAGGCCTTGCCCAAAGACAAGGTGGGGCCATCAAGGCAGAGCTGGCTGCTGCTCCTCCAGGGACACTAGCTCCTTTTCCTAAATGCAAGCAAGGCTTTGGCTTAATGTCCCATGTCCCAGCTCAGTCCAGGTGTGACTGTCCCACAGCTTGGCCCCCAGGGCACCTATCATCTCTGTGTCTCTGGGTCACCTGAGATGGTGACCCTACACTGATAGGCAATTTTCTAGCCTTTCCAACTCAGGGACTTGTGTTCATGGCCTGTTCTGATGCCACACACTAGCTGTCACCTTGACACTCCTGATGGTCCCCTTCCACCTGTCCTACACATCCTCCCGAACCCTGACCACTGCTCCCATACCTACCACTACCTCAACCTCAGCCCTCCCCGCCCACACATCTGCCACCCTCAAAGCAGTCTTCCTGCTCCCATTCCTCCCACGTGTGCTCTGAGAGGGGTCATCTTTTCAGTCCCTGATCAAACTGCACTACTTACCACAAGACTCTCAGATGTGGGAACCAGGTGCCCCGCAGGCCTCAGAGGCCACTTTCCTACTAGTCCTCAAACACAGAAAGCTGGGTCCCCCTCGGCCCAGCCTTACCCTGGCGACAGCCCGACTTTGCCAGCCCTGCTTCTGGGACCCTTTGTGTCTCTGAACAGCTAGTGGTGTTCCAGTCAGCCACCCTCCTCTATCCCTCAGCACACTTGTTCTTATCAAAATGTATTTATTCACTTAGCATTTTCTCCTCTGCACAATTACAAGTCAAGGAGGAGATGTTGCTTACCACAGTGTGTTTGAACCTAGCACAGCAATGCACGTACTTAGTTCCTGTTGGTGAGTTAAATTATTCCCTAGTTCTCTTTCATTCTTGAGTTCACCTGCAGACACAGACTTATTCTTGTACTTTGGGAAAAGCAGATTTGAAATTTTTTCCAGCCTCTCCTACAGTTGACATCTTGAACCACTTCCAAATCATGGTATTCTCTGCCAGATTATTTTTAAAGATAGTGACTACACAGGAAGCACTCGGCTCGGGGACAAAGGTGTCATTTTGGCCTGTGTCTGCAGCCAGGGATAAATGGACTGGTGAGGCCACAGGCTGGATGAGAGATACAAGCGGCAGAGCTCCTCAGTCAGAAACAGGAAAGAGCTGCAATGGCGCTGCCACACAATGCCACCCTGTCACATGTTAGGAAAGACGCCAGGCACAGAAGGTTCCTTCCACCCAACCCCAGATCATGGCCCTCCATAAACTTGGGAACAAAAAGCAGATTAACTGTGACCCAGGGCTGAGCAGGGCACAGCTGCCAGTGGACATGGGATTTCCCTGTGAGGTGACAGATACAAGACACTACAGATCCCAGTGATGGTAGGATAGCTCAGTAAGCAAGCTCCACATGGCCCAGGTTGGAAATGCAAACCATTCTGGCCTGTGCTTACAACAAGGGATCGAAGTGCCTAAGAGGCCACAGGCTGGATCAGTCACTGGGCCTAGTGCTGGGCCCGAGGGAAGCCTACAGAGATGTCGCAACACATGCTTCTTTAGAGCCTCCCACTTCCTGGCCACCCTGAGCAGCCTGGCTTGAGTCTGCACCCCTTTCACCTGACCTCACCTAAGCCATCACACTCCTGCGCACCCCTAAGTGTCCTGGAGTCTCTGGAGCACAGAATGTGGCCTGAGGCAGAGCTGCTGCTGTGACTTTACCAAGAACGCTGGATGTGGTGGCACCTAATTGTAGCCCTAGATAGTAGCAGGCTACAGCTGGAGGATCACTAGGCCCAAGTCAGTTCAAATGAGCCTGGGCCACACAGCTGGTCACAGTCTCAAGAGTAAAACATTTAAAATATTACTGAGTTTATAGCAGTTTTCAGTGACTACCTCGGGGCTCTGATGAATTCTGAGAGTTTAGATAAGCTAGCTTCTGGTTTATGAAGGGTCAGGAAGCTCAAAGAGTCTGATGCACTCTGGTCCACAGCACATCCCATGTTCCCTTCCTGCCAGTCCACACTCAGCAGGGTCATGTTCAGCACAGGCACCCACAGTCTACTCACCTGCAGGCAGGTCCAGCTCCACACCAATCCATGTTCCCTCCTGGAAATCAGTTGGTCCAATATACCGCACAATGCCTGTCTTGTTGGTGCCCACAACAACATACTCTCCCTCTCTGAGCCACTCGGGGACTTCGCTGGCATCCTCAGAGTCAGATGTCACCTCTAGCCTCCCCAGAGTCTGTCCCCTAGCATTACTGGGGTCTTCTGAAGCCAGGGGGTCCTCCTCCGCCCCGGAGGAGGCACCACCCAGCATGCCTGTGAAGGACTTAAGCTCTGAGGTCCGCACTTTCCGGATTCTGAATGGGGATGTGGGCACAGCAGACGTGGGTTCAGAAAGAAGAGGTGTTCTGGAAACCTCCAGCTCTGTGCTTTGAGTAGGAGCTGCAGGTACGTGGGGCTCCTCTGGGGCAGGAGGATGGCTCTGTGTGCAGGAGAGGAAAGCCAGCTCAGGCTCTGGGGTGACCTGACACAGGGCAGGAGGGGACCCAGGTATCTGGCTGCCGAGGCCTGTGGTGTCCAGGCCTAAGGTGAGTGTTTCTGACAGGGTGGCAGAAGAGACACTGTGAGAGAAGTAGCCACTTGAAGCTTCGCTCAAAGGGCTGGGCGGTCCATCCTGTCCTTCTGGGGACTGCGTAACCACCATGGGAGGTGAAGGGGAAGACACTTTGACAGGTTTGTCACAGATCTTTACTGCAGGGGACACCATCTTCACCATGGACTCCAAAGCCCCACTAGGCCCAGGGCTGCCTTGCTGAGCCTGCAGAAAGACAGAAGGCATACTAAGGAAGGTTGGAAAGGCCTTCCCGCCAAATCAAAGCCCATGGGGCTAGCACTACGAGATCTACGCTGAGTCCGGTAGGAGCTGTTCCTGGCTGGGTGCAGCATGCACCTGATCAAACCTAGTCAGAGCTTGCTTGGCCCTGGAACCCAATGCCAGGTGAGCACTGCGCTGTATATCTGTGTTTGGAAGTGGCTGAGCACAATGGACCAGACCCTGCTGCATCTGCATCTTCTACAGAGATGCTCATCCCTGAACTTGGGCATAGGAGGGCTTTACACGAGGCAAGGACCCCCACTCCAGGAAGAAGCAACACACACTAAACCTCACTCCACCCATCCCAGCTTCCCTGGTCTTAGGTACCTGTTCCCATGGAAGCAGATGCCCTCGACCTCCACTGTCCTCAGAGAGCAGAGAAGCACTTTTCTCTGGCAAAACCCAAAGGATGACCTCAGCAGAGAATCTGCAAGTGCTTTAGCAAGCAGTGCAGGCACAGGAGGCTCTGAGCCCAGACAGTGCTGGCGGGGTGCTCAGGCTGGGAGTCGAGACAGGGAAGGCTGCCTATAGCTAGGGCTCTTTCGCTAGGAACTTGCTTTTCGGCTCCTGGTGTCCTGTCAGGGCCTAAGGACCTCTGATTCTGGGACATGTGCCAAGGGATCGTCACTAAGCAAGGACAGAGCCAGTGGCCTTTCACATCACTGTCTGAGTTACCAGACAGAAGACACAGACACGAAGCCAGGATCTCACAGTGATGGCAGCCCCCGATAGCCCCAGGGTTTTGGGAGTGAACACAGGATGTCTTTTAGATAACAAGCTGTCTGAGGGAGTCAAGCACTATCTCCCAATTCTGCACCCGCCGCCGTGCTGGGGAAGAAGACAGGATGGGAACAAGATGGAAGGTTGCGCAGAAAAGGAAAGATGTATCCCAATATTTATGCATAGATGGTCACTTTTCATTTGAAACACAGGATTTATTTGAACTGGGAAGGAGCTAAGATCTATAAGTCTCTTCCAGTTACTTGGCTTAACTCAGCAGTTTGATAAATCATGCATTTTCCCGTGAACTGTCATTTATATTCCTGCTTCCTTCCAGAAGCCTTCCTTGCCCACAAGGCACACTTTCTGGGGGAGGGAATTCACGGTACCTCTGGAGATTAACAGCCCATTTTTGTGATGGGGCTCTGAATGAAAACTTACTCAATCCAGCAGATCAATAACTGTCATTGCCATAAATATGCTGAAAGATTAGGCAATCTTTCAATCATTTTTTTTCTGCAACTTGGACATGCTTTATTTATTTATTCTTTCCTACTCTAGTTACTTATTGCTAGATGCAAGGGAAATGCACAGAGCTACAAGAGAAGCTGGACATGACCTGTGGCCTTTCCATACTCACCCATCAGTGAGATCCAGTCACCTCTAGCTCCCCTCTAGCCAGAGTGGCATGAAGGAGAGGCACAGAACACCTCAGGTGACAGGTGTCCCAATGCCCCACTTGGATCGCTGGTGGGAGAGAGGTGCGGGAACTATGAACAGTCATTTACAGTGAAGCCCAGGGAACCTGAAGGGCATGTGCATGCTCCCCATGTAAGGGACAAGCCAGGTAGAATGAAGGTAGACTAAAGATGGCAAGGGGAAGATGACACCGTCTCCTCCGGCACCATCCCAGCACCCTGCAAACAGTTTCATTTGGCTGGAATTCAAATTTATCACTTGAAACCTATTTGCTGCCCGTAGAATGTCCAAAGGCTGTGAGCCACTACGGTAAGCAGCAGGAGCCAAGCACACGGGTGGCCTTACCAGTGAGTGCTGCTTCTGGTCAAATCTGCCAGCCTACATGCCACGTGACCACTTGACCACAATACTCCCAGGAGAGGGGCCTTGGGATGGCTAAGACGAGACTTTTCACAATGGGGTGCTACCTAAAGAGTCAATTGCTCCTCAGATCATCTGACCCTGTTTGCTGATGTCTGAATATATTCCTTTCCCTATGAAGATGAGCCATCCTCTGAGAGACTGAAGGCATGGTGGGACTAGGGAGGTCTCCTGCTCCCAGGAGGCCAAGTGCTGCCGAGCTGTGGCAGGCCAGAAGGGACAGTTCTCTCCCAGCCTTGAGTTAGTCTTTTCACGCTGATAGCATGAACCAGAATGAACTGTAAAACTGAGAATTAAGCAAACACTCACAAGAAAAAGATAGTTCTGTTTATAGAAACCCCCTCTGCCTAGCGGTGGGCTATTAAAGCACAGATTACATTAGCAGTCAAGCACCAAAAACTTTAGCAATCATATGATTAGCAGGTTGAAAATAGCAAAGTGTAACAAGGAGCCTGTGCATGGAGAAGGCAGTGACCTACATTGTAGCTAATTACTAAAGAGGGAAGCAAACACAGGCAGGAATTGACCAAACGATCCTATGGCCACCTCTGCAAGTGGGGCAGACCCAACTTGGTGACTCACCTCCTCTGTCCTTGTTGCCCAGGCATCTGAGAAGGTAGGCTGCACCAAGATTCGGGGCACGGGCTGAGGAGACAAGTACATGAGTGAGGGCCCAAAGGGCAGAGTGGCACAGAGCAGAAAGCTGCCAGGAGCCACAAAGAGACCGTCACAACTCTCAGGAACTCCAACACATTCCTGCCAATTAGGCTTGAGGGTGCCAGGGTTCTACACCACACAAGACAGGCTGGCCCCAGCCAGATACAAGACACACATATAATTGCCATGCTTCTTCTCTGTGGTCTCAGACACATGCTGGTCAATACTGGACTGTGAGCCCAAGTCTTTACATGAAGTCACTGAAACAGAAAGCAAGAGTCGGCCTGAGCCTGGGTGGCCAGGGAGCATGGGGAGCCCCCCGCATGCTGCAGGACTGAGGAGGAAGGCAGCTCTTCTGGCTGGAGCACCAAGCAGACAAAGACAGAGGGGCAGCCTTGGGCATCTGAAACTAACAGCTAAGAAAAGGAAGAGAGGTAACTTGACCCCTGAGCAAAGCAAGCAGAAGGCAGCCAAGAGACAGAAAGCGTCTCACTGACAGTGCGGAGCCCACTGGAGAGGCAGCAGGAGCTCAGGCAGGCATCGCAGTAATAAACCCCCTGCACCAGAGCAGGTGAGGGGAGAAGAGCCTGAAGAAGGGGTGAAGTACGCAGCAGAGGGCTTGACTTACAGACACGTGATTCAAGGAGTGAATCTAGAGGTACGCTAAGAATCTGGGTAAGAGCGTGAAGTCAGGAGGGAGCAGGAACCAAATTCATCTTACAGTGAGGTCAACAGCAGCTAGACACAGAGGCAGACAGCAGTGTGAAGGTCTCTGGAAGAAACCAGAAGCCCACCATTTCTGCCTCTCCAGCTCATGCCAATTCTGGCTTCAGTGTCCCCTTCTCTCCCTCTGCTCACTCAGCACTAGAGAAGGACCCGTGAGCAGGTTAGGCACAGCATGGGCTTCACGTCCCCTGTGCAGCTGGCCACAGCTCTACTACTGATTCTATGTCACCATTCTGACCTGGAAAGGTTGAAGGACTTACTAAAGGACCTCGGGAAAGAAAAGCCAAGGACTAGGGTCAGTTGCTCAGTGACCACGTGTATCCAAGACAGCAGAAACCTGGCCTGGATAGGCTTCCATCCACCCTCTCCTAGCTCCCAGGCCCTGAGAATTCTAAGTAGTCCTGACTGTGTACACAGGGCCTTCAAGCCTAAGCATGACTGTTCACCATCCCTCAATTGCAGAAATAAACACATATTAGGGCAAAGGTAACAACGTAGCCACTAGGGCTACTATTGGGAGATAAGACCACCAGAGACCCGTTCTAACTCACAGGGTAGGACGGCTCAGGGAAGGTGCTGGGGAGAATGCAGAAGTGTGACAGAGGGACCAGAGTAGGGAAAGAATTTACATCTCACCCTCAAACACTGGGGAGTTAGGAGCATGGGTGCCTGAAAGGATGAACAAGTGAGGGTGTCCTGTAACAGCAGCCCTACTGCTGTGCCATCATTGGAAGAGCTTGAACTCTAAGACCCCAGCCACATCCTCCATGCCTTTACCACAAAAAATGGTTCTGTGCCTTAGCATCCCTTCCCCCAGCACGCAGACCTCTGACCACACCCAGGGCAGCTGACACTGAAGTGGCTGCCACTCCACCTGGAAGTCCAAGTAACCCGATGCTCCCGATGCTCTCTTCCCCACAGACCAAAGTCTCCCTCAAACAGGAAGGTTTGCAGGGTATTTTCTTAGGACAGAGAGTAAAAGGGTTTCTTTCTCTCATGCTCAGGCTGCAAGTTCCATTCTTTAGTTAGGTCTTACTGAAAATGCATGGCATTAAAATGTTGAAGCCTAAGCCAGGCGTGGTGGCGCACGCCTTTAATTCCAGCACTTGGGAGGCAGAGGCAGGCGGATTTCTGAGTTCGAGGCCAGCCTGGTCTACAGAGTGAGTTCCAGGACAGCCAGGGCTATACAGAGAAACCCTGTCTTAAAAAACCAAAAAAAAAAAAAAAAAATGTTGAAGCCTTGGGGGCTGGGGAGATGGCTCAGTGGTTAAGAGCACTGGCTGCTCTTCCAGATGGTCCTGAGCTCAATTCCCAGCAACCACATGGTGGTTCACAACCATCTGTAAGGGAGTCTGATATACTCTTCTGGTATGAGTAATATACATAAAAATAAATAAATCTTTTTTAAGGAAGGAAGGAAGGAAGGAAGGAAGGAAGGAAGGAAGGAAGGAAGGAAATGTAAAGCCTAGCAGGAGGGAATGGTGGCCACTAAACATGGACTCCTGCTGATGTGATCCAGAGCAGGGAATCTTGCTCACACTCATCCTCATGACTCAGCAACTCCCTAACATGACTCAGCAACTCCCTAACCCAACTCGGAGGCTCCATAACATGACTCAGTGGCTCCCTAACAAAACAGCTGCAAAAATTAACCAAGGGCACAAACAGACCAGGCCCTGGTTCCAACATCAATGTCCATTTGGATTCTCTCATTAGGGAGTGGTGATCTGTTTGGGGGCAGGGAGGGATGTGTAAGCCTAATCACTAAAATGAAGAGTGTGAAATGGATCCCTAAGGTCCTAAGGCAGAGGGAACTCAGGGGAGAAGAGATTAGACCGAGTGTCTGTGTGGGACCAGCCTGAGCAGCATGGCAGGCATCAGGGAACTGGTGTCTCCCCAGGAACTGGTGTCTCCCGTGGGGTCTTGAGCAGCCCCAGCAGGGGAAGAGGGTGGAAACTGGAAGGGGTGGGGCGTAGAAGTCTTTGTGTGGTGACAGTGAGGAGAATGCTTCCTTTGGAAGACTGGTTAGAAAGGGAAGACACCAGGATGAGGGATCAATGAAGACATTATTGCAGCGGTTCCACGGAGAGTTCCTGAGGGCCTAAACTTGGACAGGAAGAGAAAGAAGAGGAAACAAGGAGGGAGATGAATGTTTGGAAGCTGAAGAAGTTAGAGGCATTACCCAGGTGGAGAGAGAAAGGTAGACAGAGTACCCAACACACTGTGTATCGGAATATGGGGCTAGGCGAGAGGCTGAAGCAGTCACTGTAAGGTACCATATACAAACTAAGCCGGACCTTCTGCGAGCCACTGCTCCTTCCACACAACAGCTCCACCCTCCAGGCTCAGCCATTTGAATACTCCTTTGCACATTCCCTGCACAGGAGCCTCCATTTCAGGAGCTCTAAACATTTCACATCGTAAATTCATTAATCCTTATGACACATCTGGTAACTATTAATAAACACTACTGCAAAGTATTTCACAACCATAAATATTAAGAAGTCCCGCGAGAAGGGTGAATATAATTATGTTTCCTGCTCCAGAACCAGGGCTTAGGGAACCAGGACTAAGTGGAGACAGTGACGCTCAGGAACCTTTGTATGGTCTGCTGAGCACTGCTGAGATCCAGCAGACCCATGTTCAGCCACCACGACCTGGCAACAGATCAGGGAAATGGTGCCCGTCAGTGAGATCACAGCTCACCCTCAAAGTATCAGCCCAGAATTCATGAACACCCACTCCCTTCCCTATGCCACAAACATATTTGGCAGCACCTGCTGGGACCCTGCACTGGCTGTGCCTCTGTCTGTGGAGTTCAGAAGGAACATCTTGCCCTCCACTCTTAGGAGGGCACCAGTAAGTGCTGTCTTGGTATTTTCTGAAGAAATAAACACGTATATCAGTCATTTAAAAAACAGCACAAAGAATAAGACAGACAGTGGGAAAAGAAAGTTGTAAATTTTAGCATAAAGCTGTAAAGGGGTCAAGAGAAGCTGGACAAAGGAAGCATTAATTACCTTAAACTTAAACAATATTGAATTCTCACCTATATTTTTTTATATTTATAAACCTTTTCTAACATCTACCTACTACCATGAATTTGATCAAAATGGTGACCAAGTTAATACTCAGCTTTTATTTAAATAAATGCTAGTCAACTATTTAGGTCCAAGTAGGAGAAATTAGTTTTATAAGAGTTGTAAATTTTATTTTTTGCTACAAATAATCAGAAGTCAACATGTCACCTTCTGCTATGAGGAAATTCTAAGCAGAGTCTGGATGCAGAGCATTAGAAATGGCTAGCTTTAACAAGTCTGATAAAAGGAGCGCCTGGTGGGATAACAGCCACACACTACTGAGGACCAAGCCTGACCCACCCATAAGCTCATCAACAGAGGCCAGTGTCAAGGGTTCATCAGGAGAGGGCTGTTGCCTAGAGTGAGGGCAGAGGCATGCTCAGGGAAGCCCTCAGTGCCTGGTATCTACCATGTTCCCATAGCTGCCTTCTCCTTTACACTCTGTGTGTCAAGCTGATGTAGGTGGAGTGTGTCAGCCATGATGAAGCCAGTTTTTTACCCATCTGGTGGCTCTATTTCAAATGGAGAAGTGGGTGTTCTGACATACACGGCACCCTTAGATTACCCTGTCACCAGCACAAGGTACATATATGAAGGTGGTGATCCAGTCATGTGTGTTCTCTAGATGACAACATGTGGGGTGGGGGTGAGCTGATCATTACAGGTCCTGGTCAGTCACAGGATCCAACTGTCAATCATAGGAGGGAACAAAATTTTTGACAAACACAACAATCACTGTGAGGGCTTTATGCATACTTGAATAGTCTTCCCATTTCCTTCTGGAATCTTCCTTGCAGACCCAGCTGGGGGAAGTATTCCAACCTGGCATTCTAACTCCCTATTCTGAAGCAGCCCACAAGAGGGACAAGGAACTATGGGTTGAAGAGGCTCTTTTCTTTCTAGTTTGGCTGCTTCAAATACTTCCTTGATTCAGTGATTCTATGAACACTATTACTTATTTTTAATCAAACTCGGCTGAACCTGTTCAGCTCATGCTGCGCACTAACTCTAAGGCTCTAAGTGTGATGGAGGCCTACCTACATCTCAGAGTTCCCTCCACAGGTCAGCACTAAGTGACTGTGGCCTGCTGCGCCCGAGGCTACATTGCAGAAGAAGCCAAAGCCCCTGCAGCCAATACAGCCACACTACCCAAGGGGGCAGAAACAGGAAAGCAGGCCAGAAGGGAGCTCACTTGTGCCGGTGGGAAGTCAATCTGATTTTAACCCTTTCGTTCCCCAGACTAATCAATGCAGCCACTTGGAATCTCAAGCTCTGAAGAACACCAACAACTTCATAGAAACATAGACTTCCAGACACGTGAAGAGAGCTATCATGGCAAATTAATTCAATCTGACTAATTAGAGAGCAGGAAGTCCTTTCAATTACTGTATGTGCTGTCTGAGAACCACACTTGAACACGGGTGCGGGTTTCATTAATTGTAGTTCATTATTTTCCAGATTCGTTACTAAATGTGCCTCAGAAGGTCAAAGACAGCAATTTTGTCAGCTGCCACCTCTTTCCATGCAGTATCTTTGCATTTCTGGAACTCAGACAGAAACTGATTACAACCAGAACTGCTCTCTGTGAAAATGAGAAGCCCAACTCTTTCTGAATACCCTCACACAAAGAAAACTACACACAAGTTATAAGAATCTTGTTTGTAAAACAGGAATAGGAACTTCCATCACAAAAGAAAAGACCATGAGCCACACACAGTTCTGAACCAAAGCCAGAAACCAAAGCCTCTGGGCCACTCTCTGGCTTGGAAGCACTGAGCACACATCTTCCTTCCAGTGCTCTGCCTGCCCTGCATGAGGGACAGCAGAGACGGCTCCTATCATACCCTGCATGAGGGACAGCAGAGACTGTTCCTGCCCTGCCCTGCATGAGGGACAGCAGAGACTGCTCCTGCCCTGCAAATGCCAAGGCCACCAATGAAAGAGTTCCTGGCAGGGCTCATTCTCACACCCTGCATTTCTCTCCCAATTCATCTGCCCTGCCAGGGGAGTGATGGAACCGAGAGGAGACTCGAGGCCTCACCTGGGCTAGCATCCCCTGTAGAAAACACTGTTTGCAAACCCAGGATTGGCCAGTGTCTGGGTTGCTGTAGAGAGCATCCGTCTGTGGTTACTGTGCTCTCAGAGCTGTCTCTATGCTCTGCTAATTCCAATCCCAGTTCTCTGAGACAACGCTTCAGAGAAATCACTTTGTCGTTCTTCTTCTGAGGTGTCGGCACCAGGGTACTGACAGTCAGCTCACCCGCTACTCAGTCTTTCCTCACAGAGCATTTCATGTTTCTGCTACAGTGCCACCCTGGCAGTCTTGAAGGCTTGGATGCTCGTTAGCCACTGAGTCTCCAGAGAATTCACAGCGATGGGACTGTCTTAAAGGAAGTGTTAAGCTCCAAACTAAACTGTGGTCATCAAAAAGGAAGCCACTCAATTCCTCTCCTCTTAAGAAAGAAGTGAAAGGGGCTGGTGAGATGGCTCAGCGGGTAAGAGCACTGCTCTTCCGAAGGTGATAAGTTCAAATCCCAGCATCCACATGGTGGCTCACAACCATCCGTAACGAGATCTGGCGCCCTCTTATGGAGTGTCTAAAGACAGCTACAGTGTACTTACATATAATAAATAAAATAAATCTTAAAGAAAAAAAAAAGTTTAAAGAAAGAAGTGAAAGTGGGTTCCCATTAACAGGCCTGTGTTCCTGAACATGGTGTACAGGCTTGCACGTGGATCTTTGCTTCTGTCCACACTGCAAGCCTTAAGGAACTAAGTAGTGCTGCTCTCTACGTGCTGCCTCTAGGCCACACCACATTAACCACTGCAGCTCTCTACGTGCTGCCTCTAGGCCACACCACATTAACCACTGCACCACGCTTCCTGCCTCAGAGCTGGGACAGCTCCTGTGAGGCATGCTCACTGACGGGCTTTTTCTAGGTTTCATCTTGGGTCACGTTCTAAACATCTCAACATCAGTTTGTTGCTTACTTAAGGAACATCTGAACAGACACCGGCAGCAAATAAAACCTCAAGGTGCTCACGTCCAGCTAAACTACTGTCACCAACATCAGATACCTACACAAGAGTGATGACAGAGCCAAGCGGCAAGCAAGGTCATCAAACATTGGTTGCTACATCCACTCCAGTAGCAACCCGCATGACAGGCTGAAAAGTCTAGGCGAGGTCCCAGGGCAAAAAGCTCATGGAAACTTAGTCTCCTGGAATTATGGCATCCTGTATAAAGAATCCTCCAACGTCCTTGCTTTAGTTGGTAAACAGATCTGTGTGCTTTCCCCTAATATTGTTTCATTATAGGTGCTCCTAATATTTTAACATATAGCTAAATTAGATTCTAAGCAGTCCTTGATCTAAACTTGAGCATGAATAGCTAAGTCACTGCCCTACACAGGAATGCACCACTATCTAGGAATAGGGAAGTTTGCAGTTTGAGGAGGAACCAGACTAGATACTTAGAACTATAGCTAACTGAGTTACACCCAGATACAAGTATTTACAATTGTCTAAGGGGAAGGTGGAGTATACAATAGGAACTAGGGCTTCTAAGATTAAGTGGACCTTAGGTGGAGCTGGTTTTGATCCCAGTTGTTTAACATTGAATCTTATCCCAGTTGGTTCCTGCCAGTCCTTTCTGTGTCTGCATTCCTTTGGTTTAAGAATCTAGTAGCCTCTAGTAACCTCATTGTATCCTGCCAGTGTGTCACCTAATTCTCCTAAGTATAAAGTCTGATGCTTGATTTGAAAAATTACATTTGCCGGGCGTGGTGGCGCACTCCTTTAATCCCAGCACTCGGGAGGCAGAGACAGGCGGATTTCTGAGTTCGAGGCCAGCCTGGTCTACAAAGTGAGTTCCAGGACAGCCAGGGCTATACAGAGAAACCCTGTCTCGAAAAACCAAAAAAAAAAAAAAAAAAAAAAAAAAAAAAAAAAAAAAAGAAAAGAAAAATTACATTCAGATCCACACTCCCTTGTGTGAGTCTGTTTGTCAATCGCCGAATCTTTGCCCACTTCACTCCAGAGAACTGGACCTACGCAGACTAAGGGACCCAGAGGGTCTGTCACAATTGGTCATGGAGTTCTTTTGGACAGATTGGTGACACGGAGCAGGTGACTGGTATGCAGTCCCTTTAGCACCACAATGCCACTAAGTCCTCTTTTAAAAGGAGATGGGGTGGCGGCCACCAATGTGGAGATGCATCATGCCGGCCAGATGCCCAATGGCTGAAAAGTGGCTTCTTGAGGTACCAGGGCTCTGTCTCAGGCCTTATACAGCCGACACTCTGCTTGCAACGCACATGCTGACACCCTATAACTAAGAAGTATGCAGATCATAGCAAAAATATAAGTTTTAAAAAGCAAACAACTTAAAAAGAATTTTAAAAGAAATATTTGGAAGTAAACCCTAAAGTTCCCATTTGAGTGCTTTTGTGTATTTTATAGTTAATACAATAATAGAGAGAGGGACTACACTGACAAGGGTGGGCACAGGACAAAGAATCCAGCAACCGTGCCGGGAGGAACTGTGGACTAATCCTACCCAGGGCTGTGCTGGGTAGTTTTATGTCAACTTGACACACGCTAGAGATGTCAGCGAGAGGAGAGCCTCAACTGAGAAAATGCTCCATCAATCTCTCGGTAGGCAAGCCTTAACCTCACTAAGCCACGGCCCTTTAATACAGGTCTTCCTGCTGTGGAGACCTCCAACCGTTTCACTGCTACTTCAGAACTGTGGTGTTGCTACTGTTATGAATCATAATGGAAGTATCTGTGTTTTCTATGGTCTTAGGTGACCCCTGTGAAGGGTCATTCTGCCCACAGGGGTCTCGACCCACAGGATGAGAACCACTGAGCCTAGGGCATGTTCTTAGTGACTGATGTGGGAGGGCCCAGGCCACTATGGGTGCTGATGGTCCTGGCTTCTGTAAGAAAGCAATAGCCCTGTAGAACAAGCCAGTAAGAAGTACCTACCCTTCCCTGGCCTTGGCGCCAGCTCCTGCCTCCTGGTTCCTGCTCTGCTTGAGTTCCTATCCTGACTTCCTTCAATGATATACCACAAGGCAGAAGTGTAAGCCGAGTAACCCTTACTTCCCCAGCTTGCTCTTGGTCATGGTGCTTCATCACAGCATTGGTAACCCAAACTAAGACAGTGGTACTCTGGTACAGGTGCGTCATTTAAATGAGATAAGCCGGTTCCACTACTGCCAGGCTCAGGACCTTATTGTTCCACCCATTCCCCCAGAGGCCCCTGCAAGACAACACAAAGATGAAAGGATAGCCACAGGAGGTGGCCTACTGACCTACAACTGCCAAGACTGGGTAGGCCTTCAAGAGCAGGGACCACTCTTGCCCTGGCTTCTACCAGCAGAACACAAAAGGTCAGAGGCCAAGGCCACAAAAAAGATGATCCAGTTCTTAAAGAAACCACATGGAAGGATTTTTTTTTTAAGTCAAAATCTCAACCACCAGGTATGCAATCAGACTTCCAAGAGAGTGAAGAGGGGAAGAGGAACATACAGGAGCCAGGTGCGCAGGCACTGAAGCCCCACCCAAGAGTACACACCCAGGGAGCAGCAGCACAGAGCACATCTCAAGTGACCCAAGTTGCAAGAAAACTAACGTTGACACTGTCACTTCCAATTAGAATTTCCATCCCACAGAGCTTTAGCAGGCAGTCGGGGAAGGCGAGAGGCTGAGGCAGGGGCTCAGGGGTTGGATGGAGCAGCAAAGGAGGCAGTGCATTTGGGGTAACTGAATCCCAGGGGAAAAATCAGGGCTTCAGGAATTTATTTTAATGGCATGTCCATCCACCTAGGAGAAAAGTTCACAAATATGTCTTGACACCGCAAGACCCCACTCAGTTGTGCCTATCTCACCACTAACCTACAAACAGTGCTTTCTACACATGTGACAGAGGTCCACACAGGGCCACATCTCCATCTGTATACAAACAGACAATGAGACAACTTTGTATCTCTAACTTATGAGGATGACTCAGGGCAAATAAGCCCTGCCCACTGGAGTTATATTCTAGAGGGAAATGGTCAACAAACAAAAACCTAGAAGTTCCCAGGGAAAAGGCATGTGCACATGGTGGGGGTGTGGGGGGGTGTGTGAGGTGCTCTTTATGTGGCTCATAGAGCAGGCTGGGATGCTATTAGCTGTGCTTCCACTGAGTGGCCTCCGGGACAGCTTGGCTCTAAACCAAAGCAGAAGAAACAGAGTGGCCACCAGCACTGGAAGAACAGGTAGACTGAAACTGAATCCCATGTGCTGGTGTGTTCGTGGGATGAAATGGGAGTGGAATGTCTTGGAATGGCACAGAGCTGGCAGGCAGCACACACAGACTAAAGGAGGGTGCTCACTGCTGGAGGGTGCTATAAGCCACAACAAGAGTGGAGACTTTGGTTTCATTTCCAGCCGCCTCATATGAACAGTTTAAAAACAGAATGAAGTGAGCTACCCAGGGGAAGAAACTGGTTAAATGTGGATAAATATAGAAGGCCAAGAAGGTACCCGGACACCCAGCCTAGGACAGGCCACCAAGAAGGACTGACTTGCTGTTGGTGATACAAGGCTTATGGTTTTATGCAGATGAGGACAGAGACTGCAACCTTGAGGATATGGAGGTATCTGCCCCAGGGAGGTGTTTTCACAAATCACTGTTAATGTTTTAGCTACACCACAAGGCACGGTCGCCAAGCCCAGTATTAATTTATATTTTCATACATTTCTTGTCACCTGGACATGACAGACTGCCTCTCTGTTCCCATCAGGTTTGTCTCTAACAGGCTGCTGTTCCTCTCGCTATCATGAGCTCTCCATGCATCCAGGGCTTGGATTTGCTCGATGAGAACTGAAAAGAAAAGCTGCTCGTCTTCAACATGACTCCTCCCCTTCCATCTAGACAAGTGCTGCAGTGAAGAGCAGCTGGAACTGTGTCATCAAGCTCCATGTAATGTCACCATAGTGCTTACAGAAGGCAGAAGACATGGTGGCTGTCCCATGTGGGCTTTGGGTCACCAGGGCAGATTGGGGAGAGGCAATTTCTTTACAAATACTTTAGTACACACTTTACATACACTTTAGTAATGCAGATAGACCCTCCCATCGTACATGATGAAACAATGACCAGTTTAAAGCAGCATATTGTGCAGAGTGATGAGTCCCTGAGAAAGTCAGCTTTGCCTGCCTGAGCCCTCCATTCACAGACACAACTCAATAACATCAAATGACCTTTGACCTGCTAGATACATGTACTCTAAACCATTTTCAAAATTGCTGTATTTCACTTTGCCATCTGCTCTGTGTGCTGATGTGTAAGTTGGTATCACACTGAGCAGGAAGCTCTCTCTCTATACAGAATAGCTTATTGATGCCAACACAATCTCTCCTGAAGATGCCTTCATACAAGCCCTTAAAAATCGTCTTCTTCTGACACTACTGACCTACATTCCTGACGCTGGGACATTTGAAATATGGAGGAACTAGTGTTAAGACCCACTTCAACAGCTGCACCTGCGTGCTTTGTGTTTCTGAATGAGTAGAAGTAAATCTCATTTAACATTCCCTGTTGAGATGAAGCCTCCATGACTACACACTGCATCTCCAAGTGGGTTCCTTTCACCACTGTATAAAAGAAGCTTCCTGGTTGTTGAGAAATCCTAGAACATTTTCTCTAACGCTCCATTGCTACGCAAAGTGTTTTAAACAGGAGGAAGACAAGTGACTACTGTGAGTCAAAGAACTGATTGTCCACTGGACGTTGGGGATGGGGGTGAATTATGATTCAAGATTGTTTGAAAAGTGAAATCAAGAATTAAAAATAGAATTACATTTTCTACTTGGCAACACAAACAACTCTAAGTGCACCTTCATAAATCTGACGATTGTTGTGCTAAGGGATAGCACCATGAATCACATTAGTAGCAGACTTGGCAGTTTTTGTTTTAGAGCAGAAAGGATGGGGTGTCAATATGTGCAAACAGCTGTTATCTGAAAAGAGGGGAAGAGGCATTACGACAGGCTCTGCCAGGGTCAGAATCTGCATTAATGCCCTCACGGGTCTGTTCCTCTACCTCCAGCTTCAGAACCACAACACAGTACCAGCAACAGCTCAGGGAACACTCACTGCGGCTTCCTCACCTGGTGTGCAAGGGGAGATGAGTGCCTCCCCCTTCTGTCATCCCGAACAGGGAAGAGAGACTTCAGCAGCTTTGGCATCTGTGGCACCAGGGACTTCACTGGGTTCAAGTAAGAGGCTGTCACGCCTCCCAGTCCTGTAGGAACGAATAAAAACAATGGCACATAATGTTTGCTCTGCATTTGCCAAAAGTCACTTGTAAGCCAACCCCGCAGTATAAACTACTGCAGCCATCTCTAAAATCATTAGTAGGAAAAGGTCACCACAGCTGGCATCTACCAATTTAACAGCAGTAACTAAAGCAACCATGATGCTCTAGTATGCATGGCTCCTGCCAGTGTTGAGGGTGACCTACCCTCACTCCTTGTCAATACCTAATGCAAGGACTAACTTCTGCTCTAGAGGAAGGAGAACTGGTTCTGGGTGCTCACTTGCTTGTGGTGTTTCGAAGGTTTGTTTTCACGACACGGTCTCCCTACAAACACCAAGCTGGCTGAACTCACAGGGATCCTCCGGCTCTACCTCCCCAGGGCTGGGATAGAAAATGTACACCTCACTATGAATCTTGACAAGAACAGTGAGAGTAAATACTGTAATATTTATAAGAATAAACAATAACCTAGACAATACCAAAAACTTTTTGGAAACTAGGACTTAGTCTGATAAGTAACACAAAAATCGAGATCACTCTACACTAAAGAAACTTTGAGTCATAATTCAAAATCTTCTCCACAAAGAAAATGCCAGCTTCAGACAGCATCACTAAGTAATCCTGTCAAACATTTTTTGTTTGTTTGTTTGTTTTGTTTTTCGAGACAGGGTTTCTCTGTATAGCCCTGGCTGTCCTGGAACTCACTTTGTAGACCAGGCTAGCCTCGAACTCAGAAATCCGCCTGCCTCTGCCTCCCGAGTGCAGGGATTAAAGGCGTGTGCCACCACGCCCGGCCCTGTCAAACATTTAAGAATTATGTATTACCAATCACACAGAAACCCATGCAGAAAAGATAGGCCAACACAATCTTGATAGTAAAACTTAGCAGATATGAGCACGTAAAAGCTGAAAGTCATCATGTACCACAAATAGACAATAAGTATTAACAAACAAGCTGAGCAGTAAGAAGACAAGAGGGTCACAGAGTAATTTATCAGAGGAATACAGGGTAAAGTCACTACCCTTCCAAACCAATGCCACCCAACATGCTAAGAAAAGGTGACGTTCTGATGGACATGAATAGTCTGTGTGTGGACCTAGCAGGACATCCTGATTGAACCTTTTTCTGAAAGGTACTCAAATTTCATGGCAGTGATTGGCAGATAAAAAAAAAAACTTACCAGGATCAGGAGACTGGTTATTTTGGGGTGAAACAGAGAGAGCTGGAGGGCCTGGAGCTATTCCTCTGGAAACTAGCGTTTGGGACACATCCTGTTGACTTTCCCACCGGCCCTATTAAGCACAGGGACAAAAGTAAGTCACCTTGTTTCAAATTAAGAAGTACATTTTTTTTAAAAAAATTATACAATACTGCAGAAAAAGCCTACTAGCATTACTAAAGCGCTATTCTCTGGGATGGAAGTCTGACTGCATCACTCCTTCTTAAGCTCCCATGTGCTCACGGGGCTGAGTCCCCTCATAGACGAATGTTCACTGCAGACTCCTCTTCTCCACTTTACAACCTGTGACTGAAAACCAGTAATCCCAAAATCTACTGCATCCTGTCACCTCAACACAGGCTCCTTTAGAAATAAATGCCCTCAAATTCTGCCCTGGCTCCTGCGGCTGGAGATGACACTCTCACTCCTATGCCTCAACTGGAGCCCAAGAATGGGGCGGGGCCTCCTCTTCCCACCGTTCTGGGAGGTAGAGTGGTACTGAGCCTCAAGTTGTGAGCAGATCTTAAGCTCTCTTTCGTTCTGTGATAACTCAGGTCTTCCTCACTGAGGTTAAGTAACAGTTTTAATATTAGTTTAACTGAGCGTGCTACAGACAAAGGACCCAGGGTTAACTAGGATGTCCTGAGGGCTGCTGAGAAGCAGGGTGGAAATGTGAGTCCTGGAAGGCTCAACATGAGGGGATAGCCCACAGCTTCCCACTGCAGTAGGAATCCATCTGCTTTAGCGGCAGCTGAAGGACTGATCATAAAATCAATAAGCTCTAAGTGATACGATCGTGTTCACCACAGAGAACTCACTCAGCACTTGATGGCATTAAAACAAAACAAAACAAAACAAAAAACACTGATGCTCTCTCTGAGTAGTCATTAGGAAACAGACAGAAAACAGACTCCAGGCACATGATCAGGGCGAAAGAAACGCAGCTCCTGCTGGGCATCTACACCCCTACGGATAATACACTTCCTTACAGACTGCAGTCTTCTGTTGATTTTTATTGTTAATTTTTGCATTCTAACTTAATTATCCTTCTTGGGATGCTGCCCACTTTAGGTTCCTTGGGGTGTCACGTCAGTAACTGAACACTAAGGTCAGGAGTTTCAAGAGTCTCAGTGGAAGAGATGTTGAGATCTCTGTTCATGTTGTCAAGTTCATACAAGGTTGTTCTGAAGACAACTTACTTCATTATAGAGTAAATTTATTCTAATATCTTCGGCTCTCTTGCCTGGCAGCTGACATAACCACATTGTGTATCTTAGGAAGCTGAGCAGCTGTGTTGCACTTAGCATCCAAGCTGTGTGACACAGAGTTGTCCAATAACAACTGAAGGAGGTGTCCCTTCCCTGGGGTACAATCAGGACTCTCCTGGCACCCAGTGCACAATGTCCTATGGAGGCTGAACAAGAGCAGTGGCTCTTCCTGCCTCATACCCCAAGACTGAGTATAAATAAATGACAGGTCCAGGCAACACCCAGACACAGCCTAAGTACACTGCAGGCCTGTGAGCTAATGGCACATAGAGAGACCACCATAGCAGCCAACACAGGTCCCTGTAGTCAGAGCAGACAGGGACCCTACAGTCACTTGTTTCCAGAGTCAGGATCTGAGTACCCTGGTAGATCTGGCTCTGCTTCCTAGGGACAGATCTGAAGAAGAGCAAGGTGGGCCCCCCTTTCTGCCAGCCCCTAGAGATGCACAGAAACCTCCTTCCATGTGGTTCTTCTCCCCCTGCACAACTCACCAGAGATGAATGGAGCATCCAGGGCAGCGCTGCCCATGGTTGCTTGCTCTCCCCACCCCTGTCCCTGACAGGACAGGACAAGTGCTGACTTTGCAATAAACTGGACTGCCTGGCTATGCTAGTTTCTCCCTTTACTGAAATGCTGGGGGAGAAAACAGAACCAAAACCAAAACAAAGCAAAGTACAATTAAATGTACTTCAAAGGGAGTGAACTTGAGGCTGTGGGTAGAGGGGACTTTGAGATTTTTGCTCTTGAGTTTTCTGAGCTCTCTCAGACGGCTCAGACCTGAAGGAGAAAAGGCATGGCAACTCCTTCCTTCTGCCATAGTCTCACGCACCAGGCACCACATGGCACTTCCCAAAGACTGACTAGTCTATTCCTAATGTCTGCTTCCTTGTGAGCTTAAGATTCAGCTATGAAGATACTGGGAAATTGGATCCACACATGGAGACCAGTTTTTCTTTTTCTTTTTCTTTTCTTTTTTTTTTTTGTTTTCTGAGACAGGGTTTCTCTGTACAGCCCTGGCTGTCCTGGAACTCACTCTGTAGACCAGGCTGGCCTCGAACTCAGAAATCTGCCTGCCTCTGCCTCTGCCTCCTGAGTGCTGAGATTAAAGGCATGAGCCACCACGCCCGGAACAAGACAAAAACCTTTCAAGATTTTAGGAGGGGCCCCAGACTCAGAGGCACAGCCAATCTAGCAAGTCTAGGAGGTTCCTGCAGGCTCCCTGTCCACCAAGCCATCCTCCCGTCAGCCCCCACACTTCCACCAAATATAATTTTTTAGCTTTCTGTACAAGACTTTGACTTTGATCAAGAAAGTGACGAAACAGTAAATAAGAAGATGTACCCATGTCATTTCCAGCCCACAGGCAGCTCTGATGCAGCTGAAGGGTGGGTGACTCATGCTTAGCATCTCTGGAACCAAAGCTGAGTTGATGGCAGTTCCAAGAAGCTGTGTTAGCTCCACCCTGCTCAAGACACCAGCCGACTTGAACTCTGCCAAGAGTTTCTGAGGAAGGCTGGCAATGTACCTCAGTTGTAGAGCCCTTCCCTGGCACGCATGAGGGCTCAAAAAGCATCCCACAACAAAACCACTTCAGAGGACAGCAGCACTGCTTTACTAACTTAATACACATGCCATCTCTAAAGTGGCTTTGGGTATGAAAACAGATTTGTTGACAGCTGTCCTTGCATTATAGAAGGTCTCAATACATCGCCAGCTTTGCAGTACCAAGGGCAGCAACAAGCTGAAATTAATTCTGCATGGGATACCAGTCATAAGGAATCTGTTTTCATTGCATCTATTAAAAATGTCTCTAAAACAGAGACAAAGCATCCCATAACTGTAAGTAAAAACACCAAAAAAAAAAAAAAAAAAAAACCCACCACTTCAATATGGTCACATCTTATATTTTTAATTGGAAGACTTTTTGTGAGGATTTCCTTTAGCCTCTAAGGGGATGGCAATAATCAAGCTCTTTAATTACTTTACCAACTTAATTTTGGTGAAGCAATTCTGATTTTTTGTTTGTTTGTTTGTTTTGTTTTGTTTTTTGAGACAGGGTTTTTCTGTGTAGCCTTGGCTGTCCTGGAACTCACTCTGTAGACCAGGCTGGCCTCAAACTCAGAAATCCACCTGCCTCTGCACAACTCACCAGAGTGCTGGGATTAAAGGCGTGTGCCACCACGCCCAGCTAGCAATTCTGATTTTAACATGGGAAGAGTAAATTAGAAATAATAAATAAATGTGTGTGCGCATGCGCACACACAGACACACGCACATGCACGAGCATGAGCGCACACACACACTCTGCTAACTGAATTCAGCAAGTTCTCAGAGCCCTATCAACCCCAGTTCAATCAGCCTCTTCCCCGCTTGCCTTCTTGCCATCTCCTTAATGCCACTTGCTCCCAAGAATGAAATCTGTTCTCATGACAAGAGCACAACAGGGGAAGGGAGACTGGGGCTAGCTCGTGAGCTCTTCTTTGACAAATCATAGTGCTCTGGCTAGCCTGTGGTATCTGGGATAAAACACTTCACACTCTAGCCTACAGCACTCATCTACAGCATAACCAAAAACATTATTTGTAGCAGATCTGAGAGCAGCAAACGGAGTAAGAGAAAACTAGAGCTGACCCCAAGAATGCCCGCAAGGCAGACATAACTAACATGAGGATAATTTTTGATGATTTCAAAATATATTTTCTAGCACTTCAGCATCACCAAATCTGAGTTGAAATCTGTAGGACTAACTCCCTGACCATTAACTACTTCCTTGTAGAGAAATCAAGATGGAACATTTCTATCCAAATGCTTGTGTGTGTGTATGTGCATGTGCATGTGTGTAGTAGTGCTATGGTTATAGCATGGTGTGTAGTTGGTTTCCTCTGCCACCGTCAGGATTACCCTGTAATACCCTAGTACCGATGCCAATTCACTGTAAGCTCGGCTGTGGTTAAGAGTCTGACAGGTCCTCTGACTTTTTTTTTTTTTTAAAGATTTATTTTATTTATTATATGTGAGTACACTGTAGTTGTCTTCAGACACTCCAGAAGAGGGAGCCAGATCTCGTTACGGATGGTTGTGAGCCACCATGTGGTTGCTGGGGTTTGAACTTATCACCTTCGGAAGAGCAGTCGGGTGCTCTTACCCGCTGAGCCATCTCACCAGCCCTCCTCTGACCTTTTAAACACTATCCATCTTAAGAACTCTCCTATAAATGTTCATAACCCATTTTATACATTTGAAATGATACAAGCAATGTCCTTAACAGGCTCCAGGGATGATTCTGAGGGAAATAGGATTCTTTTCTCACTAGTGAGAAGATATGACATAAAACACTCATGTGCTGGTCATCTTTTACAGTGTTTTGCTTTAGAAACCCCCCCACAGGAAAATGGGGAGCTACTTTGTGGTCTTTTTTCCATTCACGTGGTCTGTTAATATTCTTGTCTGCTGCCATCTTGTCTGATCTTCCACAGGCATCTGTGACAGAGCAGGTCTCCTCTTGGCCCAGGGCAAAAGCAACAGCCTAAGGTAGTACTCACAGGCTGCTTACAGCCAGATTCATAAGAAGATGCAATTATGTCTCCATTGTAGAACTGACAACCATGAAAATCAGGCTACCTAAAGCCACAGCATTGGGCAGGGGTGTGGGGGAGGGGGAGGAGTGGGTAGGTGTCAAAGTCTGAGCACTGTAAACTGTACCAAGCCCCAAGCTCTCTGTAGCCTATGGGAAAGACTAAAAAGACCAAGTCACCAAGACAGAACCATCACACAAGCCAAATCTGAGCAGCTGGAAACAACAGCACCATTTTCTCCAAGTTATTAGGAACCCCAAGAAATCCACAAGAGAAAAGAGAAGCTGCCAGACCAGTAACAAAAACATGTGATATTCCTCCACCTCAAGCAAGACAGCAAACACAGACTCAAAACATGTAATGTTCCTCCACCTCAAAGCAGTACAGCAAACAGGCTGCAAGACACCCAGTGTCATCTCTCCCAGTGCTCAGCAGAAATGGTCTGGAAAGGTGCAGTCACCCAGTACCATCCCAAGCAACCCTATTGGTCCTCGTCCTAAATGCTGTCTCAAGTTCCAATATGATCTATCTGCCTCCTTTCTGTCAAACACAAATACAGAATAATTAGCAAGAATAGAAATAGCCTCATGAACACTACTTGGTCTTAACAATTATCATCAATCAGCCAATCTCTATTTCCCTACATACCCCTGAGTCATTCTCAACAACTTCCCCACATCGCACTGCCACTATGACAATGCAGACTCCTAGTGTACTCTAGGGTCATCCTGTCAGCACAGCACCAACACTTAGCCAGGCACCTCAGAGTGACAAAAACAAACTGTGAGGGCTAACACCCAGATCAGGCAGCTACAAGAAGTGCTGACCTTTTTAAGCAAACCATAGTGCATTTCTGTTTGCATAAAGCTATTACTGGGATTTACCAGTTTTCTTTTTTCTAATATATAATAATAATTATAAATATGTTTATTTCTTGTAAGTTTTACATCATATCATAGCTTTCCTATTATAAATACAATTTGAAATTTCTTCTTCATAAGTAAATGGAATATTATAAGCAGAAAGATAATTTTTTAGCAAAATCTAACCTTTTAATTCTAATAAGAGGGTGTTAGTGGATCTCAACAGCAGGATCAGAAAAACCAATGTGGAACTCTGTCCAATAAATGTTGCAAAGCCAAGGTGTGTATGAAGGGTTCAGACATATGCAAGTACAGAAGTTTGAGAAGATGAAAGAGGCATGGAGCTAAGTGTCAACTCACCTTGTTGCTGCCTAGACTGTGGGATGGGCTAAGCTCCTGCCGGCTTCCAGACAACTGCGGAAGAGATAAAAGAGGATTAATGTAAAAGCAAGAAAGAGCCTGCTTTGAAAATCAAATCAAGCAGGGCCTGAGTGCCAGTGACTCTAATCTCAGCATTTGGGAGGCAGAGGCAGGAGGATCACAGTGAGTCTGAGGTTATCCTGTTTCCCAGTCAGAGAGACACAGTGAGACAAAATCATAACCAAACCAACCAACCAACCAAGACCAAAACTGCAGACCAGTGAGTCTCTGGGATGTGAAAACCATTGAGCCGTTACCAGCAACTTCCCATGGGTAGTTTCCCTAGGCTTTTGTATCCACTATACACTGGGGTGACACCTCACTGGGCCTGAACAGAAAACATTTCACTACTTGTTGTTGTTGTTGTTGTTGTTGTTGTTGTTTTCGAGACAGGGTTTCTCTGTGTAGCCCTGGCTGCCCTGGAACTCACTTTGTAGACCAGGCTGGCCTCGAACTCAGAAATCCGCCTGCCTCTGCTTCCCAAGTGCTGGGGTTAAAGGCATGCGCCACCACGCCCGGCCAACACTTCACTCCTTTATGGCCTGAGCCTTTTGTTTAAGAATAAACTCTTTAGATTACTGTTGAGGCTCGTGTGAGAGGATCAGCAAACAGCTTTACAACTCATGGAATGAGGCCCACCGGCCAGTACAACCATGATGGATGTGCTGCAGAGAGGCAGAGCTCTGAGGACTATGTGTCCTGAGGACTTCATGCTGTTGGAGTTACTTTCGCTCTGCTTGTTGCCCTCCACCCTGAGTCATCACACCCCTCCTAATCGGTGAGTTGTATGAAAACTCTAAGGAGGCTTCCAGCCCCTCCTGGGCAGTGTTGTTGGTCCTTACAATAATAGTGATTGATCTTTTTCCACCACCCCGAGAAAGACCTTATAGATGGAGATTGTTAGTGCTATCCATCACCCCTAGAAAGAATATGGAGATGTAGACTGTTAGAAAAGTTAGGTTAAGAAGTGTTTGCTAGTGGCTTTGATGCAGAAAATCTTGGGGGACAATTTAAAGTTCAGAAAGTCACACCCTCAATAGTAAAGCCAGGGATTTTTTGAGGTCAGGGAACAAGAACAATGGCAGCCCAGCTAATATTAGATGACATGCCTTTCTTGCCGAGGCTGGTCTGGTGATCAAGGCAATGATTATTTCCTTGTACCCATTTTCTGCCCTTTCTCGGCTTCCTTATATGATTTGATACAAACTTCTTAGTTGGTAGGTGTGCACTCTGATGATTTAAAGTAGTAATGACTGATTGGTTTTTTACATAAAAGTTAGACTTGTGATTCTTTAAAAAAAATTTATGATGCTTTTTAAGATAAATAATAAAACAATTGATCCCTTCTCTATAGCTACAAACTGCAGCCTTCCAGTAAGAGAAACTGGCCAAGAAAGAAATATCTTGCTTGCTTACATTTTGTTAATCCATAACAAGTTGCTTAGATACGACTGTACCCAATGTGGGTTCTTGGGAATAATTTGTTTTTTTATCTGTATTACATAAAACATTTAATCATGTAAAAGCATTAGGGAACATATAATTTTCTTACTCATTGTAATCATTCACTTAAAGAAAAATAGAATATAGCCACATTGTAATTTTTGCACTGCTTGAGCGATTCTGCTGGGGGGTATAAGTAATAGGATTTGCTTTGCTTTATCCACCAAATAGGAGAGTGTGAGAGTGTGTGTGAGTGTATGTGTAAATGTATGTGTGTGTGTCTGTGTGTGTGTGATATTTTCCCCCTTTTTCTCCAGCCCCAGAGACTTTTTCCCCCACCCCAGAGAATTAAGTTTTACTTCCTCAGAGTAAAGCCTGCTTAGTGATTAATCACAAACTCCATGCCCCTTCTCAGTGAACCTGACTTGTCGAAGGTAGCCTTAGGCAGATTATAGTACCCCAGATATCAAATCTCTCCATTTGCCAGTATGTTAATAACTTTCTGAAGGGACCTGGAACTAGTGGCATTTCTACATGCCTAAGAGTGGCCCTGCACTTCAGGTCTGCAGTGGGCAGACATTGCCTCCTGCACCTCTGTGCCCACAGGCTCTCCAGGGGGAACCTGCCCTGCCTGTCACTCACACTTACAGGTTTGAGACAGCTGCTTATTCCTCCAAAGCGGAACGCCTGAGGGCAAAAGCACACCTACTCTCCATATCCACATCTTCACAGAAATAAGGAGCAGATAAAGAGCTGCTGGCTCATTTTTTGTCAATAATTATCTCCATGTTTAATATGCACAAAATATATATATATATATATATATATATATATATATATATATATATATATATATATATANCTCACCTGACGCAGGCGATCAGAAAGTCAAGTATAGAGGCCAGATGGGACTCCAGCATAGCGCTGTTGACCGCTCACCTGACGCAGGCGATCTAGAGTCAGGAGGTTTTCCACGGCCAGCACACTCCTCAAGTACTTCTCGATGCAGGCCTCGGAGTCAGCAGAGGCTGGGTTTTCCACATTGGCTGCCATCCTTGCCAGGGCCTCTCGCTCCTCCACTCCCTGGGCATCCTGAAGAACAAAATGATGCAAAGAAAAAAAAAAAAGGCTGAAAAAGCAAGTATTACAGATGCTTTATACAAGGCACACATACACACATTCATCCTGAACTAAAGGATGCATGTTAAAACTACATTAAAGACATCATTACAGATGCGCCTCATAAACACACATGCTCACACACGTACATGCTCACGCACATTGATACATGCACAATCACACACATACACAGGACTCTGAATTGACAAATTTCAATGGAACCCCAAGTTCCACTTTAAAATCAGCTTTTAGAACTCAAAATGTACTCTCTCCCAAAAATCATGACCCATCATTAGGTAGCAGCTTAACTTGGAAAGCAAGTTCAACAGCAGCTTTCACAGACTTTCAACACAGTTGTACTCATTTCACAAACATTCACTACCAGTTACCACCTGGAAAGGATTCTGCAGGCGATCTGGAAATCCACCTACAGAAATGGTGGAAATACCACTGTGACCCTATGAGCTGGGTCAACCCACTAGACAGAGTGGAGACCTAACATCCCCAGTATCCACATGAGACAGCAGCAGTGGCCAAAGGCTCTGGAGAACAGAGGTGAATCCCTGCCCTGTTCTACTAACTGAGCTGCCCAGTCTGATAAATGGGGTGAAGAGATAATGTTTGCCAACTCTGGAAGCCTAGCTAATTACCAGCCATCCAGTCATACAAGGGTGCTAGTCTTAAGCTGATCCCCCTACAGTCCTTCCCTTTTTACTCTTAGAAAGAACAATGAATGAAGCACAGAGTAATCAAAAGCAATTCAATGGCTTATTTTGAAACACAACAGGTAATAGCAATATAGTGTTAGTCACAGAAACAGTCCAGTGTAGAGATTCATGTCTGATGTAGAACCAGACTTTGCTTTTCAAATTGGAGTTCTTGGCTAGAAATATGGCTCAGTGGGTAGCAGCACCTGCAGCCCAAGCCTGTTAGCTGACTCTGATCCCTGGCACCCTTGCAGGAAGCTGGATGCAGAAACACGCATCTGTGAGTCTGGAACTCATAAGGCAAAATGGGAACAGACACAGGAGAACCTGCTAGAAGTTCAATGGTCAGCGACAGAGGAAGATTCTAGAAGGAGAGAGCCAATTCCCAAAAAAGGTGTCCTCTGTGGCATGCCACGGTACTTCTCCCTCTCCTCACCTCGCTCATGTACCCTCTGTTACACATATACTCAATAAATAAACAACTTTTTAAAACAAGAGAGTTCTTTAAACAAAATACTAAAATTTCAACTTTTAAGGCCACAGATACATTGGGATTGTACTAAAAGTTTACAATAGAGGACACATCAAAAATTGCATACATTTTTCTCAGTAGATGGTTTGGGTTTTACATTAATTTGTTTGTTTGTTTGTTTGTTTGTTTGTAGTAGGGAGTGGTGTAAGTGCCATTACACCTGTGTGGAAGTCAGAGGAAACTTGCACGGGTGAGCTCTTTCCTTCAACTACGTGGATTCCAGGGATGGCACAGACTTGGGTCATAGGTTTGGTAGCAAGCCCCTCCCTCCGCCTGCTCAGCATCCCACCAGCCCGTTTCATTGACTAGGGTATGTCTTGGGTGGGTGACTGTTTTGAGGAGTTAGCATTACATGTTTATTTCCAGCTCAAACTTCCCAGAATACCTCTGGAATATTGGAGACGATTTCAAAGGTCACTCCACAGCCAGGAATAGAGCTCCGGTGAGACATCTTTTTGAGGAGACTTTGAGCAAAGCCCTAGAGAAAATTAAAATATAGACCATTATTTCCAAACTTGCTAGCTTTGTTTCCTGTAACAAAGAGCAACAAAGGGCACTGTTCACTCAGAGCTAATATAAGAGCAGGCCTCTGCCACAAGTGTGTGAGATCGAGCACCGGGCATAGCTCCTTCTCTTAAGCACAGCCCCAATGGACTGGTTCCTATAATGTGCCTTGGGTCCTGCACCTGATTAGGGAGAAGTGAGAACTGGGATCTGGAAGCTGCCTCCAAGCATCTGAATAAACTCAGAAGACAGAAGATACCAGATGACCTTCTAAGGAAGATGGAAGCAAAGACGGGGGGCGCTTACACTTTCCTCCTCCAGCACGATAGACGTCTGGGACCATGAATATTGACAAGTTCAGGCATTAAATTCTTGACCAAAGCAGGATCGTTATGAAGGATGATTTAAGAGTGCCTGGTCATTGTTTATGCTGACTGCGCTCTTTGCACAGTTAGAAATTGAACTGTTGAATTAATGCATAGATGACTCATTTACAGAAGCTGCGAAGATTAAACATTCTGCAGAGGTTGAAGAGAGTAGCCATGAGGGCGGAATACAATTGAATAAAGATAAGGAGAGAGAACAGTGAATAGGCATGGGGGGAAAGGTGAGGCAGAAGCATGCAAAAACCCAAAGGAAAACAGAAAATCAGCTGGTGCTAAAAACACGTAATTTTATAATCCTATCTAATAATGACTTATTTCATATTTGGTGATCGTTAACTAATTTTTAAAAGAGTCTCTCAGAACACTTGAGGACTGATACCTGAGGATAACCTCTGACCCTCCTCCAACACAAGCTCCCCACCCCCAACTCTCAGACAGAGCCTCTAATGGAAAGAGGTCATCCACTTCCTTCATCCCTTCAGGGCCTCAACCCCGCCCTGTAGCCCTCAAACCGCAAGGCAAATGGTCCAGGAACAGCCATGGCTTCTCCTGGGTGGCAGAAGGCAGTGCCACCTGATGGTGTTTACTATCTGCATGAACTAATGATGCTGTCTGCCACGTGTTTGTTACTGTCCTATATGAAGAAGCAATTTAAAGGAATGAAGTATATGAGACTCGGGGAAGTGGCATGGCTTAAATACTTCCATCAAATCACTCCAAACGGGAAGAAGAAATGGAATAACATGTTTTTCCTACTCAAAAATAAAAGAGAGAAGAGAAATGGTTCCTCCACGCTCTGCCGTCTCTGCTGTTCCGGAATGCTGTGCTCAGGTGGCCAGGACAGCTGACACACATGGAAGCTCACTCTTTATGAAGCTCCCCCGTGCAGCAGACCTCTCTCCATCCCTTCAGACTTCCCAGAAGAGGGGCACAGGAGGAGTGAATAGAGACACACAAACACTCTACAGCTAAACCCTGACCTCAATTTTATTGATGTTGGACTGGAGCGCTAAGGAGCTGTGATTTTAACAGCATTACACCAGTCTTTGTTTCAGAGATTGTATCAGTATGGCATTTAGAACTAAAGATTAAATTTTAGAGATGGAGATTACATCTTGAAGTCTGTCAACCATGACTGTGTTCTTTCGCATGAGATTTATTTCATCTGTGTCTGTGTGTTCAAATGTCCCACAAAAAGGAGGTGACAGTGAATGAGGAGCCCCAGAACCCACCTTCCAAATCCTCACATTTACAAATCCAACAACACATGTTTAAATGTACCTAGACAATTTCTAGAACACTCCATGTGTCAGGGTTCCTCCCTCACTGATTACCTCTTCAGTAGAGCACAGCCACCTACCTATTCCCCTGCCTGCCCAGCCCTGGATAAAGTGCCAGCTCGGAGCTGACCTCCTTTGCAAGGCTCTAACTCACAGCTCTGTGGGCAGGATGCTATCCCACCTAGCAAACCACAAAATAGAAGGTACTCTGAAATGCAAATGGGCTTTGCCTCTTTGAAGACCCACACTGAGAAGGGCAGTGGTGGTGCACACCTTAGTCCCAGCACTGGAGTGGAGGCAGGCAGTTCTGCCTCTGAGTTAAGGGCCAGACTGGTTCTACAGAGTGAGTTCCAGAACATGCAAAGCTATAAGAGAAACCTTGTTTCAGGGAGAAGAAAAGAGGAGAAAAAATAATAATAATTTTATATATATATATATATATATATATATATATATATATATATATATATANAAGCCCTAGCAGGCCCAGCTTCTGCTGTCTGTCCTCTTTCCCTGTCTCCTTCTCCCTCCCACTCCCCATCCCATCTTGGATCAGGATGTGAGCTCTCAGCCCCTGTTCCAGCTCCATGCCTGTCTGCCTACTGCCACACTCCCCACTGTGATGACCACAGGCTAATCCTCCAAAACCAAACAGTAGGCAAGCTAAGTGTCCTCTGTTATAAGCTGCCTTGGGCATGTCTCTTTACAGCAACACAACAGTAACTGAGACACTACTGCATTAGCCTACTTGCTGTTAAACTACTTGTTTTTAAAAATGTTTAAACATCAAGAAAGCTTAAAAAGCTTCAGTGGACTTTGTGTACTGTTCCTTGGCCACCCACTGAGACCACTGTCATTTTTAGCCTGTACGCTGTCACTTTCAAGTAAACTGTAGGTAAATGTCACATCCAGGCAATCGACAGGATTGTCGATTGCCTGGATGGTACTTGATTTGGTTTTGTCCACAAGTGCAAACTGCAGTAGCTGTCATGGCCCCATAGTCTACTTTTACATACATTGATCCCAAGCCTGTCTTGTCACATCTAACACAAACAGGCTCAGGGCTAATGCCCAACAGTAGATATCTCAGGTCACCTCTGAGTTTCTCAGGTACTATACTGCTAATATCATGTGTCAAGCATCTTCAAAATTAGGAAATAAAGTCCCAGAATTATGCTCATCACACAGATTAAACCATGAGACCATGAGTCTGCCTCAATGCCTTCATTTATTCTTTAGCTTTAAAAAAAAAAAAAAGATTTATTTTATTTATATGAGTACACTGTAGCTGTCTTCAGACACACCAGAAGAGGGCACTGGATCCCATTACAGATGGTTGTGAGCTACCATGTGGTTGCCGGGAATTGAACTCACGACCTCTGGAAGAGCAGTCAGTGCCATCTCGCCGGCCTTCTTTTTTTTTTTTTCTAAGACAAGACCTCACTATGTAGCTCATGCTGGTTTTGAATTCACGATCCCCATGCCCCAGCGTCCCAAATGCCAGCACTATAGATGTGTACCACTAGGCCTTTCTTTTTCTTCTCTTAAAGAACTATTCAGTCAGGTATGGTGTCCCATACCTTTAATCCTGGCACTTGGGAGGCTAAGGTAGTAGATCTCTGTGAGTCTGAGGCCAGCCTGTTCTACCTAGACAGTTCTAAGCCAGCCAGAGCTACACAGTGAGGCTCTGTAATAAAGACGTTCTTATGAAGGAACGGCAGAGCAAATACCAAGGTCAGCAGCATCCTTCCAGCCTGGAGCGCTATGTACTTCAGAGGAATCCACAGCCACCTCGCCTGCACTCGGGGTTGGGAACAGAGCACAGCCACACCAGTGGATGCTGACCCATTGACATGGGTCCCTCACCAAAAACGTAAGGGAGAAGGAGAAGGGAACCGAGTGTGAGGGTCAAACTTCACTCGAAGGACTGTGGAGGCCACTCATTGTTGACATCTAAGCTCCTTGTGTGCTCTCCAGGGGTGTACTGACTTACCTCTCCATCATGTTGTTTTACAATCTGCAGCTCAAAGAACTCCTCCTCCTCTTCCCCAGTCAGGGTAGCATCCCATCCCGCTTCTGGGTCATCGAGATTATCCTGAGAGCTGAAATCATCCGCTGAAAGCACAGCTTTCACTTAACACCAAGCTGCTTTCAAGGACACCCCTCCTCCCAGCCCCACTGGCTGAACCAACACGCTTATTATTAAAATTCTTCTGCTTCAAACTTCACTTGCTTTCTGCCCTGCAATCTCGCATGACACTGATAATAACCATTTAATAGTTCACAGATCCAAAAGCCAGAAAGTGCTTCAAGAAATTACCCAAGCCGCTCCGTGTGTCATATTTTACATGGAAGGCAAAGGAAGCCAAGATACCTAAGAGGTTATGAGAGGTCTGCTCATAAATGGTAATGATGGGATCACAGCCCAATCTCCCCACCCGTTAGTGCACTTAAGAAACAAGAAGAAAGTGAGAGCGATTCCTCACAGTTAAGCCTAACGAAAGTGCAGACTGGCTAATGGACCTGGCAACTGCACAGGGCCCTGTGGTCGCTCGGCCCGAGCCTGACTTCCCAGTGCCCATTTCTTAGGCTTGTGCCTACAAAGCAAGGGAGGTGTGCTTGTGCAGACCACTAGTGTGGCGTGCTGAACAAAGCTCTGACTTCCCTGCAGATTCCCGGCTAATGTGGCACACAATGGACTTTATTCAGCCATAAAGAAGCATGACTTTCTGTCATTTCCAAGAAAATGAGTGGATCAAGAGATCATCCTGTTAAGTGAAATAAACCAAACACAAGGCATAAGATCTTTTCCCCGTAACAGTATAAAAGTAACAGGGAAAAACCCTGGGTGAGGGGCAGGAATTGTCTAATGGGAGGAAGAGGAGAAAAAGACATTTGCAAATCTAGATCTGTCTATTCTTCTGCCTTCCTACCTACGTGACGTGAATGGGGGAGAATGACTTGCCTGAAGAGAGAGACCCATGAAAAGGGTACAGCAGTGACAGGAGGATAGGTAAGAGGGTGCAGAGAAAGAAAGCATAATGTACGTACATATTAAAATGTCATGGCAACATCCAGGACTTTCTATGCTTACAAAAACATTCTAACTGAGGACAAAACAAAGGCACAAGTAAGAAATCTTCCTGAACTTCAATTCTCCCCAGTCCCTTGGAGGCCTGCCTTTCAGCATCCCAGGAAGCCCAGCATGAGATCAGGCCAGAGCTTCTTAGCCTCCAAGGCTCAAGAGCACAAGGTAGACAGAGCCCTGTGACAGCTCTGGGACAACTCTCACCTCCGAGGATGGACAGCCCCATGGGTGCCCCATGACTCTTTAACCTGTGCACATGTGAGCCCACAGGGGCACAAGATGCTAGACCCCTCAGGCATCCTAACACACTTTCACTCAGTGAAGGGAACCACTGAGGACTCCCAGGCTTCTCTATTTAGGGAAGTTTGTGGTAATGCACACTTCTGCAGGTGTTTCGTGGAGCTTAACTGCTGACTTCTTATTTTTAGCTCCCTAACCTACCTTTGCATTTTCTATTTTCCCTCCTATAGACAGAGACTGGTGGAATGGGTGTGCGGGGGCTGGGAAAACAACAGTTATGTAAAAAGAAAAATAAGCAAGTAAGGTTAAGTTCACAGGAACTCACAAAAAGGCTGAGAAAGTCATTAAATAATGCTAAGAAAACAGTATCCCTTGTTGCTGGTCCTTTCCAGATAGACATTTTCTTCAGAGCACTGAAGTCGAACATATATCAGTGTGGAAAAATACCCTAAGTTGGTAGGGAAATAAAGCACCCTCAGACAAGCAGGACTGCCACAAGGAGATGTGAGTACCACGGGCAGAGCTGCTGGGCTAGGCTGCAGCTCACTGACAGCACACTTGTCTAGCATGTGTAAGGCCCAAAGGATGGAAAGAGATGGAGAGAAATGGGAGAAAAGGTAGGGGGTTGCACACCACAGCAAGACTGATATTGAGATTTACAGCCTTGTCCAGCATCAGAACACCACAGAGAGCACTGAGCCTATATCAGGGTGACTAAACCCGGAAACATGATTGGCTAGATGTATAAAGGATTACCCTGTTACTGCTTTCAAGGGAAGCGTCTGGAAGCCACCTCTAACTTACCATTTAAGTCAAGAAATATAACAGGAATGTGGGTCTCCATCCCAGGCACTGGGGTCCTAAAACATGAAGGACAGGTTATGTACAGAGAGACGCAGCAGTCCCTCAGGATCACATGTACTCTTGGGGACAATGGCCTGGGCAATGATGTCCCTCTAAGACAGTGTGACGAGGCTCATGATTAACTGCAGGAGCCGTCCAGTGCTGGGGCATGGGAGCTCACTCTTACAGACTCACCAGTTCACCAGCAGCCCATCTAAAGCTTGCTTTCTTGACAAATGACACACTTAAGGAATCCTTGTGGCTTAACTTGCTTTGCTATCTTTAATTCCAGTCAAGTGTCAGAGAACATTTGCTCACAGCACAGCTGAAGCACCAAAACCAAAAACTGGTTGAGATGCAGTTTTCTAACTGCATAATGACCTAACATTCTTTTAAGGGAACAAATGATCCAAGTAATTAACATATTAACTATTTTTTTAATGCTAAGTGCAGTGGTACTAAATATTGATTTAAGTTCTCAGAAATCCTAATTACCTTGGCCAATAACAATATTATTTAATAAAACAGTTTCAAGCCATAGTCATATCCAACTCATGAAAATAATTTAACAGTCTTTCAATATCTCTGTTCTCATTATGAACAATCCATTCATTAACTACAGCACTGCAAAATACAAGTGGGCAGCGAGGTGCCTGGTCATCCCAGGCTTTCAGAAGACACACTGTAGGACCTTACCATTCTGCTGGGGCCCCTGGAATGCCACTCCCAGCAGAGGGCACCATCACTGCATTTCTTTCCTCTGTGAGCGTTAGCCGCATCTCCAGGAGCTGTGCCTCTCGATCAGCATCATCCTCAGTTTTGTCTAGAAGAGCAGAGTTAGGGTTAGTTCTAGCAATTCTGCTTGCTGTTCCCACATTTAGACAGATTTAGTGCAGAGCAGGGAGTGCTGTGTGAGTATATGTGCATGTAGCAGAGGGAGGGAGGGAGGGAGGGAGGGAGGGAGGGAAGGAGGGAGGGAGGGAGGGAAATGTCCAACTTTTCTCCCTACCATGTTTACTGACAAGCTTCTGCAGTTGTTGATCCAAGTATTCTTGACGTTTGGTTAATGCATTGAGCCATTTTCTACGAAGCCGCTCTAAATCCCTATCCTGAAAGAAAATAGAAGAAGCCACACTCAATGCAATATCCAGGCAACACGCTTAAACTAGACACTCCCCAAATTAACCTTACTCTCCTAACTCCAAGACATAAGCAGCATGCAACAACTACCTTTTTTTTCCTTCTTTTCTTTTTCAAAGACAATGTCTTATAAAACCTAGACTGGCCTGGAACTTATTCACTATGGAGCTAAAGATGACCTTCAACCTGACGAGTCTCTGTTCTCACCTAAGAGTGCTGGATGATCACAGGCTTCTGACACCACGCCCAGAATAATCGGGACGTGAAAACTGAATGCAAGGCAAGCAGTCTGCCACCTGAGCTCTGGGCCGGCCCAGCATAAAGGGCCAGCAAGTGACTCTACCTACAATTCAGATCACCACTCCCAGAGCAGGAAGCATTAATGGACTCTAGAGTGGACAAGCCTTTAGGAATTGGTTCTCTTTGTACTTGCTTAACTCCACCATGAGAAACAACATCTTCCATGAGGTTGCCTGACTGGACAAGAAACACAAACTGTACTTAACAAGCTTCAAATGTTTACTCCTCCCTTGATGGTTTTTCTTCGAAAGTTCACAGATCGGTGGAGGTTGTCGCGTACGAAGATGAGGAACCCGTATGAACCCTCCATCGTCGCCCGCTCTGTTGTCCCCACCAATGACTGTCTGACTTGGGGTGGTCAGTCGTGGACGGTCGTGCGGTCGGACTGGAGTGAAGGAAATCATTGTACCAATCCCCCGACCTCCAACAGAGGAATGCGGCAGATGTCAAGGGTCTGGATTTCAACAGGGCACTTAACCAAATAGCCTATGACATTCCTGTGGACAAGATGGAGAAACGTGCTGTGCATCTCCTCTAAGTGCAATCACAGGGGCTCAAATACCACATCCAGAAAGCAGTGATGAATGGGATGATGTCTGTTCAAAAGAAGACTTCATTCTCTTAGTTCATACTCTGAGTTCAACCCAGCTGATATGGTGAGGTTTTTCTCTTGCCTTTTTTTCTTTTAATCAGTGACTTATAGGAAGGCAGACATTTCTATCAAATTAGGATGATGCAAAGCCAGGAGAGTGACTACAGCAGATGACATAATCAGGCTCCAAAGAGCCTGAGCGGTTCTAAATGATGACAACAAGATGCAACTTCACAGGCATAAACAAAATCTGGCACATTAGGAAAAGAAACGACTGGGGCAACAAAACCTCCAAAACTAATGGACATCTCAAGGAAGGGGACATTCAGGGTGACATGGTCTCATACATGTAAGACACAGAAATGGATCTGCATGCACATGTGTGCGTACACACCCATATATTCCCTAAGCCCATGGGTGACTCAGCTCAAGGGGAGCCCAGGCAAGGTAGCTAGGAGGTGGCTTTGTAAACAGGCCAATGCAGTGTCTCTGATTAGGAAAGGACTTTGTCACAGGGTGTCCTAATCCTAGCCTATGAACTTCTACAATACACAGCATTCCATACTTTGTTTGACTTTTTGGGAAAAGCAGAATTGTTTAATTATCCAGTAGCAATGCAGAAAGATCCTGGCCTGTGTAATTAAGTACTTGAATCAAGCTGATTTGATGAGGCCAACAGGTGCTCAATTACCTGGTAGCTGTCCATGTCCTCCTCTTCCTCCTAAAAGAAAACATTGTATTATGTAGAACCAAAACAATTATTTGCCCCCACATCAGCCCTCCAACCACAACCACAATCTCTTCCCCAGTTCCCAGTTCCCAGCTTCTGGTCTAATTGATACATCACACCTTGGCCTCCCACCCGGCCTTACCAGTCATCCCCTGTCAGGAAGCTGGTAAGACTAGGAGCTTCTAGGGGGAGTGAAGAGGCTCCCCTGACCTTTTCAGACTCAGTACAATGCTCTCCCTGCTGGGCTTACCACCCCCTACTCCAGGGGAAATCAAACACCTGCTGGCAAAGAGTCTTTACCAGCCAGTGGGGGGTTCTTTAGAGGGGTGGGCCATGGGAGGAAGTTAATCACTGCTAGGCTTGGTGCTTTGCCAGGCTGAGGTTTTAACTCTCAGTTCACCACACACCAGGACAAAGCATAGTAAGAGCCCAGTACAGGGGCTCTTGTCAAGACAGTGCACTGAAGGAGACACCAGTGGTGGGCCGGGGGTGGCAATCTCAAACCATTCTGCTCTGCTGTTGCCTTTCAAAAAGCACAGAGCAGGCCCAGAAACTTACATGGACATTCTCGTGGATCTTAGGGGACCTGAGTGGTCTAACTTTCACACACCCAATGCCAACTGACAATATGCACTCTTCCATCAGAGGTAAAGTTCCTGACTCCTGCACAGACTTCACTTCAACTTGAACTCGCCGAGACTGTCCCTGCAGCAGAGAGATTTGGGAACATATACACACACACAAAATCAGCTTCATGAATTTCAAAACTCTGGTTTAGAGAGACCCCTACAGGCTGATATAGAAAAATGCAATCAGCTTTAGAGACATTCATCTATCTCATAACTGTTAAGTACTAAAGCATAAATTCTAACCTAGTCAGGAAAATGAATTTTCTCTCAAACAGACAGCAAACAAAATGAGCATATTTTTCTATAATTCCTAAATAATAAGAAACTAAAAGAAAATATATTTTAATGAACAATAGAGGCTTGCTATGTAGCTTTGGCTGATGTAGTTTATTCACTACCTACACTGGCCTAATTTTAATTCAAGGCAACCCTCCTGGCTCAGCCTGGAAAATTCTGGCGCTGGAATGCGACAGAACACCAGGTAAATGAAAACTTACAAGCAAAGGAAAGCAAACAGTGTCTAATTACAGCTGTTCACCTGAGCCAGGCACAGTGGCTCACACTGTAACTTTAGTACTCCAGAAATGGGGTACTCCACATCTGAGATTATCCTGGGCTGCATAGAGTTCTGGGGCTACCTAATGAGACCTAGACTGAAAAGGACCAACTTCCAGACAAGGTAACTATGAGAGCTTTTATTTCAACCTGCTAAGTGAGAAGTCACTTCCAACAGAGATCATAGTTATGAAACAGATAATGTCAATCCTGTGGGACTGGGATTTAAACTGGCCAAGCTTGGTCAAGGGCTAGGTAACTTCAAACCGTAAGCAACCTTTGCCCCAGCAATTCGACAATCAAGTACATGGATAAGTACTCTGAAGTGCCGTGAAGAACAAGGTAGTGGGTCTATATTGAATGTGGACAACTGTTCCAGGTGAAGGAGCTCACAAGTACACTGCTAGGCCCCTGGAGGGTCAACAGTGAGCCTCCAGTCCTCCCCTGCATATTCAGTGCTCTCTCTCTCTCTCTCTCTGCAGCTTTGAACTCATGTTCATGAGCACACGAAGCTGCCTGGTATGTCTGCCTTAAGTCCCACTCTTCAATTCTAAGTTTTCCTTCAACACTTCTCATTTTCAACCCATCAAGAAGGCTCAGCCAGTAAAGGCTGCTTCAAGCCTGATGACCCAAGTTCAACTCTCAAGGCCCAAACAGCAGAGAGAACTCACTTTTCCAAGTTGTCCTCTAACCTGCACTGTGTCCTGTGGCATACAAACCCACACATATACAGACATATACATACAAAATAAAATATTTTTCAAAAGGCTTATTTTTAACCCTTTTAGAAACTACTATTTTTTTTTTTTTTTTTTTTTTTGGTTTTTCGAGACAGGGTTTCTCTGTGTAGCCCTGGCTGTCCTGGAACTCACTCTGTAGACCAGGCTGGCCTCGAACTCAGAAATCCGCCTGCCTCTGCCTCCCGAGTGCTGGGATTAAAGGCGTGCGCCACCACGCCTGGCTAGAAACTACTTTTTTTTTTTTTTTTAGATGTATTTTATTTTATTATATGTAAGTACGCTGTAGCTGTCCTCAGACACTCCAGAAGAGGGAGCCAGATCTCGTTACGGATGGTTGTGAGCCACCATGTGGATGCTGGGATTTGAACTCATCACCTTCGGAAGAGCAGTCGGGTGCTCTTACCCACTGAGCTATCTCACCAGCCCCTAGAAACTACTTTTAAAACATCATTAAGTAGTAAGACTTTTGACAATAGAAGAAAATGCCCATGACATAAGATAATATTTTTATATAAAAAATGGGATTGAAGCCGGGCGTGGTGGNAAAGGAAAATAAAAACCTAGTAGGGGTCAGGGAGATGGCTACATAAAGGACCTTTCCGCCATCACCTAACACCCTGATTTCAAAACCCAGGACTTTATGTTGAAGGAAAAGAGAAAACCAAGTCTTACAAGTTGTCCTCTGACTTCTACATGTACACAGTGGCATTCACCTATCCACAAACATACACAAAAGATAAACAAATGTCAACACATTTAACTATTTCAGAGAAATGGGCTTGACCATCATCATCATTATTAAAAGTTCTGTTCAAAAGAATCCATTATAAGCCATCAAGTGTTGAGGAATTTACTATGACGTCACAATGCTGGTACCTGTCGGAGCTGGAAGATCCCTCCTGTGGGGACATCTTTTGCAGCAATTACTTCCACTGGACAGTAATCACCATTCTCATTCTGTTCCAAGATCTGAACCCAGAATTCCAACTTTCTGGTGACTTCACTCCACCTAGGAAATATATGCAGTTCTTAAGAAATTACACTTCTTTTTTAGGCAGGGTTTCATAAATAGCAGGTTGTGCTCAAGCTCACTACATAGTCAGAGGTAACCCTTAACTTTCAATATTCCTGCTTCATACTTCTGAGATTCCAAGTGTATGCCAACATACTCAGTTTATGCAATACTGTGAACCAAACCCGGGGCTTCATACATGCTAGGTAAGCACCCTGCCGACTGAGTTACCTCCAAAGCCCTAATCCATGCCTCTCTACTTCAAGACAGACAGCTTAGGACCTTCCATTCTTAACAGAATGACTGTAAACAAAGAAGCCAATGAAATGATCTTTAGATCAGAAAGAAATGTACAGCACAGAATGGCAAATAATGTAACCCAAACGACAAACTGACAGCACCAACCCAGCGTGGCTCTTTGTCTCTCCTTTGTTTCCAGTTTTGAGGACTAAATTCAGGTGGCCTTCATGTGCTAAGCAAATGCTCTACCACTGAAGCTACATCTCACTTGCACTTTTATTTTGTTAAGAAAATTACAATGTGAGGTTAGAACAATAGCTGAGAGTTCAAACCCACATAAACATGCATGCATGTGCACACATACAGAGAGAGAGAGAGAGAGACAACACTCATGGAGGGTATCATGACCAATACATTTGAAAATGGTTATACAATGATTGAAATGCTCTAGTCAGTACTCAGAAGCCAAGTACAGGACGTTCTTCACAGAGGAAGGTATCATCCACGACTTGTGCTCTCAGGTCAATTAATAAGAAAATTAAGGGGAAAAAATCTCACCTTCTAATTTAGGATTTGCTAAAAGAGAAAATCTGGTTCTCATCTATAATTAGATGGCAGCCAAAACATGGCCTCTTTTGAGTCATTCCCTTTGAAAATGCTTATGCCTTCAAATGAGCTACCTTCCCCCATCACTGGAAAGGGCTAAGGATGCAGAGCTGCGCAGCACTTGCCTAGCATTCGAGAGGCCCTGGGTTCAAACATCAGCAGCACAAAATCAAACAAGTGACCAACAACAAACTCCTGTGAACTAGAGACAGGGTCAACATGAATGCTACCGCAGATTGCCATCCTGCTCTCCTTGGCTGGCGTATCAGACAAAAGTCACTGTGGTAAATGGCCTTTCTCTCTTTCATTTCACTGTTGGTTCTTCTTCTTTTTTTTTTTTTTTTTTTTTTTTGGTTTTTCAAGGCAGGGTTTCTCTGTGTAGTCCTGGCTGTCCTGGAACTAACTCTGTAGACCAGGCTGGCCTCGAACGCAGAAATCCGCCTGCCTCTGCCTCCCGAGTGCTGGGATTAAAGGCGTGCGCCACCATGCCCGGCTCACTGTTGGTTCTTAAATGCCCACTTGCTTTTTTCCACTGTTCTATAAAGTTTGGTGCTCTAAGGAAATTTTACTGGTAGACTACAGCCCTAGAGTGGTGATGCTTAGGAAAAGGTGACCATTAATTCATAAAATAATGGTCATGATTCAATAAAGTTCTTGCTGCACAAGCATGAGGACCCACTAGAGTCTAGAACACACATAACTGCTGGATGGATCGATGCCTGCCTATAATTACAGCTCTAAGTATGTAGACACAGGATCCCCAGAGCAAGCTGGCTAACCAGACTAGACCTACTAAGTGAGCTCTGAGTTTGAATGAGGGGCCTTGTGCCTCAATAAATAAGGTGAAGAGTGATTGAGGAAAACAGTCCATGTCAATCTTGACTCCCACAGGCACTAGCGCACACCCACCATACCCATTCATGAAAATATGTATGCACACGTGTACATATCACACATACACAAGGGAAAGCAAAATAATTTAAGAATAAATGATGGTCATCTCCAGTAGTATTTTTAAAGCTGGAAATGGGAATCCATTCTCCAGTCGAGTCTGGAGAAATGCCTCAGTGGTTACTGCATTCAATTCCCAGCAACCCCATGGTGGCTCAAGACCATCTGTAAAAGGATCTGATGCCCTCTTCTGGCACACAGGTGTACATGCAGACAGAGCATTGATACATTAAAAATTAATTCATGATTTAGATAACTAATTTTAAAAGATTCACCTGTCCCGAAGACTCCTTGTTTTTGCTTGGATGATCCCCAAGTCCCACAGGGCTGGGTTTTTCCGGGGATCATTCATTTTATGTCCATATACTTCAATGGCTAGTGCCCCTTCTGAGAGATATTCAATGAAGTCTTCTGTGATGTTAACACTGAACTCCTGAAACACAACAGCTCGTTACAGAGCAGCACACACTTGCTTGGTCTTTCGACCACTTAAACCAGGTGTCACATCCTTAATGATACCAGGAAGGAAACACAGAAACAGTGGCATACTTTCCTCAGAGAACAGATGGTCATTTAACAGTGATGTGAACACAGACTACCCCCTGAAAGGGTCTGGAGAGATGGCTCCAAGCTTAAGAGCTGAGCACTGCTCTTCCAGAGGACCCACTTCAGGTGACTCACAACTGCCTATCTGACTCCAGGTCCAGGAGATTATGCCATTTGCTTCTGTGGGCACCTGGACTCACGTGCACAACACACACAGAAAGAAACACATGATTCCAAAAAAAAAAAAAAATCAATCTTTTAAAGTAAAAAAATACACAAATATAGCTATTACTTTAAACTTTAAAGCTTCTCACTTTGAAAGACTCATCTATAAAAATATCAAATTATTTTGTTTTGTTAGCAATGTTTTGGGAGCCTGTTTTCATTTTTGTTGTGGGTCAAAAATAGCAAAAGCCAATCCAAGCTCTGATAGTATCCGGCCAAAAGCAAAGTGAAAGTCACTACTTTTAGTTTATTCAGCCCACAAAAACATTATTAATAATAGCAGGTCAGGACCAGCCAACCAACAGGGCAGAGCATGGAGTGCCCAGCAGGGTGGGAGCGAGTCTCGTTACTACCTTCCTTTTCACTAAAACATTAGTTTTTTAACCTTTTTATGAAACAGACTCCCTCTGGAGAAGAGTGCTCATACATACATGTACACAAGCTTGTTTTTCGTTGAACAGAAGTTAACTCTTGACTGTGGACATGCTGTATGAACTAACACTCTGGTCTACGACTAGAAAATACTCCAACACAAACATGAGCATAACCAACCAAGTCACAGCACTTGCTCTTTAGCTGTGTTTACATGAATAACTTGACCACCAAGGCAGACTGAAGAGAACTCACACTGCAATGATCGAACACAACCATACACTGTGGCTGCTTGCTGGTGGGAGATGAGGACGTATCCACTTCAGGGGCAACGGTCACGGGCTCCTGCTGATCCCAGAAGTCATATTTGCAGAAGACAAAGTGGCACAGATGCTGCGGCAACCCTGTGGCTTGGAGTATTTTAACCTGAAAGTAAAGAAGGCTCATGCCTCAAGGAGTACTTAACTCAGGTCCTGCCCTGGCTCTGTTACAACCATTCAGCTATGTGAGGCATGTCTCATTCAGTGTGGGCCCAGGACTTGGATACAGGCCTGACACAGGGTGACAACAATCAGACACCAGAGTGAATTCTGGGTAAGCTGACAATATCATTTGAATCCTAGTTTGTCAGAATGTAGGATACCATCATCATTACTGCAGAAGGTGGTTCTGGAAATCAACATCACCCAGCATTTCCTAAGGGAGCACAAAGCCATTCCATTCAGCACAGTGAGCAAAGCACAAAGCCACGTCTGAGTAAGAAAGCAGCAAACCTTCAGGAGAGGACAGCACTTACTTTATCATAAGGTAAGCAGAGCGAGGAGCTCAGCTCTGAAACAGAGCACACGCTGTGTGCTACAATCCTATCACTTTGTTTTAAGTGGACTCCTATTGGGAATTTCTATGAGCATGTGGAGGGGAGAACAGAGGAGGTGAAGACCACAGACTTTCTGTTTTCTACACTGACACTTACACTGATAACTCTCTCCTTGGAGAATGCCAGCAAACACTTAAAGGAAGCTCTGGATGAGAAGACCCTAGAGTCTCTGATTACAAAGTATGGCCACAAACACATGCCCAATGGGACCAAGACCCCAGAGACAATGTCTGCATCTGAGCCCTTTTTTAAAATGACTTTTATTATTTTAGTTATATGGATGTGTATACTGTGTGTGGGTGTATGCATATGAGTGCAGGTTTCTTGTGAAGAAAGTATCTGATCTGGTGGAATAACAGGAAATCGTGAGCTGCCTGACATGGGTTCTAGGAACTGACCTCCAGTCCTTTAAAGAACAGCAAGTACTCTTAAACACTCTTAGCCATCTCTCCAGCTCCACTTACACACACACATACCTTGTGTGTCTGTATATGTGAATGTGATGTGTGGGCAGATGCCCTCAGAAGAGAGCATTGAACCCCTTGGAGTGGAGTTACAAGCAGTTGTGAGCTGCTATAAGGAGCTGGTGGAAACAGCACCAAGGTCCTCTGGAAGAGCAGCAAATACTCTTAACCACTGAGCCATGCCTCCAGCTGCCCACACCAGATCTCAAAGCAGCCTAACACTCTTCATACTTTTGGCAGCAGTATATGGATCTCAATTTGGAGTTTCTGTGATAGCTTGTGATGGTGTTAAAACTACAGAGTTATGAAGTACATTCTAGAATTATTAGTTATACTACATTCTAATGGTATATGTGCTGGCTACTCCTCATTGCCAACTTGACTGCAAAATGTCTGGGTACACCTGTAAGGCTTTTTTTCCCTTAATAAATCATTTGAAGTGGGAAGACTCACTTCTCATCTGGATCTTTGAAGGAGAAAGATCTACTTTTAATCTGGGCCATCTAGTCTGACCAGGAGGATTTTGACACAACTGAGCTGGTCATAAATTAACACTTTCCAGCTGCTCACTTCTCCTATGTGATCTGAGTCACTTTGTATCTAGTAAATAAATTTAGCGCACGCCTTTAATCCCAGCACTCAGGAGGCAGAGGCAGGCAGATTTCTGAGTTCGAGGCCAGCCTGGTCTACAAAGTGAGTTCTAGAACAGCCAGAGTTACACAGAGAAACCCTGTCTCGAAAAACCAAAAAAGTAAATAAATAAATAAATAAATAAATAAATAAACAAACTGGACTGTGTGGTGTATACGTTCTCACAGTTATACAACCTCAACTATAAATGTGGCACTTAGGGACTCCGAGGACACAAAAATCATGAAAAGCAGATTTCCTGTATAACATAGACAAAACAGGTCAACAATGAACATCCATGTCATTTCATATCATTTCTTCCTGTTATATCAACAAGCTTGAACCACACTTGTAGCTAGGCTCTGACAGGCTGTATTTTCTCTCTCCATATCAAACTGACCATCAGTATTCTAGGATACACTTTCCAGGAAATATTTTCAGACTCTCTACATGTTTATTTATTATTATATACCTTTATAAAATAAAATAAAATAAAATAAAAAATTTATAAAATATCTATTATATACTTTAAATGAGGCAATGTGCTGTGATCACAAGGTCCTGGCATTACACAGACCTAGAAGGACCCTTGTCACTTACTAGTCTATGTGTGGTGTAAATTAAAGGCATAAGCTTAGCTTTCTCCAGGCAGAGATTTATGTCTGCCTTTACAGAGGTGAGGCCTCAGTACTGAAAGCAGCGAGATGAATGTCGGCTGGGCCAGGTGCTACTGAGCAGACATAACATGCATGCTGATTTGTGATGGCATTCCATCTGAAAGCAGTCAACTCCTACCAAAATGAACCTCAGTCTAGGGCTGGAATAAACAAAAGGCAAGATCAGATGTGCTGACCTGCCCTCTACAGGAGCTCCTGAGGGTTAAGACTGCCAGGAATACAGACCATGAATGAGGAAAACATACCAAGCACATAGGCTGAGCTTTTTGTTGTTGTTGGTTTGGCTTGGTTGGTCTTTTGTTGTTGTTTTTAAAATTTTTACTACAAAAATTGAAATCACCACAAGGTGTCAGGATAGCACTCAACTTGCAGCTCGATATGAAAGAGCCAAAGTTAACTGGCCGGAATTGATGACACCTGGAGCTTTCAAGGCAATGTTTCTGAAAAAAGAAATATGGGCGTACTCTTTCATCACGGGAAAACAAACGCAGATGTCTGTAGGGCCAATCATCTCCCTCACTCATGGGACCGAAACTGTCCCCACGTTTGACTTTCGACAAGAGCTTCTCTTGATGTGATGTTTTATCTGCCCTTGTCTTTTTCTTTTTCTTTTTTTTTTTGGTTTTTTTTCGAGACAGGGTTTCTCTGTGTAGCCCTGGCTGTCCTGGAACTCACTCTGTAGACCAGGCTGGCCTCGAACTCAGAAATCCGCCTGCCTCTGCCTCCCGAGTGCTGGGATTAAAGGCGTGCGCCACCACGCCCAGCTGCCCTTGTCTTTTTATACAATGAGCCCCTACAGCTAGGGCTTGGTCTCTAATTATGACCAACTTAAATGAACACTGCTTTTTTTTTTTTTTTTGGTTTTTCGAGACAGGGTTTCTCTTTATAGCCCTGGCTGTCCTGGAACTCACTTTGTAGACCAGGCTGGCCTCGAACTCAGAAATCCGCCTGCCTCTGCCTCCCTAGTGCTAGGATTAAAGGCGTGCGCCACCACACTCGGCTTGAACACTGCTTCTTAAGAAATGGTGAATTCTGGGTCCAGAAAAGGATATGTAGACAAGATGAGGCAAAACGTCTACTGTACCCAAAACCTATCATGTCTGCAGAATTCGTGGGCCAATGGAAGGGGACTGCCACCACTCAAATTTAGGAACATTGGAGCTTTGATACAAGTAATCAATACTCAGGAGTCAAAGACATAAATTAAATCTAAGAGTTCATTAGGACATGAAGACAACTTTAAAAACCAGTGATTTTGAAATAAAAACACACCACCACCTATATCACACTCTTGCTTTCCTACTCTACGGTGCATTATGCCTTGATACTCCCAACCTGGGCCTAGCACCACTGAGCATGGCAAGCAATGGCAATGAACAGAGCAACAGGACAACACAGGCGCTACAAGCAGATCTCAAGGTGAGAGGTAGAATCTGGAGATAAAAGAAACCTGGTCATCCCACCAAAGACACTTAAGAAAGCTGACTACACGGTTTATGGCCTTAAGGAATTACTATTTTGACTGACTGATTTTTTTATTTTTTCCTATTTTTTTATTTCTTTGGTTTTTCAAGACAGGGCTCTGGCACTTTCGCGCTCGCTCACTCTCTCTCTCTCTCTCTCTCTCTCTCTCTCTCTCCCTCCCTCCCTCCCTCCCTCCCTCCTCCCTCTCTTTCTGGATGTAGGCTAGGAAGTATATGAATAGAGTAATACTCTCTATTCAATCTTTTTTTTTCCCAGCCAGTTTCAATGTCCCAAAGTTTAATTAACAGAACAGGGAAGGTGCCCTGAACTGAACTCAACACTCTGGGGAAGACAGGGTTTCTCTGGGTAGCCCTGGCTGCCCTAGAAATCATGCATGGAGATCTACCTGCTTCTGCCTCCCGTGCTGGGATCAAAGGCGTGCATCACCACACCCAGATGATCCCCCCCCCCCTTTTTTTTTTTAAGTACCCATATTTTGAAGCCGCATGCTCCTTCCAGGTGAAGTCTGATGTGAGCGTGGCATCAAGCTGCTCCTGGGGTAGGGGTCTGGGTAGGGGTCTGGGTGGGGCAGCGTGCCGTGCCTGACTGAGCCACACAGGCGGCTGGACACTGCAGAGCAGGTGGGCAGGGAAGCACCACTTTCCTTAATGCTTTCATGCTTCGTATTTTCCATTAAATCTTAACATAGGTTGTTATGTTAAAAATAGCCATGTTATCTCAGACACACATCTTTTTTCAGTGACAAATTTCCATTCTTCCTCTTTTTTAAGACAGGGTAGCTCCACATAGCTCTGGCTGCCCTAAAACTCACTCTGTAGACCAGGCTGGCCTCAAACTCTGAGATCCACCAGCCTCTGCCTCCCAAATCCTGGAATAAGGCTGTATGCCACCACTGCCAGGCATATTTTACACTGTGAGAGCCGATCTCCCAGAGATGTAATCACTGTCTGTCATCTCAGAAATGGCCACATAGAGCCAAAAAACTTACAACTCAACCTCTGATGAGCAAGCACATGACCTCGAGGAGGAGGCTGTGAAACCAAGTACAAATGAGCAAGAGCGAGACTGTCAGGGAGTTAAGAGCTGACCCTCCCTCCCACTGCAGGAGCTCATGTCTCAGAGCACTGCAGGCCTCCTCCTCATGCAGTCGGTTGCAGAAAGCAGCTCAGCTCTCAGCAGCACCAGCTCCCCCTTCCTATGATTGAGTGCTAACTTACTCCTTTCAACAACTTCAACTGTAGAATACTTACTGAGCAAGAAGCTTGACCTAGGATGAGTTTATAACCAAGAGCTGACCTAGGCTTGCTTCTTCACAGATCTTTTAGTCATATCCTTTAAACTATAGACTCTTGCTGATTTTGTCACCAAATCCTGTCAGGATTCTGAACCACTAGCAGCACTGGCTCACTAGGGGGCATCTGGAGATTCAGTGCCAGAGAGCATGAGACCCTCCATATTATTCACCCAGGAAACACTACAGCACCGTAAATCTGGTGCTACCTGACACCCTTTCTTACAGTCTCATTCCCCCAGAATATTCCTCAATCTCCCTCAGCACCTATCATCTAAATTCACAGCTTCTCCATATACAGGGACATCTGGCACCTGCTGTATCACAGCAATGGATCATACACTAGAGGCTTCTGCTCATAGTCACGTATCTCTAGCTACTGGATAGCAGGAACCTGGCACTTTCATCTCTACCCTGGTACCTGACATAGGTTTTTGACATAACACTCACGGTTTGCCATGAACAACATGCACAGGAAGACCAGACAGAAAGGGCTGGGAACTGTTCTGCTTGAATGGCACATGCAAAGGCACTGAGTAAGCAGGGAGGTACAGAGAAGCTGACCAGGGGAAAATGAAATGGCTAAGAGACAGGACCACAGGAGGCAGAACTGGAGAGCTCTGCTAATAGAAAACTCACACGGGCTGGAAAGGTAAGCAGCTCACCCACCCTGACAATGAGTGGCAAAGAAAAGAGGTGACTGGTCCAAGCCCACAGAGAAAAAGTACTGGAAGTGCTGAGTCTTTCCAGAGTATGTCAAAACACAATCCCCAAGATACTAAACACTAAAAGACTTCTCTGAAGACAGGCATTTATAAGTTGTTGAAAATGAGTTTATTGTATAACCTACAATCTCACTGATGGTCCCACCTGGGCTCGGGCTCTTCTAGACAAGGTCCTTGGCTTACCATGCAGACCAGCCTGTTCTCCTGGGCTTCCTTTTCAGGGCTGACCTCTGTAGGATCGTCTCCTCCTGCAATCCTCTCCCCAATGGCCCCGCTGAGTCGCATCACCTCCACATGCAGCCGGCCTGCCACCTAAAGAACGAAGCAAAGAAAACGCTGGTTTCTGGGTTGAGNAAACAGGGTCTCCAGGAAGACGTTGGCCACACCGATGAGACTATGATTTTCTTGCTCATCATAGAATGGGTCAGCACGCTTGAAGTAGGACCGGATAACCTGAAAGAGATTCCAAACATACAAATTCAAAAGAGGAAAAAAAAAAAAGAATCATCTGACCAACAACTTTTACCATTATATCCTGAATTTTTTTTTTTTTGGAGACTGAGTCTCACTGTATGGCCTTGGTTAATCTGGAAATCACTATACAAACCCCAGCTGTCTTGAATTCACAGAGATTCTCCTGCCTCAGGGACTGAAAAGCAGCAGCTGAGAGCACTAACCTCTTCACTGATCTTTTAGGCAAGAAGATCCTACTGAGTTGCTAAGTGCACTACTGCAAATTAGGGCAGCAACAGCAGCAGCTGGACTTTTTTGGCATTCATTTTTATTCCTATCTCTAAGTCAAGTAGGAGAGGAATACTGAAGAAAATTACAAGTTTAGGCAAAAATATTATCTAACCATAAAAAGCCATTTTTATTGAGTATAATCTAAAAATAAATAAATAAAAGAAAAAGCTAAGAAAGAAAGCAACTCCAAGTGGAAACAGGCCCAACAGAATTGAAAACACTGGTATAGGTAGCAGGCTGTAGTAGTGTTCCACCATGATCCCACCCAGGAGGCTGAGGCAGAAAGAGCCTGAGTTCAAAAGCAAGCTGGGCTGCAGAGAGGCCTTGTCCCAAAAGAAACAACAAACTACATGGGCTGTGTTTCTGGTTCTGTGTTTCTGGCATTTTTTGTTTTGTTTTTATGAGACAGGGTTTCTCTGTATAGCCCTGGCTGTCCTGGAACTCATTTTGTAGACCAGGCTGGCCTCGAACTCAGAAATCCGCCTGCCTCTGCCTCCTGAGTGCTGGGATTAAAGGCGTGCGCCACCATGCCCGGCATGGCTCCTTCTCAGACTACCAGGGCAGCGGTTCCTCATCTGCTTACCGGGCTGTCTTCTTCACACTCCTTCCACTCCTGGTAGAGGTCTCTCATATCCAAAAGCCTGTTTTCCAGCTTTTCCAAAGACCAAATCTGCTTTCCTTTCCCCTTTCTTCTCACCTGGATGGCAGGTTCACTGAGGAGAGAGCCTCGCTGCAGACAGGAGATGTCAACAAGGCAAAGTTAGCTGAGATAGCTACAAAACTTTGTCCTTTTTCTTTCTTTTGAAACAGGATCTCATGTAGCCCAGGCTAGCCTCAATCTCCTGATCTTCTTCCTCTCTTCTTTGCTGCCTCTACTTCCTAAAGGCTGGAATTGCAGAAGTGTATCATCACTCCAAACTAATAAACTTTTTCAAAAGTGGGGTGTTTTTTTTTTAACTATATATTTCCCCCACCCCCTTGTGTGTGTGTGTGTGTGTGTGTGTGTGTGTGTGTGTGTGTGTGTGTGTGTGTTTGCTTGCGCTGGTATTCTCCTTCCAACATGTGGATCAAACCTTTTACCCAATGAGCCATCCTGCCCCAAACATCCCCAAACTGATGATTTTTGCTTGCTTGTTTGTTTGTTTGTTTGTTTGTTTGTTTAAATGAATAGAATCTTAATGCTAAGAAAGTAAACTCTGGGTTGAAGAGATGGCTCAGTGGTTAAGAGCACTGGCTGCTCTTCCAGAGGTTCTAGGTTCACTTCCCAGCAACCACATGGCAGCTTACAAGCTGATGACTTTTTCTGGTCTGCAGGCATACATACAAACAAAGCACCTGAATACATAAGAAAAAAAATCTTAAAAAAAAAAAAAAAAAAGTAAGGGGGCTGGAGAGATGGTTCAGCGGGTAAGAGCACGGACTGCTTTTCCAAATATCCTGAGTTCAAATTCCAGCAACCACACGGTGGCTCACAACCATCTGTAATGAGATTTGACACCTTCTTCTGGTGCTTCTGAAGTCAGCTACAGTATACTTATGTATAATGATAAATAAATATTTGGGCCAGCGCAAACAGGGACTGAGCGAGCAGGGCCAACCGGAGCAAGCAGAGGCCCTAAAAATTCAATTCCCAACAACCACATGAAGGCTCACAACCATCTGTACAGCTACAATGTACTCACATACATAAAATAAATAAATCTTTAAAAAAAAAAAAGGTAAACTTTTAAGAGTAGCCGCATGGAATGTTTTCAAGAGTAAATTATCTAGGGTGCCCCAGTCACTCATTTGAGGGCAAAACATGTCCTAAGTTTCCTACTCCAAACAACTAAAAGGACAGACAATCAGGCAGAGCCAGTACAACACTGCATATGTACTAAGTGCACACAATCAGGCAGAGCCAGTACAACACTGCATATGTACTAAGTGCACACAATCGGGCAGAGCCAGTACAACACTGCATATGTACCAAGTGCACACAATCGGGCAGAGCCAGTACAACACTGCATATGTACTTAATGCCACTGCAGCACTCTTTCTAGACCAGTGATGTTTCCAGTGTGGTGGAAATACTTATAATACTTCACTCAGGGGGCTGAGGCAGGAGGATGTGGGGAGTTCAAGGCCAGCCTAAACTATTATAAATTATAATTCAAAAATCCAAGGTGTGGTAGCACATACCTACCTATACATACTCCAAGAACTTGGGAGTCTTAGGCAGGAGGATTGCCTTGAATTTGAGGCCTTGTCTCAAAAAACAATAAAAAGCAGGTATGAAGATAGGATTGACCCAAAAAGGAGCAATGAGTACATATCTAGCAGCTAATAGACACAAGCATGTACACACACACACACACACACACACACACACACACACACACAACTCAGAAAACAGAAGGAAATAGCTTCCCACTAATCCCATCATCAGGGTAGAGCCCAGTAAAGCCTCTGGGATGGCATCCCTGCTATCTAGAGGATGGACACCTCACCTTCCTATTGGCATCCAGACTGGAGGCTGGAATCTGGAGCGTAACTTTATACTCCGTTCTTTTATCCAACTCTTCTGCGATGTAACTAGCTTCCCGAACCAGCAGGTTGGCCTTTACAATCTGCTCCCTCAGCCTCATCAAGCTGTTATTCAATGTTGCTTCTCTTTAAGATAAAATAAAAACAGGACTGGTAGAGGCAGGTAGCAATAACACACAAAACAGCATATGGGAAACCATGGTGACATTCACAACTCTCTTCTGCATACAGAAACAGGGTAGTGACACCGCCCCATGCACACATTGGTCTCTGGACTATGTCACAAGCACAGCATTCCTTGCACAGCAAGCTGGCCACAGGTAGGTGCAGGACTCTGCAAACTCAACTGCATATGAAACAAAGCATCCTGATCAAGTTAAGATCCTTGCAGTAGGACTGCAGACTCAACACAATTTCCAGCACACAGGGATGATGCCTGTATGCAGATCAGAGTAACAGGAGGTTAGTGCTGCACCATGGGAGGTGGCATTTAGTGCCATGCTAATTAGGCCATAAGAGATCAAGCTGGTACTCCACATCATATCAGCATCATGCTATACCTACCTCACCTCACCAGTCCAGAGAGCAACTTTCTTTCCCCCTTTAAAAAGAAAAATCTACCAACCTTCAGAATCTAAAGCATGATACAGTGATAAAGTAGTCTTTATTCAAAGCCAAAGGCCACACAGACTGAAAATGGGCAGTATCTAACATGGTATTTTGTTGGTGATGGTTTTCTTGAGACAGGTTCTCTCTATGTAGCCCTGGCTGACCTGGAACTTTCCCTGAGACCACGGTGGTCATCAACTTGCAGAAATCTGCCTGCCACAGTCTTCTAAGTGCTAGGATTAGGGGCGTGCATCACAAACACAGATAACATGGGCAGTTTTAAAGAAACCTGAATGTACCAGCAATTCCCATTTTTCCAAAAAATGAAAAATAAGAGTTAGATTGCATGGGCTGGTGAGATGGCTCACCCGATTGCTCTTCCGAAGGTGATGAGTTCAAATCCCAGCAACCACATGGTGGCTTACAACCACCCATAACAAGATCTGACGCCCTCCTCTGGTGCGTCTGAAGTCAGCTACAGGGTACTTATGAAGAATAAGAAGAAATGAATCCTTGGACCGAGAGACCAATGGGAGCAAGCGAGGCTGTCCGGAGCGAGTGGAGCAGAACGGGGACGGCCAGAATAAGCAGGGGGGGAGGGGGGCGCCAACCGGAGCAAGCGGAGCCAATTGGAGCAAGCGGGGCCAGCTGGAACAAGCGGGGGTGTACGGGGGCGGCCGGGAGCGAGCAGAGACGGCCGGAGCGAGCGGGGTCGAGCGGAGCGAGCGGGGTCGAGCGGAGCGAGCGGGGTTGACCGGAACAAGGGAAAAAAAGAGTTAGATTGCAGTGTGGTGGTAGAGTGCCTGCCTAGCATGCTCTAAGCCATGGGTTCAACCCTTGGTGCTGTTAAAGAGACACAGAGAGAAGGGAAAAGACACAGAGGCAGCACATAAGCAGAGACCTGCAATCACAGTACTCAGAGTGCTGAGGCAGGAGAATTCTAAGTTCCAGGACAGTCTAGGCTACAGAGTGATTTCAAAGCCAACTTATACATGTGTATAAGACTGTTGCAAAATAACCAAAAAAAAAAAAAAAAAAAGGAAGAAAGAAAAGTGAAAAAAGGGAGAGGAAGTAAAGAGAAGGGAGAGGTGGGAAGAAGCAAGGGGAGGAGGAAGGGAGGGAGACCGACAAGTGTTTCCCAGCTCTTACACTCTTGGAAATGTTATTCTTCCCAAGCATCATTCAGAATCCCCACCGAGAACCTCCCAAGTAGGGGAACAAGAGCTACCCAAATCAGGCCGTCCCGCACACCTACCTCTCCTCAGCCCACTGTTTCAAGCGCTGCTGGGCACTGGGCGAGTGGAAGGAGAGCCGGTCCACACCGCGACAGTTCTGCCTCTCAGGAGACAGCCTTCTTCGGAGCTGTTCCAGTTCATGTTCGTACATGAGCCTTTGGCGCTCCAAAGCAGACCGCTTCTCCTCTTCATGCTGCTGTTCTAGGCTGCTCAATATGGACTGCATTGGGTCTAAACATGTGTAAAGAAAACGAAGCGTATGAATGGGAAAGAATGATATACTTCAGACATTTATCATTCCAACTGCCATAACCCAATACCATCTGAGACAATCTGGCTTTCTTACTGCCAGTAACTTGTGTTACACACTTCAGATAGACATCACACTGTCTGCAGAAAAAAGAAAAGGCTAAAATATGTTCTGCGTGAAACTTAGGTTGTGGCAATTGCTCCAGAAATATAAGAAGAAGCCAATGGCAGCCACACTTGAAACCTAGAAAATCCCATCCGTGAGGACAAGTTTGCAGTGATGTATCCATCACAGCAGAGAAAGTGAATGTTCTGCAAATACAATCGATCATAGCCAAGGGCACAGAGTTCAGAGGTCATCCAGGCATCATCAGAAACACTCAGCCCCTCCTGCAAGCACAGCCTGTGCTCACCATTGCTGCCCAGAGCCTTCATGGTCACCTCCATCTGTGCATACTCAAAGTTGAAGTTGATTTCGCTGGACACCTCACTGGAGGAGTCGCCGTCAGCATCCAGCTGCTCCGAACTGCTGTCGTTTTTCAGGGATGCCTCACGGTCCTCATCCTCTCGCTCCGCTTTCTTTTTCTTTTTGGGCAGATTGAGTCTTGGAGTGAAATAAGAGACATTACTTTTAAATTAGCAGGGATACTTACTGATTCCATTCCTTACATACTGGCATTTGCTCAAGGCCAAGGGAATGGCACAGCTTCATATTCTAGTAGTAGACATAAGACATCCACGTGTGTACATGTGGTTACAGCAGAGTCCACACAGCTTTTGCAAGCTGGGTGATACAGAGAAGCTGAGGACCACCTCAGGATGGAGAACAAGTTTCCATTGACTTTAGAAGTGAACACCATAGTGTACACAAAAGCCATACAGCACCATCTGAGGGGCTTCAAGACCAGTTAGCAACACTTTAGTGTGAAAAGCAAAAAAACAGAAATGTATTCCCCATAAGCTTGCATCCATCTAACCTTTCCTCTAAATTCAAACAGCAAGTAGCATTCAGGTAAGGATCAGTGTCTTAGTCAGGGTTTCTATTCCTGCACAAACATCATTACCAAAAAGCAAGTTGGGGAGGAAAGGGTTTATTCAGCTTACACTTCCATACAGCTGTTTATCACCAAGGAAGTCAGGACTGGAACTCAAGCAGGTCAGGAAGCAGGAGCTGATGCAGAAGCCATGGAGGGATGTTCCTTACTGGCTTGCTTCCCCTGGCTTGCTCAGCCTGCTCTCTTATAGAACCCAAGATTGCCAGCCCAGAGATGGTCCCACCCACAAGGGGCCCTTGATCACTAATTGAGAAAATGCCTCACAGTTAGATCTCATGGAGGCATTTCCCCAACTGGAGCTCCTTTCTCTGTGATAACTCCAGCTGTGTCAAGTTGACACAAACCTAGCCAGTACAATCAGTGACAGTTATGAGAAAAGTCCATTTGACAGCTAAAGCACATTGGCCAAGGACAAAGAGAAGAGACCAGGTTTTGAATTCTAGAGCGGCCAGTCTGCCTTACCAACAAAACAGCAGCCACGTTTGGGAAACAAGTGTTGTGGTCACAGGTGAGAACCTTCCTTTGCAGCCTCTCTTACAGCTACTGCACAGAGTCCACCCAAGGGGACTAAGAGGAAGACTCCTAGTACCCTGACGAGAGGACTGTAAGGCTGATGCAGTCCTTTGCAGCCCTTTTGTCCCTGTGAGCTAAATGGTTCTTTCACAGCTGCAGGGGCACAGCTAAGCCATGGGGGAAATGCCAAGAAAACAGTAGGCCACAGCCATGGCCTTTCTGAGGGGCACAGCTCACTCTAGCAACCACCACCCCAGGACTTCTCATTCTGTCTCAGAATATACGATCTGCTTAAAGCCATCAGTATCTGGTGTGCTGAAACTCAAAGCTGAAAGAAACCACCAGCTTCCTTCTGGGAGAAGAAACTATATCCAGCTTTTCTACTACTGCTTTTCAGACAGAAGGAAAAACAGCAGTGTATACAGACAGATAGCTGATGACAGAAAGAGCGAACCCATCAAAAAAAAAAAAAAAATGAAGTCATTCTGATGTCAAATTTTCTTGGTGGGTAGGGGAATCTTACACTAGGAAGAAAACTAAAGAAATGTACAAAAGCTTAGTACTTTTGATGAGGAGACTTGACATTCTAAGCCCCCAGGGTTCACAAATATAGGAACAAACATATAAGCTATGCATACAACATAGTCATACGAGCATGAACACACACTTAATAAGGTGTCATTTTATGATGTTCACACTTAAAATGACTCTTCTGTTTCAGAACAGGACCTTCAATGGGCTCTCATTTTTCAGGAATGTGAGCTATGTCATACCTGAAGAAATGGTTGTTTCCCCACAGTATCCTGTCCCCATGGTGCAGCTGGATGGGGCTGGAGACAGAAGACCCATTGACAAATGTTCTGTGGGGGAAAGAAGACAACACGAATAGGATTACCACACTCTCTGCTTCCACTACCCTCAACTTCCTCAAAGAAAGCCTGCCTCTGGTAAATTTAAATATTTGTAGTTACATCTTTACTCACTTACCTCAGATACTGATGATATTAAGCATTATTATTCTAGTCTTAAACGTTCTACATATTCACTGATGACACTGTCAAAAATCAATCTGCTTCTCAAAACTGTGACCACCTTAGACAGTAAGGAGGAGTAAATATGGAGCCAAGACAGATAATAGTGAAAGACTGAGCAATGAAACAGAGCCCAGCCAACCCAGTTGGATGAAGAGTCAGCCAAGTGGCCAGACTCTAGAAACAGAGGCAGAGACCAAGGATACAATATGAGACCTCCAGGGAATTCTGCCCATGGCAGAGACCATCTTCACATGCTCCCAGCCGCGCTGTTTAGTTCGATAGCATACTCCCACAGTAGACATGGTGGGTAGAACACTAGCACGGAAGGAATTTGGAAGCACAGGAAACAAGCAGCAAACTATGCCTGTGCATATTCTCAGGATACCAGCCCCACGCCTCAGTCCTGCCAAGTGACTCACAGGCTGACAAGTGGGCTGTCAAGTACAAATTCCTTAACCTGACATGGAAGGCCTGCCCTTTTTTCACAAGGAGGTCCTCTGGTTCTCCTCCTTCTCTCTTCCAGTGAAACTCAGCTCCTCTGAAACTAGATTTCTTTTTCTGTACACTAAACATGATCAACTCTTCCTCCATGGGGGGAAGTGATTATAGCTTCATCAAGAGACAAGATCCTACCCTCTCCAACCTCTAGAGTCTTTTTCACAATCCTAGTCTACTCTGGATTCTATTTCCTCTGCAGAGCCTGCTGATCTCAGTGTCTGAGTTTCTTTAAGCTCTGTAAAGCTATAAACCTTGTTTGGTTTGTTGAGACAGGCTCTCACTATGTAAGCCTTGAGCTCAGATCCTTTTGCCTCAGCCCCCCCACCCCCAGTACTAGGCACCACAGCTGACTAAGCTGCATTCTTACCTGGCTTTATGCTGCCATGATGTCCTACGAATTTCCAGGCATACAAATTCTTATTTCCATTCAAACCTTGCTCCCCATGTGAATTCTTAAAACACTAAAACTGACCCTTTTGCTTCTATCTGTATAGCCATTCAAAGCACAAGCTCAAATATAGAGTTGTGATGTGCTAAACTTAGCACACCTAAGGCTTTATGGTACCATTCTTCAAACACAGTGAGTTAAGAAGAAACACAGGAGGTGGAGCTGACATTCATATAAGACTATGCCAGTTATGAGTCTGATTGCTGTCCTGTCTAAAACTCATATAGATCACACTGATCAGGAGCAGCCTGTCCCCTGTGCTGACACTCATAAACCTTGAGCTACCCTGCTGAAGCTGCACACACAGTCTCATCAGAGAGAAATGTTCCACTGGACTGTCCTAGGACCAAGCAATATGGCACTGTATAAACCCTGAGTAAACCCTGTCCCCTAAGCATAGAACACCTTTACTATCACAACTGATAAGATGAGAAGTTTCCAGGAAGCGCCACTGCTTTATGCCAAAGATGCCCTGACATACACAAAGCAGCACTTCAGTCTTCCTGGTGAGCAGTGAACGAGGGAGCCTGTTGCCAAGAGAACAACTGGCAGCATTTATTGCCGGTGACAAAAGTGCATCTTTAATAAGAACTTCAAGTTCTACCCTCCACCCAAAGACCACTGGGAAGTTATCCTAAGCTGAACTCCTTAGGATTTGTCATTCAGACTTGGGGGCAGTATATGGAATGACTGCCTGTGACAATGACAGGGTGTCAGGATGACCTGGGTAGAACTGGGCTTTAACTGTATGAAAGAGGGTTAGGGAATTACTTCTATCATTAAAAGTGTAGCTAACAGGGAACTCCCAAGGGTCAAATGGGACGTGACAAGTTAAAAGAATAGCAGAGCAGAAGAGAAGTCTAGTGACTTCCTACCCAAACAAAAGGTGAACCTACCAGCAGGGCAGGAAATAGAAGCAGCCTAGACAAGTTTCACATAAAGATACAGTGAAGGAGCTGGAGTGGCTAAGAACATACATTGCTCTTCCAGAAGACCTGAGTTTGATGCCCAGTACCCACATCAGGTGGCTTAAAATCACTTGTGGTCACAACCACCTATAACTCCAGCTTCATGGAATCTGACACCTCTGGCCTCCTTAACCATCTACACCCATATGCATATCCCAATATACATACACATAATACATACATATATACATATACATAATTAAAAAGTAAATAAATCTTTTTTTTAAATAACAACATGGGAGTGGGCAGTGGGAATATGATAGATGCTAAGATTAAATAGAAAGGGCGTGGCACATGACAAGGTGACTTTAGAAGGCTGAAGATTTAAAAGCAGGCCAATGTCCCTCAGTCCCCCTGCAGCTCATGTATTCACACTAACTTAAGCATGTTACCTGGTGCTCTTTTGAGGAGTCAGCACGACCTGGCCCTCAGGCGTGATGTCTATGATGCCGTGCTCAGGGAGGATGCCCATCCCGCAGAGCTGGATATCCTGAGAATTGGCCGACCCTATCAGCGTGTGTTCCTAAGAAAGAAGCAGAGTTCACTGTGAATACTGATAAGACCAGCTTCACTCAGTGGCTTCAGCCATCCACTCTGAAAGCAAATGGATGGTGGTCCCCAAAACTCATTACATGAGCTCTAATTCCTTAAACTGAGCACTATCCCTCCAGTCCGTCTTACTTAAGCTAAAGATAAAAGTTTGCATTCATGTCTGTTTACACTTGCTATTTGTTACCATCTTGATTCTAAATATTTAATATCACTCTCAGAGTTTAAGCTATGTATCAATAATATATCAAAATATGGTCTGGAAACTACAGTTTCAGAGTTGGCCCTAGAAGGTGAAGAAAGAAGGATCAGGAGTTTGAGGACTGCTTCGGGGCCAGCTATGGTGACCTGAGACTCTTTCAGGAGACAAAAAAAAGAAAAAAAAGAAAACTATAAAAAAGAAAACAAAACAAAACTATTTGGTCTCAATCAAAATGAGACACTACAAAGATTAAAAAGTGTTTAAAGAAAGCATATGGGGAGTGCAAGACTGACTCAGCAGGTAAGGGCACTTGTGCCAAGCCTGACAACCTGAGTTCAATCCCCTGACCCAACATGGAAGAAAGAGAGCTGACTTCCACAAATTTTCTGCTGACCTTCAAATGTGGGCCTCATTTCAGAGTCTTTTTTTTTTCTTAAGATATGTTTTTCTTTAATTTTCAAGCATATGTGTGTTTTGCATGCATATATGTCTGTGCACCATGTGCAGGCAGAGCCTAGGCAGTCCACAAGATGACTTCAGATCCTGAGGGACTGGAGTTGCAGACAGTTGTAGTTTCCATGTGAGTGCTCGGAATTGAACCCAGGTCCTCTGGAAGAGCAACCAGTGCTCTTAACCACTGAATCGTCTCTCCAATCCCTCTATCTCAGCTTTTATTGTCATATCTTCAGAACTGTAGTCACCATCAGGCTGCCCCAGGTCAATTCCTACCCTGACACTGAAAGGGGCTTCTTGCTCACTGTTCAGCTGGAGCCCACTACTCTCCCCTGTACAAGCTGGGAAACCCTGTCTGCCCTCCTTCTCCCAAACCCACCCACACTGAAAAATGGAAGAAAGGAATGGCTTCAAAAGCTCAGTTCTGCATCCCTGGCAGCCAATGCAACCCTCCGTTCTGATAACAGCCAACCTGCCTAAGTGCCTGCCCAGGTGCCCAGCATCTGATCATACCTGTGTACAGTCCCAGTTCATCCTGGCTTACACAACGAAGACCTATAAAACCTCCTTGCCTTAGCCAGGGTTCAAGATTTCCCTAGCTCCATTCTTTGGAACAGATGAACCTTCTCCAGGAACAGCACTTAATAAATCTGAATTTATTTCCTTTTAATCTGGTCTGATCTGGTCTATATTTATGTCACCCAGAGGAGAGAAAATACCCAATACCCACCATCACAACTAGCATAGAAAGTGTACAAGGCAGGGATATCCTGATTTCTACCTGCTCTGAGCCCTCATGACATTTAAGAACCAGCCATTACTGAGTTTCTGTTTTGCAAATGCTATTTTCCTCTGTTGAACTGTAACTTATCCAAGACTCTTATAGCTGGTACAACCAACAAAAGACACAGTCTGCAGCGGTGTCTGTAAACAGAGCGAATTACAAGTCAGCAGGAACAGAAGACACCAACTCAAACAGACAAAAGGATAATCCAAGTTTTAGAAAAAGAAATTAATTTTTTCAACAAATATTTCTGAGCACCAAATATCAGAAAGGCACTGATCCCTAGAGACACAAACTGTAGAGTTCCAGGTAGAGTTTATATTTTAAAGAACAAACTCGTCTCTCACTTGAGGCTATAGTGATTTGGAGGGTACTAGGATCCCAGACACTATCTTCAAAAGGCTCAACTATGTGAACTCCTTAATGCTCAATGTTTAAGTCAACAGTGTACTGTAAGCAACAGCAGAAAAAAAGATGAAATTTCTCAAAGACTATCTCCTAAGTATACATAGGCCTATAATCCCAGCACTCAGAGGCTGAGACAGGAAGCTTGTTAATTCAAGGTCAGCCTGAGACCCAGTTTCAGAAACATGCTCCTTCCCCTACCCCACCCCACCCCCACAAAAAAGGTTATCTAATGAGTACCTAAAGCTGCATAAGATGATACAAGGAAAGCAAAACTGTGTCTCTATCTGTGTAAGAATTCCAAAAGCTTACAGTATGAGGTATAGCAGAATATAGATGAAGGGACATGTTGTAGAGGAGAAACTCCTATAGCCTAAACACAGGAAGGATATCAGAGATGATGTGGGGACAGTCACTTAGAGAAGGTCATCACATCTGAAGTCACATCCACACAAACTGACTTAAAGTACAGCCTCCAGATTCCCACATCCCACATAGTGGCATTTTCTAAAAAGAGATTGTTCTTGGACTAAGCTCACCCTTCTGAATGTGCCGTGTCATGAGTATGATCTTGCTATCGGGTGAGCTTGGCACTGCCTCAGACTGAGCCCAAATGGGGCTAACCATTCTGGAAGAGAACCAGCTCCTCCACACAAGGGGCCAGCAATGTTCTGACTTCTCCAAAAGTCCCTTTCCAAATAGCTACTGATAATTTGCTGAACTTTTTACTTATAGAACAGACATCAACTAGGTTGCCTTTTTGTGTATTATTTTGTTTTGGTTTTCTGTTCATCCTATAATTTTGACTGTATCATCTCTGAAATAGAAGCAATTCCAGTCTCTGGGAACCTAGGTCAGGGTGCCTCAGTCTTCTACTGTGCATATTCCTGAAGTCCACAGTGTCTCTGTTCTAACTTAAGATGCTGGGCTAGGAAAGAGAGAGAGCATTCTTTGTCTTGCAAACATGAGGACTTGAGTTGGACTCTAGAACCCACTTACAAATTTCAGGTATGCTTGCTATCTAAGTCCTAAGAGGCAGAGACAGGAGGGGTTCCTAGGGCTCACCTGCCAGGCAATCCTGACTAACTAGTGAATGTCAGACCAAAGAGAGACACGATCTCAAAGGAGGAAAGGTTTTTATGAGCATCACAGTCAAGGCTGATCCCTGATCTTCACATGCATGCCCACACCACACACATCTGTTGTGTACATGTGCATACACACAGTATACAGTATACTAAAAAAAAAAAAGGCTGTCAAAAAAGGCTGTCATTACTGTTCAAAAGTGCCATGTGAACTGCTAAGACAAATTATTTTTTTTAATTTATTTTATTTATTATATATGTAAGTACACTGTAGCTGTCTTCAGACACTCCAGATGAGGGCGCCAAATCTCGTTACGGATGGTTGTGAGCCACCATGTGGATGCCGGAATTTGAACTTATCACCTTCAGAAGAGCAGTCGGGTGCTCTTACCCGCTGAGCCATCTCACCAGCCACCACCCCCCCTTTTTTTTTTAAAGACAATTTTTTTTTTTTTTTTTTTTTTTTTTTTTTTTTTTTTTTTTTTTTTCGAGACAGGGTTTCTCTGTATATCCCTGGCTGTCCTGGAACTCACTTTGTAGACCAGGCTGGCCTCGAACTCAGAAATCCACCTGCCTCTGCCTCCCGAGTAAGACAAATTATTTTTAATGTTTTACTTATTGTATGTGTATGGGTACTTTGCAAGTATATCTATGAGTCATGCCTGGTACCCTTGGAAGCCAGAAGAGGGTACTGGATGCCTCAGAACTGGAATTACAGACAGTTGGATTTATTTGGTTTGTTTTGTTTGAAAAAGGGTCTATGTAGCTCTGACTATCCTGGAACAGGCTGGCCTTGAACTCAGAGATGCTCCCGTCTCTGCCTCCCAACTGCTGATATTAAAGGCCTGCACCACCACTTCTGGCTGTGGTTACAGATGGTTGTAGGCCACTATATGGGTGCTATGAATCGAACCCAGGATCTTCTAGAAAAGCAGCCAGTGCTCTTAACAACCAAACCTTTTCTACAACCTAACATACTACTTTTAGTAGGCAAAAATAGCATATGGGAGAAGCAGAATAGGGAATTCATTAGAACTGTGCAGTGTTTCTGTCTATAAAATTTGCCTATATATTCAATCTTCACATGAACCCAGGAAGCTGGCCAGAGGCAACCTCCTCCAGTATATAAAGAACCGGAAAAGCCTTGACTGCACTAGATCTACACACATTTGTCTTTGTGTAAAGACATTATTTAACTCACAGCATTGCCAAACATCACATAATACACTCAGTAAAAAGGGGGACTTTTCAAAATGACATTAAGCAATTATCCCAGCACCTCCTCAATGAAAAGCTGTGCTGCTAGGTTGGTGTTTGTTTGTTTATCAATTGTCAACTTGAAGCAGACTAGAGCCCTCTGGGAAGAGGAAACCTCTTAACTGAGAAGATACCTCAATCTAATTGCCTGGGGCAAGTCTTTGGGGCATGTTCTTGGCGGATGGTTGATGTGGAAAGGCCTGGTTCTTCTGGGGTTTTCAGTTTTCAATGTGTACTATGTTTGGCTTTCTGTTTCATACTATGATCCTCCCAGTGTCTAGGTGATCTGCTCTCCTTTTTGTTTTTGTTTGTTTGGTTGGTTGGTTTTTTGTTTGGTAGTTTGTTTGTTTTTGGTTTTTCGAGACAGGGTTTCTCTTTATAGCCCTGGCTGTCCTGGAATTCACTTTGTAGACCAGGCTGGCCTCGAACTCAGAAATCCATCTGCCTCTGCCTCCCAAGCACTGGGATTAAAGACGTGTGCCACCATGCCCAGCCCTCTTTGTTTTTTTAATAGGTTGATATTTTAATTGTTAAATTTTTCCTAAAAGATATTGGAAACACAAATCTCCTATCAAGTGTTGCTAAGTAAGAAATTTAATTATCTTCACTTATGTTTAAGAAAGTACTTCACTTATGTTTAAGAATATTCTTTTTATATAAGTAGTTCAATGACATCATTCAAAGACAGACAACAATAACTGATCTCCAAAACCCAAGACTGCCTGCCCTTCACTCCAATTGAACTAAAAGCAATTGGTAAGGACCACGGTTCTCCACATCTCACAGAGTGCTCCAGCGAATTCAGGACTACAGTGGCCCTGCCATGACAAGGACACTGTTTCTCCTTGCTCCTTCCCAACCTCTGGCTCTTACAATCACATGTGTACTATGTTTGGCTTTCTGTTTCATACTATGATCCTCCCAGTGTCTAGGTGATCTGCTCTCCTTTTTGTTTTTGTTTGTTTGGTTGGTTGGTTTTTTGTTTGGTAGTTTGTGAAGGCAGGACATTCACCTTTAAGTAGTACACCAGGAGTTCATTCAGAGCTGGGTCAGCATTCAAGTTAACCAGGAAGCACTTGTCATCCCCAACCTTGATTCCAGAAGTCTGAAGAGATATGCCAAGGCTCTCAAGCTGCTTCTGTCGCTCCTGCAAACACACCAGAGAAGTGGTGATTCCTGGCACAGAGGCAGCAAGACACAGAGGATCTCTGACAGCCTCAGAAGACCATCATATCTATATCCTTCAATGGTACCTACAAATAAAGTATTCTTGAGAAATGTAAAGATGATCACATTTTTCTCTTCTTTCCAAAATGTATAAAACAGCTCCAGTTTGCCAGAGTGAAGGTCACCTCTATAAAGCTCACAAGGCTTTTCAAGCTGCCTCTGTATTCTCCTTCACATCACACACTCACACTCCTGCCTGTGCCACCACGAATTACATAGAGTTTAATGCCTCCTCTCAGGTCATGGACATCAGAGTCACTGGCCAACTCCACAACAATGTACATTTAAAACATAAAAATAAGTTTAAAAGTTAAAAATTAGGGCTTGGCAAAAAATGGACATCTGTATCCAACCCCTCCCTGACAAGATCAAGGTCCATCAAGGAAGAAGAGACAGAAAGATTGTAAGAGCCAGAGGTTGGGAAGGAGCAAGGAGAAACAGTGTCCTTGTCACGGCAGGACCACTGTAGTCCTGAATTCACTGGAGCTATAGTTGACTCCATACAAGATCAAGTCAGTCAATATTCCTGAATGGAGTCTGTAGGGGCTCAGGAATCCCTGTACCCTAAATTAGTGACAGCTGATGGCTGCTGAAGGAAGGAAAGCCATGTCCCAGTGAATGATCACACATCTACTAGTACGTGAACAACAGAGTTAGGGAGAAGAAGTGGGAGGTGCCTGTGATCAAAATACAATGTATGCATGTATGAATTCTTAATGAAAATACATAGCTCAGTAGTGGGGTGCTTGCTTAGCATGCACGGTGTCTCAAGTTCAATCCCCCCCCCAGTCCCATAGCCAATCGCCCGAACACAAACCTGCGCAATCTCCTCGGTTTTCCTTAGTTTCTCCTCCCAGGTCACAGTCATTTCCTGGATGAGTTTCTCGGATTCTTCCAGGCGATCTTTCAGCTCTGGAGATTTCATTGCCTAAAAACAAAATGTCACCTCATGACATAACTGCTCAGTGCCAGGAAAGAACAATCAGCTGGATGCGAAAGAGCAGAGGCTGTCACCTGCCACTGAGCCCTCCACCACTCCAGCAAGGTGGTCCTCATGGTCCACAGAGCCTGCGAGGGGACTACAGACCTACCAAAGCAACTAGGGCACACTCAGAAAGACAACTTTCCTCCAACCTACTGTGAGGATTCCACTACATTTAAGAAGCTACACGTTCCAAGCTACTTGTAGAGAACTAATGATTTTAATTTCAGTAGGTTGTACACCTAGACTCAAAAGCATGCTGCATCTCAATCTCTAATGTTGATTTCAAGAATTTACTCACGGCTCTGTAAATTAGATGTGAACATGTTGCAAACTGGACAGTGTTAATTAATAACACTTGGTCTTAAGACAGAGAAACGACCAGATGGTGACATAAATAAAGGAAATACAGAAACCTCAGCCCCAAGATTCTTAAAGAACTGTAAAATCAGGATAAAATTCAGTAGGGAAAAAAAAAAAAAAACCAAACATGATTACAGTAACTGCTGTGACCATGTCAATCAAAGCTTCTTGCCTTTCTACCATAACAAGAGTAATGGGACAGGAAAGGGCCATAGTGCCAGCTCCACAGACAAGTCCCTGGGACAGAAACACTAAGCAAAGCTCAAGCCCTGAGTGTGACACTTCATGTTTACACTGTGATCTGCAAACCTCGCTCCAGAACCGAAGCATCTCCTGCCACAGAAGGAACACTGCACCGCTCTGGTGACTTCTCTACTTCTGTCCTCAGAGTTTACACCCAAAACAGGAAGGGGTGAGTTGTAAAGGAGAGGATGTCTTCTGTTCTGACCACAGGCTAACCAACAAGGGGGAGAAATTCAATTCCCTTCCCATGACTGTAAGCGCAGTCAGTTTCTGCACAAAATTAAATCACATTTCCCTACTGTTTCTCTTTCTCCCTTCACATTCTAGTCTGTCAGTGGTCTTGACAAAAATGGAAGACAAACTTTTCCTACTCCCTTTACTCTCTCCTATCCAATCCTTTTCAATAGCCAAAAAGAAGAAAAGGTTCCTCCAGAGTACTCCTCAAGAAAAGAACAGCATGAGGGAAGAAACCTCACGCTGCAGCTTGCCGAGATGGGCTCAGCGGCAGCACCTGTCCAGCTGCGCCTCATACCTCTGCCTTGGTCAGCTGCTCCCGGAGCTTCTCCACCTCTTCCCGCAGATCTCGGATAATCCGAGCGTTAGGATCCTCATTCACCACAGCATGGTTGACGATGTGCTTTGCTCGATCTGCGTACCTCAGGGTTGAGAGGGTTTCGTCGTAGTTATCAGCAGCTGGGCTCACAGTGGCCACCATGGCGGTCTTGCTATTACCTCCCAGACTGTCCTACCAGGAAGAAAACAGTGAGGAGTCTTTTAAGTTGGAAGAAGACATCACATAAGAAATCTAAAATCTGAAAGAATAAAACAGTCCAAGACCAAACACATTTAAGACAAAATAGGGGTTCACATGCAAACCCCCATGAGGCTCAACCCGGAACTGTCTCTTCTCTGCCAATTACTTTTTTTTTTTTTGGAGGGGGTTGGGGGTGGCAACAGGGGCAGGGTTAGGAAAGGGTTTCTCTATGTAGTCCTGGCTGTCCAGGACCTCTCTCTATAGACCATGTTGGCCTCAACCTCAAAGGTCTGCCAGCCTCTGCTTCTGGAGCACTGGAACCTCTATGCCCAGCTCTAACTACTTTCTTAACAAACAAAAAGAAGCCCAAACAACCACAAATCCTTTCAGTTTTTTTTCAAGAAAGAATAACAAAACCCAACAAATTACATTCTATTTTTTAAGTAAAAATTAATCCAAAGATAGTATATCCCATTTAATAAGCAATGTGATACCATTCTAAGCAGTTTTGCTCACAATGAAAAAGATTTCAATGGCTAGCCAACCTCAGAGGAACTGGACATGCAAAGAGTCAGCTCCTTTGGGGAATTTGGTAGTGCTAGGGATGGAACCCAGGGCTCCTGCGCTCAGCATGTAGGGAGGCAAGTGCTGTGCCACTGAGCCACACTCCCAGCCCCAAGGAGGCTCACCTACACTCTCCTCCACAGTGCTGCCTGTCCTCCTGGTACAAACAAGTTCTTGGGAACCTTGTCTGGCTCTGAAACCTAAGGAAGGATTAGAGCCCTCCACACCAGAAGCTGAGTTCCAGAAGCTCCATTTTCTTCCCTCTGCTAGCATTCTAGAAACTAAAACATGCTCTACATAATGGCTCCCAAAGCTCATTCAAAGTACTAAAGAAGCTATTCATCTGCAGGTCCAGTAACTGTTTCCAACAGTCAGGAAAACAAATGATAATCAGAACATCAAAAATAATGATCTATGTGACTCTGCAGAACACTTTCGGAGCACACGTGCTCTAGGTTACATATATCTATCTCAGGACTGAAAAGAAAAAGGGAAACCAGTATGGCCTTGGTGGGGACAAAAATGACATAATTCATGCCCCTTTGACAGAACCAGCAGATGTGGGCCTCCAGGAGTGTCAATGGCTGCTGTAGGCATAAGGCTTGTTTATATAATAATGTACATATTTTACATTCCTCCTTCAAGGAATTACACACACACACACACTTAATGTTAATGACTCCATGATAATCAGAGACAGAATCTGGGAGGTGAAGGTTTGGATAATGTCTCAGCAAAATGGTGAATGCTGGGACCTTCAGGACAGCCCTTAAGACTGTGGAAAAGAACTCTAAAAACATGAGTTTGAAAATATGCAATATTTCTCAACTATGCAATATTTCTTAAGTATGCAATATGAATTTTGTGAGGGGCTTTATAAATCTAAAGAAACAAAGGCAGTTATAAAAAAGATACAAAGGCAGGCAGATTCCTGAGTTCAAGGTCATCAAATCTAGGTTCAGGTTTGGTAGAAATGGTAATTTCAGCACAGGGTCCCTCCCAGCTAGTTTATTGGCTGTGTTTAACAGAGGCAGACAGATCTTTGAATTCTTTTGCAATGTTAAAAGAACATATGTGCTTGCTGTCTCCTAAGAATTAAGGGGCTGGGGTCACAGGATGGTGATTCATAGGATAATTAAAAGGAAACCTGGAGTAAATGACTGGGTTGATATGTAAAATAAAAGACTGGACTTATGATCTACAGGAGATAAACTAACAGAAATATTTTAAAATAGAAGAGAGAACTGTTTGGAGAAATGTCTCCAGTAGAACAGAGAGAGCAAGAGCAAGTGAGCGAGAGAGCGAGAGAGCGCACTAGCTGTCTGGAGATCTCCAGAGCAAGCAGACCAGACAGAAAGCAGATGAGAGGGGAAGAGAGCAGAACAGGAAGAAAGAAAGGCTGAGAAGCCACAGAGCAGAGGCCGCCAGCTCCGACCCATGATTTGACTTGCAGCAGTTTGCTTTCACCTCTCCCAGACACCCCTCTCTCAGAACCCCTCTACACGCTGAGGCTGGTCCTTGGCTACCCTCAAAAAATTTAAAATTACCAAATCAACTCCCACTCCACTGACCATGCAAAAGATGTTGAAGGTCACCCCATTTCAGCAGAGACCCTCAGCCATCACAGCCTCCAGAGTCCTAACTAGTGCTGGCTCTTCCCTTGGATGGTCAGCATTTATAGACTGGCCTCGGTGATGGCATGTCATTTCTGACACTGAACTAAAAGCAAGTGATGCTCTCTGTTTAGCACTTCTTGCTCTCAGGAAGCAGGTCCTTGAGTTCTGCCTGTCATCATCATGAGCAGCACTCTCACCCCTGATTCAGGCCTCCAGGGCCTGTGGAGTAAGGTGTTACAGGTCAGTAGACAACTGCAGACACTTCTATACCATGCAACACTTGGGAGCATTATAAAAAAACTAAACTATATAAAAGAGTCAGGCCTGGCTGGGGTGATGGCTCAGTGGAGAAAGATGTACCATATAAGCATTAGGCTCCATCAGAGCAGATTTCCAGCACTCGTGTAAAAGCCAAGTAGACAGCAGCCCACCTATAATCCCAGAGCATGGAAAGCAAAGACAGGGCTCCCTGAAGAAAAACAGCTAGATACACTAAATAAGTTCTGGGTTCAGGTGAGAGATCCTGTCTCAGTGTATAAAGTGGAGAGCAATACGGGAAAAAAACCCAACACCAACTGAAGTGCATACACACCCATATACACATGTTTCCAATTACACACATGTGCACACACATTACATACATACACAGAGCTGAGAGAACGCTTAATCATCAAAGTGCTTGCTTTGCAAATGCAGGAACTTGAATTCAGTGCTTCAAATACATGTAAAAAGCTAAACATGACAGTATGTACCTACAATCCCATGGAGAAAGGCAGAGCCCCAGAACTTGCTGGCAAGCCTGACCTACTAGATGAGCTCCAAGCTAGTGAGAGACTGTCTCAAAAACAGTGAGAGGCCTACAGAGATTGCTCAGCAGTTCAGAGTACTTACTGCTCTCACAGAGGACCTGAGTTCAGTCCTCAGTACCCAAAAGGTGGTTTACAACCCCAGTTTCAGGGGGTTCTGATGCCCTTTGCTGGCTCCTACATGCTCATGGTGCATATAAACTCACATAGGCCAACATTATATACATACAAATAAAGCTTCTAAAATTACATTTTTAAAGGTGTATAGAGCCTGAGGACAACACCTAAGGTTGTCCTATGGCTTCCATATGCACACACACGTGTACATAGACCCACATACATGAACACATAAAGATTCAATATCCCCTTTCAGAAATTCGACCTCAATAAACAACAGTCTTAAAATTCAGAGATATTCACTACATAACAAGAAAGCTGACTTAGATTTGGCCAATATTCACCTTTAGAAAACTCTTAATTTTAAAAATTTAGTTTTTCTAATTTTAATACATATAAATTTTTTAGAGAATTTTGTAGTTTTATACATTTCTCTGCCTTTTGTGAATTCAACTATTAGTATCCCCACTCTATTAGAGAGGAAAGCAGGGTTGTTCTAAAAAACAAAACACAAAAACAAGCAAACAAACCCATCAACAACATGCCTAAAAATCTAGACCTAGCAAACTGGACACTACCCCAGGGTTTTCCACCTTGACTTCAAACACACCTCCCTCCCACACAGACACTCACAACAAGCACATCAGGCAACCACAACTTCAGGCCTGAAGGGCTGAGTCAAATCACCTGACACCACTTCAAATTATTCTGTCCTGACATTAGAAACAAAATAATAAACAAAATAACATAATAAACAAAATAACTCACAAGGCATCAATAGCTCAATGCGATCAAAGACAATATATATGCATGTTTACTCATCAGTAAACTGAGTTTACTGAAAAATTCGTTTTTCAAAAGAGAGAGAGAGAGAGAATTATATTAAAGAAAATATGCTCTTATGTATAGAAAGGCAAGCAATGTGAGCAGTCTGGACTTTGAGAAGTCCAGCCAGGCCTGCTTGGTTCTCCTTTCACTCCTAGACACTAATTTCACATTGTCAGTGCTCCAGTTTGGCATGAGGAGCCCCATGCACATTCAGACGGGATAGGAAAGTCTCAAGGACTGCGGTTCCACCTACCAGCGATGCCACACATCCCCCTAAGGGTTACTGCACAGTCTACCCATGGGCACAGCAAACAAGAATGACAAATAGGACTTGTAACCATAACCACCAGGGGTGAAAGCATGCTGCCACTGCATGTGTAGGCAGAGAAAAGGAAACTGGGCACACCCCATGCCTGATTTACCAAAAGACCATGGAGCAGCAATATGCTCACATTATCTTGAACAAAAAGGAAAATGTAACAAAAGAATGGGCAGGCATCCAAGAGAAAGTTTATAGTTTCTTGTTTACTCCTTAATTAAGCACATCAGACAAGCTTTGTTTCAAATGTGGTGATGCAAATTAAATGGACACTGGAAAGAAATTTCATTTTGGAAGTCAGAATTTTTCTTTTCAAGCTGAAAGAACTCTGAAGTCATCTAATCAAATTACTTCGTTGTGCTGCTAGGAAACTGAGACCCAGAAAGGCTGAGAGACTTACCAAACGAAGGTCAGCGTGCTAATGCAGACCAGAGCTGGGACTGCTTGCTCTTCCCCTCTTGTGGGGTTTGCCATCTAATAGGAGAGGCAATGCTGTATAAGAGCTAAACCCAGGGTCTAGAAGCACGAAGAGCAGAAGGAACCTAGAAGAGAAGACACTCCAGACTGACAGGTAGAGGAGAGAGGAGCTGGAAGTGACCAGTAAGAATAAAGCTCTAACGCACGACAGCCATTTTTACTCACTTAGAGCCTACAAAGCCAGAGAGCACAGATAACAACAGCTAGGACGAGAGGTCAGCTGGGAAGGGCCTTTGAAGCCATTCATTAAAGAACTTGGCCTTGATTCTAAGGGCCTGGAGGACAGTAACTAAAAAGACTTAACATTCCAGTGAATTTAGAAACAGAAGAGTGGATTGGACAAAGAAGGTCCAAGGGAAATGGTTGTCAGCTCAGTGAGAGAGCCACATGACATCCACTAGAGAATTGACATTAAGAATAAAAGTGGGGGCTGGAGAGATGGCTCGGAGGTTAAGAGCACTGACTGCTCTTCCACAGGCCCTGAGTTCAATTTCCAGCAACTACATGGTGGCTCACAATCTATACTGTGAGGTCTAGCACCCTCTTCTGTCATGCAAGCATATATGCAGGTAGAACACTGTGTACATAAATAAATCTTAAAAAAAAAAAAATTAAAAGTGGGCAAGGCAGTGGTGGTGCAAGCCTTCAATCTTAGCACTCAGGAGGCAAAGGCAGGCAGATCACTATAAGTTCAAAATCAGCCTGGTCTACACAGTGAGTTCCAGGACAACCAAACTACACATTCAAAACTACCCTGTTTCAAAAACAAAAACAAAGAAACAAAGAATAAAAGTGGGGTCAGAGCTCACAAAGTAGGGGCTGGACACTCAGAGCCACACTTGGAATTAGGAGATCCACATTCAGACAGTGATAAACATCAAGTGTGCTTCACTCCCAAGCACCTATATAAAAAGCCTGGTGTGGTGGCAGAGGACTGTAATCTCAGCAGTGGGGAGTTAAACAGGCAGATCTCTGGAGCACACTTGCCATTCAGCCAAGCCTAACTTCCTAACCCCGGATTCCAGTGAGAGACCCTAGCTCAAAAGTCAAGGAAGACGACACCAAACATGACCTCTGGTACATCCATATACACATTCATCTCTTTAATGGTGATCCATTTTATGAGCTCAATGGAAGTCCTGCTGGGGGTGTGCTAATTTTACACCAACACTGAAATACAATCAGCAGGTGTGGGGTGGAAGTAGACTAGGAGTTAAAGAAGAATTCATGCACTGGGCAGAGGTGGAGGGGCAAACATTACAGCTCTGGAGAAAGTTTTTAGATCCCCCTACTTAGGCTCTTGGTGCAAACATCAAATATATAAAACAGATAATACAAGTCTTTAAGGAAAAAAATAATAGAAACTGAACAAACATGCTTTATTTTTAATCTGAATCATCACAAAGAAGCTGCAATTACATCTTTGGTTCATTCTCCGAATATTACAAACATCTTCCCTTACTTTCAATCAAAAACAGGCAAAGTCAAATGGAGGGTCTCAAAGAATCTTTACTAACAGCACAGTCCACATAAACCAGCCTCTCCTGGACTTGGCTGCCTGACACCTGATTCATCATCAGCAGTGACAGGCTCAGCTCTATGGTCAGCGACTGAACCAACAAGAAGAGATTGCCTGGGTTTTTAACTAAAGTCACAGTGACTATGTAGACTCTGGTTTTAAATCAGGCACATCAAGAGAATGGTTGTGCATGACTTGAAATGCCTCTCTGGAAGTCCAAGGGAGAAGAATATTATCAGATTTTCTTCCTGAAGACTTTGAGGCCAGCCTGATCTACAAAGTAAGTTTAGGGCAGTTAGAGCTACACAGAGAAACCCTGTTGGGAGTGCAGGGAGAAAAATCCTGAGTGTGTATAGTCAGGAGAAAGTACTTCCCTTTGAAAGTACTTCAAAGGCTGATCTCTAAACCCAGTGATCCTGTCAACAGTGGCAACCAACATTTACTAAGCTCCCTGGGCCCCGCGGCACTATAGTAAGAGATAGTAAGTACAGTACATTTTTACCAATGAGAAAATGAGCCATCACTAAGCTACACCTTGTTTCTAATTGTATGTGTCACTCTATGGCTTTCTGCAGGTGAGGTCAACCCCTTTAGGAGCCAGAAGGAGGGTGTCAGATTCCTTGGAGGTGGGGTTATAGGTAACTATGGATTCTGGGCATTGAACTCAGGCCCTCTAGAAGAGCAGAGCTCTTCTTAACCACGTACCACCTCTTCAGTGCCTGCTTCTCTGTTTCCAGTGAATCATGGAGAGTATTAGAAAGGCAAAAGTTTTTGTTCCACTCTGACACCTTTACAAAGTTGTCACCTATTACAAGCTCTAATCCCCAGCCTGATGTCCACTTCCCACACCACTTTCAGGAAGACCCCAGGGGACCCGTCCATTGTGAAATCACCAACATACTTGTAAGGTGACCCTTCGTGCTGTTGGCTCACCAAGGGTGACGGTCTCCATTTCCTTGTGTTCCCTTGGGGCACTTATGGATGTTTTCCTTTCACATTTCTGTTCCTTGTTTGCCACAGTGGAGAAGTGGCTGTGTTTCTACCCTACACTTAGCTAAAGCTTTGCAAAGCAGAAAAACCAAAGGCTCAGGGGAGAATGAAATGGAAAATAGGCTCAAGCTAATCAAAGTTGTCTATGAGCAGAACAAAGCAGCTCAGAGCAGGGCATGAGGTAGGGGACACTGTGAGTGACCACACTGTCCCCTTACCACTTGATCCTTCTGCCCTTCAATATCTAGGGGCCACTATGTGTTCAACAACCACTACCCATGCAGGTCCTGGAAGACAGGAATGCCAAACAGTAGCAAGAAAATGGCACTTGTTCCTGAAAACTGAAACTGTTCAAACAGCCTAAAAGCTATACAACTGAACACAGATGGAGAAAAGGCCCCTGGAAGAGACTGATCTACTGTTTTTTCTTCCTTTCTGCCACTGAAAGTATGCTTAAAACTTGCTGGTTTTTGTGTCAACTTGACACAAGCAAGAGTCATCAGAGAAAAGGTCATCAGTTGAGGAAACGTCTCTGTAAGATCCAGCTCTAAGGCTTTTTTTCAACTAGTGATTGATGGAAGAGGGCTCAGCACACTATGGGCAGTGGCATGCCTAGGCTAGTGGTCCTGAGCTCTATAAGAAAGTAAGCTGAGCAAGCCATAAGGAGCCACTCAGGAAGCAGCACCCCTATAAAGCCCATGAATCAGCCCCTGTTTCCAGGTTCCTGCCCTGTTTGGGTTGCTGTCCTGACATCCTTTGTTGATGAACAGCAATATGGAAGTATAAGCTGAATCAACCCTTTCCTCCCCAACGTGCTTTTTTTTGGTCATGGTGTTTTGTTGAAGCAATAGGATCACTAACTAAAACACTAACAAAGGACAAAGAAAATGACTCACCTTGAGCAGCCATGTGAGAACTGAGTCCCGATAGGGAACAAATTTATTTTTGTTTTTGCCAGCACCCTGATCGGCTAGGGCAGAGATAACCAGACCCAGGGTTGTGAGGGACCTGCATGGAACAAAAAGCACAATTATCTAAGCCAGAACATATCGAATGTCACATTAGTTGCAAGGATGGACAACAGCAAGGTGCCCTTGGTTGCATGTAACAAGTGCTGTGGTCAGCACTTTGCTGCCTGAAGACCGAGCTCCCAAAGGCTCCTGTCCATCTGAGCTACTTGAGGCAATAAAAATACTTAACACTGTTTATTTTTCATTTTTGCAGATAAAATATGTGACCTGGAAAACTAGGGTGAAGATAATAATATAACCCACAGATACCTCCAAGAAGGGTGTCCAAGGTAAAATACTAATTAGAGCAAAAGTGCTAACAAGCTGACATCTGCACACCCTAGTGTTGGAGAAGTGTTCCATGGTTCCCACCTGCTGTCTAATGTCTCACTGATCGCTTTAGGAGCCCTGAGGAGAGGGAAGACTTGAACCCACGAAGAGGTAGTGGTTTAGCCTGAGGGAAAACTATGTGATGGAGCTGGCAAATGTAACATTACTTCATAAAGTCTTGGTTCTGAGACATTGACAAATACAACAGCAGACTAAAGGGGACAGCCCAATGTGGCTGCCACAATGTCTATCCACACAGCCAAGAGCCAGTGGAGGGTGACTATGTTCCATGGATAACAGCAAGTCTCAAGGACGAGACTGGGTTGTCACAACTGAGGGTCAAAAGAGAATCAGTGGATACTCACATCACTTAGTGAGCAGACAACAGGGGTTCTATCAAACATCCCACAATGTACAACATCCTCTACCCACAGGAAAAGGAGTCCTCTAAGATCAATGTCAATAGGGCCATTGTTGAGAAGTCCTGACTTGACTGAGGGCTGTGCTTGCCAGTCCCATCAAACAACTCCACAGATGAGAAAATGAGCCTGGGCCCTAGAAAACACTAGGAAAAAACTATCCAAACTGCTTACTCATCACTGCCTCAACCGTTCCAGAATCATCTTACTCCATAAGCCCAGATGTCCCCCTATTTTTCTATCAGCCCCATAGAGTGATTCAAGAATGTGACCCTGGAGCTTACTTGTTGATGTTGCTGCCCTCCTTCAGCCTGTCGCCCGCAGCTCCAGTTTTCGTGGCTCGTTCACTGCCAGCTAAATCCACTAAGCTCAGCTTGCCCACTTTCTCTCCAGATGTCTGCAAAGAAAACCAACACAATGAATGCAGAGAACAGGTGGACTCCCTCCAATGGCTCATTGTCTCCAGCATTTACCAAAGCTATCTGTCATTACTGCAAAATTATTTTATGCTGGCACTAAACACTGCAGAAACTACCACCTAGCACAAAACTTACACAATTTGCTAACCCAGTAGTGAGCAAACAAGGAAGATGATGACCTCAGGAAAAATGCTATAAAATGGAACATTTTGGAGAGATTGGCAAAGTTTTCAGAGATAAAAACAAAAGTGCTTATGAAGTCAAAAGTTTAATGATTTGAAACTGTGCTTAAAATTTCATAAATATTAGCCCAAGACAAAATACTTACATTCTTGGCTAATATTAAAAACAAAAACAAAGAATCTGACTTTTGTGTGACAAATTTGTTCAAAAAGTCAAAAACATTTTCTAAACATTTTTATCTTATTCAGACAAACAGCTTAACTTTTCCACATTAGCTGTGGTCTTTGTCAGTGGTGTTGTGGTCTCTGATAGTGGTGTCTTCTTCCACCAGATCAGACGTGTGACATGCTTCATGTTTTACCTCATCAGTAAAACAGAACATAAGACAGCCATGTCAGAGGCCACGGATGCAAGCACTGTGGAAACTTTCCTTTAAGATCTGTTCTCGAACCAGGTGGTGGTGGCGCACGCCTTTAATCCCAGCACTTGGGAGGCAGAGGCAGGCGGATTTCTGAGTTTGAGGCCAGCCTGGTGTACAGAGTGAGTTCCAAGACAGCCAGGGCTATACAGAGAAACCCTGTCTCGAAAAAAAAAAAAAAAAAGATCTGTTCTCATTGGCTGGGAAAGTAGCTCTTGGCAGAATGTTTATCTGACGTGCAGAAGGCCCTGGGTTCTGCTCTCAGCACTGCAAAAGTACATTTATACATTTCCATAAATAAACATTACAAAGGGATATTTTGCTTCCCAGATCAAAAATACTTCTGACTTTAAAAAAAAAAAACAAAGTCCGGGCTGGAGAGATGGATCAGCAATCAAGAGCACTGACTGCTCTTCCAGAGGTCCTGAGTTCAATTCCCGGCAACCACATGGTGGCTCACAACCATCTATAATGGGATCTGATGCCCTCTTCTGGTGTTCATGAAAAGAACTATAGTGTACTCAGATACATTAAAGAAATTAAAATAATAATAATAATAAAAGAAAATAAAGTCTTTAGTATGGATGTGTTTTGTTTTGCTTTACTCTAAAAAGGAAATCAATGACAGAGAAATTTTTGTTTTTGACATTGATCTTGATATGGAGGGAAAAAATTAGTTTTCAGCAAAGGAGAAGCCTGCCAGCATAGAGCACCTTGCCAGGTTACTTTTGCCTCATGTAATTGAGACTGAGGTCCTGACGGATGGACATTGGAAATCAATCTTCACATGGAGAGAGAGAGAGAGAGAGAGAGAGAGAGAGAGTGCACATGAGCTACCAGCAGATGTTCAACGTGCCAAAGGCCTCAGCACCTTCACAAGGTTCCAACCAAACGCTCAAAGGGTGCTCTACACATTCAATGATTTTTATTGCATTGTATTCTTCCCCAACGCAAGCTGCACCTTGACCTCTTGGCTGTTAAGCAGCAAAGGTGTCTCCGCTGAAAGCAGCCATCTGGGTGTAAATGCACAGCTGCTGTGGCTGGGCCAGGTCAAGCAGCTGTGTAATTCAGCCTCACTGTCCTCCTGCTGGAGAGTGGGAACTATGCCTATTCCAAGATTCCCTTGCAGCCAGGCTGCAGGATATGACTAAAGCTCCTTTAGACCCTCTTGCTAAAGAGTGGAAAGCAGAAGTTAAGTGTCTTCCTTGGCCTTTTTTCTGCCATCAGGGAAGTCATGAAATCTAAGTTTTCAGGACATTCTTTGACTTCTAGGTGCTAAGAGGTAGCTTCACTTGACAGAAAGCAATTTCTTTATTCCTGATTAAAGCTATGTGTGTCCCTTGTGGTTTTAAGAGTGACTCCTAGAGTTGCTATAGACCCCAACCCTCTTGGGGTATTCCAACAGTGCTGCAGCTACAGTACAGCAGCTTCTGTTCCTGCTAGGACCTTCTGTCCTGAGTCCTGACCAATAGTCTACATCAGGCCTTCAATTTAGCTAGCAAAGAGAATATGCTAAAGCAGTAATTCTCAGCTTGTGGGTCACAACCCCTTTGAGGATCGTATATCAGATATTTACATTATAATTTATAACAGTAGCAAAATTACAGTTATGAAGTAAAAACAAAAATAATATTATGGTTAGAGGACCACAACATGAAGAACTGTATCACAGGGTCACAGCATCAGGAAGGTTGAGAGCCACTGGACTAAATCATGATCATTTCAGAAGCTACTCACCCCAGACTTCACATCATACAGAGTATGTGTCAGGGTGATTTTGAAGACTGCATGGGAACGGCTACTTTCCTCATTCATGTTGGTTGCAGCAACTGTCCGAGACTTATTGCCCTCAGACATCAGAGACTCAATATCCTAAGTGGAAACAGGTCACAGGCACGTACTCATTATTTGTGAATAAGCATGACCCCTCCCTCACTCTACCACAAGCACACAAGCTTTTACAGGTTACATTTTGTTTTTCCACAAGAATACAAGAGCCCATACTATTTTCAAGGTCCAACTAAAGAGCTTCACTCACTGCAGACACAGAAGCACATGGCAGCTTTGACACAAACAAGTTTAGAAGCTAGACTCCCTCAACCCACAGATAGGATCTTAAAAGGTACCTCAGGCTAGCCTAACATTTATTATGTAGGCCAGGCTGGCCTCAATCTTGTGATCTCCCTGCCTCTGCTTCCACAGTACTGTATCACAGGTGTGTCATGCACAGCATTAGACACAATACTTCTGAGTGACATAAGATGAGAGCCAAAAAGCAATAATAATAAATGCATTTAATTGTAATAGCAATACAGGCTTATTACCAAAACAAATTATGTAAAAAACAAAATATAAGAGGTTAACCCCTTTCCCCAAACACATTATGTATATGTTTGGTATTACCACTTAAAAAAAAATAGCATAAAGCTGGTAATACTAGAAAATTGCTATGGTTTGCGGGGAGAACGGCAGTTCTGGGAATTGAACCCAAGGCCTCAGACACACTACAGATATGCTCTACCACTGAGCCATCTCTAGCTCAATGCTTGTTTATTTATTTATTTTTGAGACTAGGCCTAAATAATGCTGCTCAGGCTGGCCCTAAACTCATTCTGCAGCCCAAGCAGCCCTTGAACTCTCCATCCTACTGCCTCAGCCTCCTAAAGCACTGCAAAGACATAGCTATGTCACCAGGGCTGGCTCAATTTTTCCAAATGTTATGAGCTAAGGCCATACATACACCTTTAGTCCCAGCACTCAGGAAGCAAAGCAAGTGGATCTCTAAGAGTTTGAGGCCAGCCTCATCTATGCAACAATTCCAGGTCATTCTGGGTGGCATAGTGAGATCCTGTCTTTCCCTCACCCCACAAAAGCTACAAGCTCTGAAAAAGTGACTGAAACAATTAGAGTTTGGCTTCATTAATTATAACACAAATTCTCATCTCCTAGGCTGGGAATGGAGCCCAAGATCAGTGCAATTGCTTAGCATGCACAAGGGCTAGGGTCTAACGCCTGGCACCACAAGCAATAATGAATAAATCTCACACACACACACACACACACAGCAAAGTCCTCTCCAGGGGTGTGTGAGATGAGGAAGCAGAGACGGAATATGCGGAAGTGCTGTTCAGCTGCCTCCCACCACTCAGTGTTCTTTCCAATGAAGGACTCTCTCTTCCACTAGGCCTGCTGTGGCAGAGCCAAGAGGCTGTATTTCCCACGTCTCTACAGCCCAGCCTGGCCACATGATGAACTCGAGTGTAAAGCAGACCATCTGGGAGACCCTTCTTAATGGAAGCAGACATGCCATCATATGACTATTATAAGAGGCATTAGCAGAGCACACGTAGTACAGCATCTCCCTGTGGAGTAGGGAAGGACCTGAGTCCCTCCCAACAGCTTGGAGCCATGATACCAGTCTGACCAGTGCCTATGTCAGACTTCCTTAAGAGAAAAGCATTGTTAAATCACTGCTTAGTTTTAGATCCATTCATTCATATGTATACTGAAAACACCCATCATACACCAACAGGTACTTCTAAACACTAAGGATGCATAACAGAACATGTAGTAATCCATATAGAAACAGAAAATCCTGTTATTTTTTCATGAACGCAATGTTAAAGTTACCAAACATATAGAAAACTTTCATGTCATAGTTTTGCTGTTTATATTAAAAAGAATGATATTTAGTAAAAACTTCAACACAACAAATTCTCTCAAAGCAAAATCATCAGCTTCAAAAATATCAACATAGGCAAAACATTTTCTAAAACTTTCCCAAGCCCATTCTGGACCCATTAGTTCTGAAGATCCAGAGGCCTCACTGAACGTAGCTGACATTTACTAACTAATCCCCATTATCACTTTGAAGTTTTTTGTAGAAAGAGGGTTATTAAATGATGGTATTATAAATTTAATCTTAAAAATGTAGCTCAGAGCCGGGTGTGGTGGCATACGCCTTTAATCCCAGCACTTGAGGGCAGAGGCAGGTTCTGAGTTCAAGGCCAGCCTGGTCTACAGTGTGAGTTCCAGGACAGCCAGGGCTACACAGAGAAACTCTGTCTCAAAACAAAACAAAACAAACAAACAAACAAAATGTAGCTCAGGGCCAGAGAGATGACTCCAGAAAACCTGAGTTCCATTCCCAGCACTCACATGGCAGCTCACAAAACTGTCTGTAACTCTAGTTCCAGGAGATCCGATGCCCTCTTCTGGCCTTAGGGGCATCAGACACACAGACAGTACACAAGCATACATGTAGGCTTAAAATCATAGTAAAATACATAAAATCAAAGTAATGAAATTTAAATAACTATTCAAAAATAAAGAAACGTAATGAGCCAACATGGCAGTCAACTGAAGCCCCTGACAGAGAGGATGCTGTTACCTTGTAGCTTGTGACAGCCAGTTTAGAAAGTCCATCCACGTAGGGTCCCAGCACACTGTGCTCTCTCACTTTCAACGTCTGCCGGCTTCTGTCATGACAGAGACAAGGTCCATTAGAGACTTTTACAAAGACTCAACTGTGCATCACAGAAACACACACACGTACTTCTAGAGAGACCCCCTAATACAGAAGAGCAGATCACTGATTCCTGCAAAGATTTCAACCTAACTTTAAAATCCTTGCTGAGAAGAAAAGCTTGATAATGTGGCAAAATACCACATCGCTCAAAAGGGTAAGCGTGGGAAGTCTATTTACTACTGCAAAGAATGCAGAGTCAAATAAATACCAACAATCTCCTTGTCATATCCCAGAACCAGCCTCAAGACAGAAGCTCTGTAAGTATTAACTACACAAGAAAGAAAAAACACAGGCCTGGCTCAGCTGTGAACAAAGATACAAAGACAACAAAGGGCTCTCCCTTTGTTTTAAAGAGAGATTTAAAGGCACAGTGGAGAGCTTATCTAGAACTTGTCTGGTTGTCCTAACAAGGGGGTCTGCACACGTTATCACACTGACCCACCAGAGGAAAGGGGAAAGTATGATTGTTTCAATAAATGCAAAAAGTAACCATCCATTAGTTTCTAACACCAAACCTCCCAGCATGCACAGAGCTGTGGCCCTCAGTGTTCTGAGCGAACCCCAGGAACCCCGCTCCAGGAACTGGCTAAAGAGCACCAAGTTTCAGTCAGGAGGGGTAAACCCTGAGACCCACCAACAGGATGGTGACTACAGCAATCATCAAGTAAATCATATTTCAAAAAAGCTAGGGGTGGGTCTCATTTGTTCACACCACACCATAAAAATAGAAAAATGACAACTGAGGTAACAGATACAGGAAGCCATTTCATAATGTTTACATATTCCCAAAATACATAAACTGTACTCTATAAATGAAAGTACTATTTATAAAGGTTATTTTTTAAAAAGAATATTGACTAATAGTGAAATCCTAAGTGATTATAGCTTTTTCTTTGTTTATTATCTGTACTTCCTACTATGTATTCACTTGGCCATAGAGAGGAGTTGTCTTTTTAAAATAAATAATGAATTAGAATGCTTAAAATTCTGTGGTGTTTTTTTTTTGTTTTTTTTTTTTGTTTTTTTTTTTTTTTTTTTTTTTTTTTTTTTTTTTTTTTTTTTTTTTTTTTTTTTTTTGCTACAATGTAAGGGTCATGCTCCTCAATCTAACATGCGTGCTCTTTTACCATCTGTCCCCATCTATTGCCTTGTCTCAGAGTCTGCTCATCCCTATCATGGATCACAATTTATTTGCCTAGTAGACTTTGGGCTCTAGAAGAAAAGAATACTTTGTATTAATAATAGTTTTGGGGTCCACAGTTCTTACTACAATCCCTGGCACCTAAGAGTTACTCAGAGAATTAACATACTTGGCTAACAAAGTAGAAACAGAAGTAAGGTACAAATAAGGACTTGCAAGGTATCAGCTGAGCTTGGAGACAGAGAACAGGTAGGGTGGGCTTGGAGACAGAGAACAGGTAGGGTGGGCTTGGAGACAATACAGGTAACAAAGCCCGAGGAACAGAGAACCTGGAACTATATCTACTCCATCCACCATATGGGAATGAAGCAGAGGCACTGGATGAGTAAATGAACAGTTCAGCAAAGTGGGGAAACCAGGAAATGGCTCTGCCACCCAAAAGCTTTCCTGTCTCCCAGCATATGGACCACAGCTCAGTATTTCTAATGGGTTCAGAATCTCTAGCATCCTGGGTTCAACGGCACATGAACGCAGATGCTGACAAGTGGTCCTGTAATATTATGTGATTTCAGCTCCAGCAGACACAACACAAGAACTGGATTGCTGCTCAGCTCATACACCAGGATACAGTCTGCTATTAACTTTTAGCCTTTCAGTTTTCCCTTTTTTTAAAAAAAATGTGTATGTGTATATATGTGGGTATGTGTGCATGTGTAGGCACGTCTGTGAACAGGTATAACTATGTAGGCCAGAGGTCAACCTCAGGTGTCATTCCTTGGATGTTTTCCAACTTATGTTTTAAGAGAGAGTTTCTCACTGGGACCTAATCTTTATAACTGGCTAGGCCAGCTGGTCTTTTAGCCTCAGAGGTATGCCTGTCTCTACCTCCTCAATACTGGGATTACAAGCACAGAGCACACACAACTTAAAAAAAGAAAAAGAAAAAGAAAAAAACGGCCCACGATCCTCTAACCCTGCATGGGGTATGACTGTGGGTCCCAGAGCACTCTTAGAATAAAAATCTTCTTGCTGTTTGCATCAAGACCCAAGACCATTTCTCATGAGTGATTTGGGGTGTCACCTCTCCTGAGTCAGAACGTTGGGGAGTCTTCATGTTGTGGGTCTTTCATTTGGTGCGTTGGCCCGGAAACACGACTACCCCTCACACCCGAGAACCGACTTGGAGGTATGGGGCTTCCCTCTGGAATATGTGCATGCCAGCCAGTGTCTCTGTTCTGAGTGTCTGTTTTCTGAAATGAACGTGGGCTTGTTGTGCTGGTTTGTTTGTCTGTATCTCGTCCTTTGTTTCTGAAGCATGGCGCAGTCTGAGTTTGAATCCGCCTGAGTTTATACTGATCTGCCTGAGTTTGGATCCGCCTGAGTTTGGTTTCTCTGGTTTTGGTCGTCTAGGTGGAAGCAGACGACAGTGTTTGTAGACCGAGTTCTGTTGTTGAAGCAGAAGCTTCCCCCTTGGAAATCCTCTAATTCTTTTGCCTGCTTGTGGAGGACGAGAGTGTGTCTGGATCTGTTGGTTTCTGTTTTGTGTGTTTTTGTGTATGTGTTAGGAGCTATGTGAAAATCTAGAGAAGTGAAGGTAATTCTCAGGTGCTTTGTACCCTGACTAGAGATAGTTTACACCTGAGACATGAGAGAATGGGTTATGAGAAAAGCAGTACTCTTCGACTATCTGGGGATAATTTGGTGAAAGAGAAAAAGAAAAAAATAAATAGTATCAATTGGCCTTTGGAGCCCTACACCTGTACTTAAGAGTCTAGCATAGCTGGAGAAGCCCTGCTAGGAGCTGATTGTAAAAGCTGATCTTAAAGGGACCAGCAGCTTCTCAAGTTCTATGGTAAGGGAACTGATGGCTGTTTCTCCTAGAATAATCTCTGTGCTTGTGATCATTGGATTCATCAGGTAACAAGGTGCTCTCTTGAAATTACAGCTAAGAAAAATTAAGAATTTTGTTTGGTTTAAATAAGTAAATGTATGCAGCCATTTCATTTTTGTTTCTGAATAGTTTTAAAGGTATAAATATGTTTTATATGTCTTGATTATAAATTATTGGCTCATAAGTTATTGGTTATGATTAAAAATTTATAACATTGGTAACAAAAAGTTGGCTTAAAACTGGTAACTCTGGGTTGGATTAATTTAGAACTACAACATGTCGCACGAGCCAACCCATGGAAACAGATCTCTAAAAATATGCCTGAATTGGGTAATATTCTATGTAATTCTTATCCTAGAAACCAGACTTAGAAAAGATAGGATTTGGGACAGTGTCTCTTTGAAGTACTGGGAGCTGCACCTTCTTGTGTTTGTGTGCAGGACCAGGCAGCCAAACTTTGTAGCAAGTAATGTTTTTGGTGTTGATCTTTAAAGAGGATGGATTGTTTACACTGTTAAAATTGAGTTTTGCTTCCCAAAACTGTGATTGTGCTCTGATGTTACAAGAGAAATAGAAAGTGAAGGCTTCTCCCAAATCAGAGTCACCAGCTAATCCACAGGCTCCTCCAAAATCTATCCCGAAATTGAGAAGCCTCCTGAGTGGCCTAGTCCACTACCTCCCCCTTATCTACAGCCTCAACCCCCGCTGAAAATCCAGAACTCCTCGAACTCCTTGGGGTGGTAGGAGGTGTACCCACTGCGGAACCGGAGAGTGCAGAGTCCAGGCAGACTCCAGTGGACCCATTCAACCTTTAACTCCTTCAGTACTGGCCATTTTTCTCTGCTGATCTTTATAACTGGAAAACTAACCACCCCCTGTCTCACAGGATCCCCAATGCCTCACAGAGTTGGTAGAGTCCCTTATGTTCTCTCATCAGCCTACTTGAGATGATTGTCAGCAGCTGCTGCAGACGCTCTTCACAACCGAGGAGCAAGAGAGAATTCTGTTAGAGGCTAGAAAAAATATCCCTGTAGCCAATGGGCGGCCTACACAGCTACAAAATGAGATCAACATGAGATTCCCTTTGACTCGTCCTGGTTGGGATACAACATGGCTGAAGGTAGGGAGAGCTTAAAAATCTTATCGCCAGGCTCTGATCTCCTCAAAATGGCCCACTAATTTGGCTAAGGTAAGAGAAGGTGTATTACAAGAGGGAGACAGTTACGTTAGAGAGAGAGAGAGAGAGAGAGAGAGAGAGAGAGAGAGAGAGAGAGAGAGAGAGGAGGCAGAAAAAGAGAAGACAGGAGGGATCGTAGACAAGAGAGAAATTTGACTAGAATTTTGGCCACAGTGGTAGGAGAGAAAGAAAAGACAGGACCTAGACAGATAGGGCAACAGAAGACCAATGTGCTTAACAGAATTTGCTGAGTAGGGGTACCAAGCCTCAGCTAAAAAGGCTCAGCTGTGTCAGGCTGAAGTTACTTATTTGGGATACACCCTTCGAGATGGGAAGTGGTGACTAAAGGAAGCCAGGGGAAAAAAAAAAAAAAAAAAAAAGACTGTAACTCAGATCCCCACCCCAACTACACCAAGGCAAGAAAGAAAATTCTTGGGCACCACTGGCTTCTGCAGACTCTGGACACCTGGGTTTGTGACCTTAGCTGCCCCATTGTACCCCCTAACCAAGGAAGGGGAGGTGTTTGTGTGAACCCCAGATCACCAGAAAGCCTTTGAAGAAATTAAAAAGATCCTACTAATGGCTCCAGCCTTGGCCTTGCCTGATGAGAGAGCAGGGGTCACCAGAGGAGTCCTCATCCAGACTTTGGGACCTTGAAAAAGGCCAGTGGCTTACCTATCCAAGAAGTTAGACCCTGTTGCCAGCAGGTGGCTTTCTTGCTTGAAAGCTATTGCTGCTATAGCTCTACTTGTCAAGGATGCTGATAAGCTCACTCTGAGACAGCAAATAACTGTAGTGGCACCCCATGCTCTTGAAAGCATTATCCGACAGCCCCCTGACTGATGGATGACCAACGCTCGTACTACACATTATCAGAGCTTTTGTTGACTGAATGAGTGACTTTCACTCCCCCTGCTGTCCTCAATCGCGCTACCCTACTGCCCAAGACTGATGACTCTTCACCTACTCATCACTGCGCTGACATTCTGGCAGAAGAAACTGGTAAATGATCTGAAGGATCAGCCTTGGCCTGGGAGTCCGAGCTGGTACATGGATGGCGGTAACTTCATGGTTGAAGGTAAGCGGAAGGCGGGGGCAGCAGTGGTGGACAGAAAGCAAGTGATCTAGGCTAGCAGCCTCCCTGAAGGGACATTGGCCCAGAAAGCCGAACTTGTGGCTTTGATAAAAGCTCTACGAATGGCAAAAGGGAAGTCTATTAACATTTACACTGACAGCAGATATGCTTTTGCCACTGCATGGTGCAATATGCAAAGAGGACTGCTGACATCTGCAGAGAAAAACATAAGATGCTGTGGCTAAAGAGAATCAGATGGCAGATCTAACTGCCAAACAGGCAGCCCAAGGAGCAATGATCCTGGCAGTCAAGGAGCCTAAAGATTATTATGATGTCAGAGAGATCAGCTTTAGATACACCCCTGAGGACTATCAAGTTATGGACAAATTAGGAATGGTAAAGGAAACCCTGTATGGGATAGTCGAAACAGAAAAAGGAAAACTAGTCCTCACACTGGAAGGACACAAGTATGTTACCAACTTACATTACTTGACCCACTTGGGGGCCAAGAAATTAAAAGGTATGGTTAGGTCCCCCGACTACTATGTTATAGGACTCTCTGACTTGGCAGAAGAAATAGTCAAAAGCTGCAAGGCCTGTGCTATGACTAATGCAGGACACTCCATGTATACTCCTGGGAAAAGGCTCAGGGGTGACCAGCCTGGAGCCTATTGGGAGTTAGATTTTATAAAATCGAAGCCAGCTAGATATGGCAACAAGTACTTATTAGTTTTTATAGTTTCCTTTTCAAGCTGGGTAGAAACTTTTCCTACAAGGACTGAGTCAGCCAATGTGGTAGTGAAGAAGATCCTAAAAGAAATCTTCCCGAGGTTTGGGAATGGACCTGCCTTTATTGCCCAGGTAAGTCAGGGACTGGCCAAGATATTGGGGATTGATTGGAAGTTACATTGTGCATACAGGCCACAAAGTTCAGGACAGGTAGAGAGGATGAATAGAACCATTAAAGAGACCCTTTCCAAATTGACAGCAGAGACTGGCGTTAATGGTTGGATAGCTCTCCTACCCTTTGTGCTCTTCAGGGTTAAGAACACTCCTGGACAGTTTGGACTAACCCCCCCTATAAATTACTCTATGGGAGGCACCCTCCACTGGTAAAAATAGCCTCTGTACATAGTGCTGACTGCTGCTTTCCCAGCCTTTGTTCTCTAGGCTCAAGGCACTCAAGTGGGTGAGACAACGAGTGTGGAAGCAGCTCCAGAAAACCTACTCAAGAGAAGGAGACCTGTAAGCCCCACATTGATTCCAAGTTAGAGATTCGGTCTACATTAGACATCACCACACAGAAAGCCTTGAGACTCCATGGAAAGGCTCTTATCTTGTACTCTTGACCATCCTACTTTCTACCCTTATGGAACCCCTTTAGATTTTGCTTCTGTTTTTAATTATAGGTCCAATGTGTGTTAAATAGGCTAGTCACCTTTATTAGAACAAGAATTAGTGCAGTGCAGCTTTTAGTTTTGAGACAATAGTACCATGCCCTAAAGGATCAAGTGTGTCAGGGAGAAGATAGTGTCTAGTTCTAAAATTAGAACTACTAACAAAGCCGGGCGTGGTGGCACATGCCTTTAATCCCAGCACTTGGGAGGCAGAGGCAGGCGGATTTCTGAATTCGAGGCTAGACTGGTCTACAAAGCGAGTTCCAGGACAGCCAGGACTTCAAAGAAAGTCACCCTGACCCACCCTGACCACTCCTGGAACCCGCTATGCAAATGCACTATTGTTAGGGGCTCATAGAAACTGTCTTGAGAAATAACCCGCACAATTACCAGGTATTCCTTGTGACTCTTAGGACTTTGCACTTCCTTGTGACTCTTAACTGGTATTTTTGGTATTTTCCAACAACATCCTCCCCAACCCCTTGAGTTGTGGTTTCTTCCTTTAAATACCCTACTACTCGGGGCCCACAGTCCTCTAACCCTGCATGGGGTATGACTGTGGGTCCCAGAGCTCTCTTGGAATAAAAAGCCTCTTGCTGTTTGAAAAAAAAAAAAAAACCCACCACCGGGCAGTGGTGGCACACACCTTTAATCCCAGCACTTGGGAAGCAGAGGCAGGCAGATTTCTGAGTTCAAGCCCAGCCTGGTCTACAGAGTGAGTTCCAAGATAGCTAGTGCTACACAGAGAAGCCCTGTCTCAAAAAAAAAAAAAAAACAAACAAAAAATGATTTCTAGGGATCCAACTCAGGTGCCCATGTTTGCACAGCAAGCACTTTACAGTCTAAGCTGTCTCCTCAGTGCCACGCCCCTTTCATGTGAATAGGTATTTTGTCAACATCTACATCTGTGAACAATTTATACAGTGTTCACAAAGGCCAGGAAAGGACAGACTTCCCCTGGATCTGGAGTTACAGGTGATGTGAGGCACCATGTAGATACTAAGAATTGAACCCATGTTCTCTGAAAGAGCAAGAGTACCTTTTTTAGCCACTGAGCCATCTCTCCAGCCTTCCTGGCCTCTTTTTCTTAAAGACAATGTATATCTACCACATTATGTCTCAAGCAAAACAACAAGATTTCATTAATATACATTATAGTCACTGAATTAATAAAATTAGTGCTTGAATTTTAAGAATGAAGTTTTCTCAAATATTCTGGGTGAAATGAAATCTGATTTACAACTTTTAATCCATTAAAAATAATGGATTTGAGCCGGGTGTGGTGGCGCACGCCTTTAATCCCAGCACTCGGGAGGCAGAGGCAGGTGGATTTCGAGGCCAGCCTGGTCTACAAAGTGAGTTCCAGGACAGCCAGGGCTATACAGAGAAACCCTGTCTCGAAAAACCAAATAATAATAATAATAATAATGGATTTGGTTTTCAGAAACAAAAATGTTTGTAGGCTCTGGAGAGATGGCTCAGCTGTTAAGGGTTCTAGCTGTTCTTGCAGGAGGCTGGAGTTCTGCTCTCAGTACACACATCAGACTGTTCATAACTACCTGTCCAGCTCCAGGGGATTCCATACCCTCCTCTGACCTCCACAGTCACTGCAAATGTGATATACACTCAGACACGCACGTATACACATAAATACAAGTATTTACATTTAAAAAAAGGGTTTTTTTCTTAATTCTCAAGAAACTTCTGCAGGAAAAACCACAGCTAGGATGTGTTAAGTGCTTACTGTGTACTAGAAGTCCTGAGACCTGGAGCATATCATGCTCTCAATCTTCACAACAGCCCTGTGGGCCACTGTGTGATAACATCATACATTCCCTGTATAATTCTCCTAGAAGGTACAAGGAACCTGCTCAACCACAAACAAGAGGACCTGGCTCCTGAGCTCTGTAACTCCAAGCCATGTGCTGAGTGTTAAGCCACATACAAAATAAGAAACCACTAAAGACAAAGCACATCTGATACACTCTGAGCCAGTTCACTAGGAGATACAAGTATGAACAGCAATGAAGCCAGCCAGTTTACTGTTTCTGGGAAGTCTAGGTCTGAGCTAGATCTCAGAGAAAGTGGCCGTCTTTGCAGAGGTCAAAATATAAGAAAAGCACTGAAGGCAGAATTAAAAATATATATACAGGGAGCAAAATATGGGTGCCTGAGCCATGGCAACCCTTCTCTGGCCTCCTGCTATGACATTTTGGCTCTACACACTCTACCCTCCAGCTGCACTAAATGTTGATCATCCTGTAAATAGGTGACAACCAGACACTTCCACAGGCTGGCACAGGCTGTGCCTACACATAGCTGGCCTCACCTCACTTCTCAGTGCCACCAAGCACCTCTGTGGAATCCTCTCTGGGCTCTGGGAGAGGCCATCTTCCCCTTTTGCTCTCTATTTTGTGTTGGAATCCCTCACAAGCAAAAAGCAGACTGCACTCTGCTCTAACTTGTTAGCAAAACTCATTCTCTCCAGACTTTGAGCTCTTTCTCTGGATTGCACCATGCCTGGCATTGTATTTGATAAACAGTGAGTAGGTAAAGTTTGGACAGCCGTATCAAGTACCAATTCAAGCCCCAGCTTGAAGAGCATACTGGCCAAAGAAAGATGGCTGTGAGGCAACTGAGATCTGTTTGCTCTTGCTTAAGCCTTACTGGGATTCTCTGCCTCTCATATCATCTTTCCTGGACCACCTTCCTCATCCAAGCCCAGCTCACTATCCCCTCCTGGGCTATAAGCCCACGGCTCTCTAACCCGGTTAACACGGTTTCATGTGAGCCAGCCACAGCCACAATCACTGCTCCCCACTCCCTCTCCCCCCCCCCCCACGCCATCTCTGTCCCTGCTCTGCAGTACCCGGGTTCCTCAGCTACCTCTCTCTGCTTGTTTCCCTCCTGGCTGCAGGGCAAACAGAGTGATTCTGGGGTCCTCCTTGTGCTCTGAAGCAGTTCTCTTTCAAAGTCAACTCCATGAAGTCATGGCACTTCCTACGCCAAGGGGGAGGGAGGGCTTTCACATTATTTTAAGACCAGGTTCCAAACTCTGCATTTACCTCCCCACTTGTTTCCCCCTCAGGCCTGAAACCAACCACAGAAATCCAAAATTTATTGCCTTAAAAAAAAAAAAAAAAAAAGAGGCTGTGTCACTGAAGGCTGCAGCCACACTCATCCTAAATGACCACTTTGGTCACCTGTTTTGTCTGTGGCTTTGGGTGATGAGAGGACAGGCAGCAAGGCACAAGTGCAGACCTGACTCCTCACTCTGCCAGCTCTAACGACGCAGAACTGGCTGTGGGGAGCTGATCCTTGTAAACCTAAGTCATAGAAACATAAATATAACCAGCAGAGCGAGGTCATTCTCCACTACAGTTCAGTTACAGAGTTCTGTGAAGCCACAGTCTATTATGTCTGCTTACAGAAAGACAGCACTCAAGCATCCACGTTTTACCCTTTGGGGTCAAGAAGGTCTCGGACTTTCTCATTGTAAATTTCCATGTACGACACTTCAACTTTAAAACTCTGTTCTTCATTTTCCTCTTTCTGGGTTCGTTCAAAGAGTCCACTGCAGAGTCTTGGGATTAATCCAGGTTGGTCAGCGGTGCCCATCATGGTGTAGGACTTTCCAGACCCTGAAAGACAAAGAGCAGCCATTAGTACTTCTTGGAGATGTTCAAGTCATCTAATCCTCTTTCTTATACTTACAATCAATTTTTAGGATTTAGCAAAATTCACAAAATTTAACAAATATACATGTACATGGATAAAGTAAGACATGCGCAGTAAAGATAGAACATACAGAAGCTTTTCATTGCTTTCCATTACTTGTGTAGAACAAAAGTAAACATAGTCTAGAAAGAAAAAAGCCCAGCCTGGCAGGATGGCCTGATCCTCTAATCCAGCAGGAGACAAGAGACGGAGGATCAGTTCAAAGCCAGCCTCTAATAATCACCAACGATCAGGGAAGAGAGGGAGGGAGGGAGGGGGGGAGGGAGGGAGGGAGGGAGGGAGGAAGGAAGGAAGGAAGGAAGGAAGGAAGGAAGGAAGGAAGGAAGACAAAGACAATACCATTCTATAGATATTCCTAACTACTGAGATCAAAGCACAAAAGACACAGGTACTCATGGGTTTCAGGGCAAATCAGCTTACTGCCCTCTTATAATAGTGCAGGCAGGGAACAATAATCTGCCTCTAATATACAAGAATGAAATATTCATTAAATATGACTTAGTAGCCACTTGTGATAGATGGTACAAGCCTGTAATACTAGCACTCCAGAGGCTGAGGCAGGAGGATAGCAAGGTCAAAGCCAGGATGGGTTATAAAAGATTTTATCAAAAGAAAAAAAAGAAGGAAAGNGGGAGGGAGGGAGGGAGGGAAGGAGGGAGGGAGGGAGGGAGGGAGGGAGGGAAGGCAGGCAGGCAGGCAGGCAGGCAGGCAAAGACAATACCATTCTATAGATATTCCTAACTACTGAGATCAAAGCACAAAAGACACAGGTACTCATGGGTTTCAGGGCAAATTAGCTTACTGCCCTCTTGTAATAGTGCAGGCAGGGAACAATAATCTGCCTCTAATATACAAGAATGAAATATTCATTAAATATGACTTAGTAGCCACTTGTGATAGATGGTACAAGCCTGTAATACTAGCACTCCAGAGGCTGAGGCAGGAGGATAGCAAGGTCAAAGCCAGGATGGGTTATAAAAGATTTTATCAAAAGAAAAAAAAGAAGGAAAGGGGAGAGGAGGGGGAGGAAGAATGGACAGACCAGAAAACATGGACAAATGAAAAGGGCAAAGACTAAACTACTACAGCTCCACTACCTGGAGCTAACACATGGCACTTAGGTCACCTGTCATAATATCTAAAACTTCTATTCCCAACCTTCCAAGCCCTTCCTGAAGTGAGCATAGGGTAAGTCATCGTGCCAATCCTGTGGGAGGGTCTAGAGTCTCAACATCTGACAGTGAGGAAAGGAGGAGACAGAAAGGCCCATCTGGTGAGAGGCAGGGGAGAGAGGAGTCGGCAGCGCCTGGCTCAGAGTTTCTGTTCTTTGGACATAACATATGATGCCCAACCACATCATAAACACTGTTCTATGAAGAACAGTGTTCAGCTGGACAGATCACATGATGTACCATTATGAAAGCAACTAGTTTCACTTTAAATTCATTTTATTTCTTTAATTACAAAGTATAAATGCCTAAAGTCCTTACCAGTTATGACTAGTACGATATTAGCAAGTATGTTCTTTTAAAAATATTTTTTCTGGGGCTGGTGAGATGGCTCAGCGGGTAAGAGCACCCGACTACTCTTCCGAAGGTGATAAGTTCAAATCCCAGCAACCACATGGTGGCTCACAACCATCCTTAATGAGATCTGGTGCCCTCTTCTGGAATGCCTGAAGACAGCTACAGTGTACTTACATATAATGAATAAAATAAATCTTAAAAAAAAAATATTTTTTTTCTGTTAGGTTTTAGTTAATGTGTGTGGGTGTTTTGCACCATTTGCATGCCTAGTATCCACAGAGGCCAGAAGAGGGTTTTGGGTCCTCTGGACTGGAGTTACAGGCAGTCGTGAGCTGCCATGTACGTGCTGGGAACTTAACACGGCTCCTCTGGAAGAATACCAAGTGTTCTTGATCACTGAACCATCTCTCCAGCGCCATAACTGGTTTCTTTTTTGATTTCTGACAAATTATAAAGGAGGAGGAAGAGGAAGAAGAGGAGGAAGAAGAAGAGAAACTTCACATAGGAAAAAAATAAAGACAAACAACTTTAATCCTAATTTTCCTGTGCTGTCTTAGGAAACATCCTACTGCCGACTTTTATCACCCATGAGAGAAACTAACATAGGATAAGTAAGCAGTGTGGCCCAGTAAGCATGGCTTCATCTTCACCTTCATGGATGGATGCCCAAATGTGCGAGTATATGCTAGTTCACATTACCTGTCTGCCCATAAGCAAAGATACAGGCGTTGTAGCCATCAAATGCATTCTGAAGAATGTTCTCCCCAAGGCACTTGAAAACATCATCTTGACCTAAAAGACAGGAAAATGATATTTTATGGGCAAAGAACACATGAACAAATAAGAAATCAAACAAATATATATATACCTTCTGAACCATAGATTATTTCTAATTAGAAGAAGAAGAAGAAGAAGAAGAAGAAGAAGAAGAAGAAGAAGAAGAAGAAGAAGAAGAAGAAGAGTCAGTAAACAACTGTCTTCTGTAAACATGTTTGAACAAGGACACCCACCAGGCCATGCAATGCAGAGCTCAAGAGTTGCTTATTGGGCTAGTGAGATGGCTCAGCCCAATAAGCTCTTCCGAAGGTGATGAGTTCAAATCCCAGCAACCACATGGTGGCTTACAACCACCCGTAACAAGATCTGATGCCCTCCTCTGGTGTGTCTGAAGTCAGCTACAGCATACTTATGAAGAATAATAAGAAATGAATCCTTGGACTGGAGAGACCAACCGGAGCAAGCGAGGCTGTCCGGAGTGAGCGGAGCCGAACGGGGACAGCCGGAGCTAGCGGGGCCAACCGGAGCAAGCGGAACCAATCGGAGCGAGCGGGGCCGACTGGAGCGAGTGGGGCTGGCTGGAACAAGCGGGGGCGTAAGGGGGAGGCCGGGAGTACGGGGGCGGCAGAGTGGGGCTGGCTGGAGCGAGCAGAGCCAGCGGGAGCGAGCGGGGGTCGAGTGGAGCGGGGTTGACCAGAACAAGGGAGAGGAAAAAAAAAGTTGCTTATTTTATAGTCAACACCTAAGATTCAACAATGTTCTCTATTTATTTTATGTGTGTCGTGTGTATGTGTGTTGCCACATGTATGGAGGTCAGAAGACAATCTTAGGAGTTGTTTTTCACCATTCACTATGTGGATCCTGGAGATTAAACTCAGATCATCAGGCCCGGTACAAGCACCTTTATTATCTGAACTATCTCACCAGCCCTAAACATCTAAAATTTAAATTTAGGATCCAGATGTGCCTGAAACTACATACCATCCTTTTATTCAAAGTATACTAGAGTTCAGAAAAACCATGTACATCAGTTATTCCCTTTCTTTTTCCTCATGAAAACTTCAAGTTATACAACCTATAATTCATAACAGTTATGACAGGGAGTGAGATTCTGGAAATAGGGTCCAAAGAGAGTTCATAAGTTAAGAACACTTGCTGTTCTTGCAGAGGACCTGAGTTCAATTCTCAGCATCCACATGGAGAAATGAGAATAGACAGTTATCTTTGGGAAGGTAGTAGAACAAAAGGAAACTGAGACCCTGGGGTTGTGGTACAGAAGGAAGAGAGACTCTCTGGCAGGCCTGAAGACTTGGCAAGCATCACAGAGGTTTTTAAGGACTAGAACTTAGGCTCCAGTATAGGGATCCTCTCTACTTATGCCATGTCCCTCTAGACCACATCACAGATATCATGGGGACCTGCATGCCTAAGATGTAGCTCCTGGTCCCATGAGATGAAAGAGAAAGGGCCTCTGTGAGATGCTATAGTCTTAGATATTCATCATCTCACCCCCAAGAACATCACACTGAAGTCTCTTGGTCCCTAGATAGCACAAAACCTTTCAGAGCAAATGCTGGAAGCAGCTGCCTGGATACTGTTTAAAAGTTACACCAAATGATGCCATGGTGGTGGATGGAGAGCACACCAAAATGCCTCCATACCACTAAGTGCCCAGGAAACTGCTCAATTACCTGCATACTTCTCTCGGACAGATTCATCCATGGACCAGAAACAGTGATCATAAGCAAATATCTGTTAGAGAGAAAACATAAAGAGAGTGCATAAAGAGCAAATCTTAACATCACACAGTGCCATTATAATAATGCATAGCATTGTTAACCAACTTACTCGCCAGGCCTGACAGCACCTGAAAGACTAGAGCAGGAGGACAGCTGAGTTTCAGGCCAGCCTAGGCTACACAGTGATCATGTTTCAGCAGCCCACCCCTCTGATAAAAGATCAATACCCGATGCCAGAGAGTGGGGGTTAGTGATGCATATATTCCCACATTGACAACTGTGTGATATAGATCCATCTTACATGAAAACCATCTCTAATGGTAAGCAAAAAAGTAAGCCTGGGAGATAATATGCACAATAGCATCTCTGTGTGCAGCTATAAAAAGAAAGTTTGTTTCTTCTGTTTGGCTAGTTGGTTTTCTGAAACAGGGTCTTAATAGTCTCAGTCATTCTGTCTGTCTCTTTCTCTTCCACATGAAGTATCTACCCAAGTTTGCTGACACTTACCTAGCTGTACTAGCTGATTTTCTGTCAACTTGACACAAACTAGAGTCATTAGAAAAGAAGGAGCTGTAAGGCATTTTCTCAATTAGTGGTCAGTGGGGGAGGGCTCAGTCCTCTGTGGGCTAAGACAAGTTGGTACCAGAAGTAGGGTGTTGCTATGATACACCTGACCAGGTTTTGGGAGGATTGTGGAAGGACTTTGGAACTTTGAGCTAGAAGAGCCATTGAGTGTTAAAGAGTTTAGTGGGATGTTCTTCAGGAACCTGAAAGATAAGAATATTGACAACAGTATAAGAGATGGAGGCCTGGTGTGTAAGGTTTCAGAGGGAAGTTTAAAGATTCTATCGGGGCTGTTTTGCTATTTTGTAATTTTGTTCTCCCACCACCACCACCATCCCCTTTTCCCCGGAGCTGAGGACAGAGCACTCTGCCACTGAGCTACGTCCCCAAACCCCTCTTTGCTATTTTGAATTAAGATTCTGTTGTTCTGGTCAGCTGGGGCTGAAGAGCTGAAGAGTCAGCTACAATTAACAAGAGACCAGTATGGAGGAAATGAAACCTTTGTGTTCCTGGAGCTACGAAGTTAGCAGTGATAGAGACCAGCATCACTGAGAGAAAATCTTCTGGGGAGTGTTTCCTGAGAGCACAGAAACAGAGTTCCAGAACTGACTGAAGTGTGATCTTGTGCTGGCAGCAGAACTTGGTAATGTAACAGTTACCCAGATGGTACTAGTCTTAAAGGCATGAAGGGGTCACTGAGAGCAGCTGAGGCTTACACTGTAAGAAGGCAAGAAAGGCCATTAGTGAAGGTCCAGCCTCCGTAGCACTGGAAGACCCAGGAGTAAAGGGATCCTGAGGAGAAGTTGAGACTTGATACCATGAAGATACTTTAGCCTATTGGTGAACGTGTAGCCCAGTTGTGGCAGAGGACCCCAGCAATTTTGGAGATATCAGTACTATGGGATGACCACCTAGGACAGCAGCAGTGGAGTGGAGCCAGCCAGAGCCTAGAAGAAAAGCTATGTGTGCTGCTGAGGACAGAGCATAGGAAGTGACCCAAGAAGATGGTGAGTGGATCCCCGTCATTAAATCTTGTGTTGTTTACACTGATGGAACTCAATTTTGCTTTGGTTTGATTGTGACTGTGCCCTGGTTCTTCCCTCTTGAAATAAGAAAATACTTAAATTTGATTTTTTATAGGCGCTCATAGCTGAAAGACTTTGAACATTTTTTAAAAAGATTTTGAATTTTTAGACAGATTAGTTTTTTTTTTTTTAAAGCCTTTGGGGGGGGGGGCGCTAGAGAGATGGCTCAGCGGTTAAGAGTACTGACTGCTCTTCCAGAGGTCCTGAGTTCGATTCCTAATAACCACATGGTGGCTCTCAACCATCTGTCATGGAATCCGATGCCCTCTTCTGGCATGTGTCAGAAGACAGCTGCATTGTACAATAAATAGTATTGTACATAAATAATAATAACCAATAAATAGTATTTCAAAAAAATGAAAAAAAAAAACTTTTTTTCGTTTTGTTTTTCGAGACAGGGTTTTCTCTAGGTGTAACTTTGTCTGTCCTGGAACTCACTCTGTAGATCAAACTGGCCTCTACCTCCCAAGTGCTGGGATTAAAAGCATGCACCATCACTGCCCACCAATAAAACCTGAAATTTTAATGTGTCTGACTTTGTAAAGACTGTGTGAATTTTTAAGTTCTGTTTTTAATGTGTTATTTATGTTTTTAATTGGAGATAAATAAGAAAGGAAGGGTTATAGCTTAACAGTGATGTTTTTGTGTGTCAAGATGACAGAGTCAGCTGTACTGACTGGTTTTGTGTCAACTTGACATAAGCTAGAGTCATCAGAGAGGAAGGAGCCTCAGTTAAGAAAATGCTTCTATAAGATCCAACTGTAAGGCATTTTCTCAATTAGTGATCAATGGGTGAGGGCCTAGCCCATTGTGGATGGGAACACCCCTAGGCTGTAGTCTTCTAAGTTTCTCTAAGAAAGCAGGCTGAGCAAGCCAGGGGAAGCAATCCAGTAAGCTGTACCCCTCCATGGCTTCTGTATCACTCCTGCCTCCAGGTACCTGCCTTGCATGAGTTCCTGCCCTGTGTGAGTTCCTGCTCTGACTCTTTAAAAAAAAAATGTAATTAAAAAAAAAATTTTTAAAGTCATCTCAGATTTTGGCTCCAATGTAAGTTGCAAGCACAGTCCCTAATAAGCAGCTAGAGCCCATCATCAGGGCTCCATCGGGAGCCCATGGGTCTGGTAAAACAGCCCAACTGCCTAGCAGGAAGATGAGTTGGACTGGCACAGAGTGGCCAGTCTGGAACAATCAGTTTCATGCTAATCCACAGCATACAAGGAACCCCTGTTGGGCTGCTAGGAGACTGGGCAGAGCTGGCCAGAATGCACTGTGCCAATAAGCAGCTCTAGAGTGGTGAGACAGATGACAGCTTATATTGCTTTTATAAACCGGCAGGAAGATAGAATTTTCAGTTTTGATAAGAAAATGCCCAGTACTTCAGGAATAAGCACGGGAATCTCTTCCTACAAGCATCATGTGAAGAACTCTTACCTTCGGCTGGCCCCTGAGTTCCAGACAGCGATGTTGCCATGCACATGAAAAAAAAAGGGAAGGAGAATTAGCAAAAAAAGTGTAGTTTAAAAAACTCTTTCTGAACAGCAAAAGATAATGAATGTAAACTTTTCAATAAGAAAACAAATACCAGCAGGCCAGCACACCTATAACCCATACTCAGCAGCGGAGGAAGGAGGATTAGGAGTTTAAGGTCAGTCTGAGCCTCGGCATGTTCAGTATCAGACTAGGCTACATAAGATTCTGTCTCGAAGGGGAAGGGGAGCGAGAAGAGGTAGGGAGGGAGGTAAAAGGAAAAGGGGTTAAAAAAGAAAAAGGGAAAATATTACTTTCGAAACCAAATACTAAATGAAAGGTAAATTAATACCAAGGAAGAGAGGGAACAGGTTAACCTGACTGACCTGTGACTATCCCAACAGGAAAAAGGAAGGACTTGAGTTCTGAGAATTTAGAGGCCCTAATGGCTCTGCCTCTGCCTCTGCATTTTTGCTCATCCTTGTATAAACCTGCGGTGGTCTGAATATGCTTGGCCCATGGGAAGTGGCACTATTAGGAGGGATGGCCTTGTTGAAAGAAGTGTGTCATTGTGTAGGTGCACTTTAAGGTGTCCGAATGCTCAAACCCCACCATGTGGATGAAAGCCTCCTTCTGCCTGCCTTCAGATCCAATCAAGATGTGAACTGTCAGCTCCTTCTCCAGCACCATGCCTGCCTGCACGCTGCCATGCTTCCCACCATGATGATAATGTACTGAACCTCTGATACTGTAAGCCAGCCCCAGTTAAATGTTTGTTTGCCTTTATAAGAGTTGCCTTGGTCATGGTGTCTCTTCACAGCAATAAAACTCTAACTATAACAAATGTCTCATAAATCATCTTCTTCAAAAGCTTGACCTCTGAGCCAGGTGTAAGTACATCTCGCTGTAATCCCAGCTCCTAGGGGAAAGGAGAAGCCAAGAGGACTGTAGGTCTGAGGCCAGGTGACCTGGGCTATATAATTAAGTCCTGTCTGTGTGTGAAGAGATGGCTCAGTGGTCAACAGCTTTAGCTCTTCCAGAGGGCTGGGATTCAGTTTTTAGTACTCACATGGCAACTCACAACTGTCTGTAACTCTGGCTCCAGACAGTCTGACACCCTCTTTTGGCCTCCTCAGGCCCTAGTATGGCATGTGATACACAGATATACATGCAAGCAAAATAACCATGCAAATAAAAAATAATTATATTTTAAAAATCCTGTCTCAACCACCATCCCCTCCATGAGAAACTACCTGTTGTCTGATTTCACATTTAGAACTTTCCTGAGGTTTCCACAGCAGCCAATTATACTCTTTACCTATCCAGATCTTTGTATCTAGTGGGACTTCTGTTCTGGTTCAGGAAAAAAGGTTACATTAAAGGAACAGCTAGGTGCTGGTGAGATGGCTCAACGGGTTAGAGCACCCGACTGCTCTTCTGAAGGTGATGAGTTCAAATCCCAGCAACCACATGGTGGCTTACAACCACCCGTAATGAGATCTGACACCCTCTTCTGGTGTGTCTAAAGTCAGCTACAGCGTACTTATGGAGAATAATAAGAAACAAATCCTTGGACCAGAGAGACCAACCGGAGCGAGCTGGAGCTGAACGGGGACGGCTGGAGCAAGCAGGGATGGCCTGAGTGAGCAGGGCCGGAGCGAGCGGGGCCGAACGGGGACGGCCGGAGCGAGCGGGGCCAACTGGAGCAAGCGGAGCCAAGCAGGGCCGACTGGAGCAAGCAGGGCCGTACAGGGGCAGCCGCAGGGCTGGCCTGAGCTAGCGGAGCCGGCCGGAGCGAGCAAGGTCGAGCAGAGGGAGCGGGGTTGACCAGAACAAGGAAAAAAAAAAAAGAATGAAAGGAACAGCTAACGCATTGACAGGGAGCTGCTACTCTCTGGGTCACTTGGTGCATACCCTACCTCTTCACTTGCCCACCCACTTCAACATTCCCTCAGTCCCTCTGTCTGAAACTGCCAGAAAAATAACTAGGGCCTGAGACCCAACAACCTCCCAGAGACCCTTCACCCCAAATTACCAACTGCTATCCTTGAACAAGGCTGCTTTCATGTACTCCTTCTCCATAGACATTAATACATACACGTACCTGTTTTTTCCTGGACCCACACAGCAAACTCAAAACCAACTTAAGGACTAAAGAAAGTATGCTCTTCTATTTTTTGTTTGCTTTAAGATGAGTTCTCATTATCTATTCCATGCCAGTCTAGAATTTACTGTTTAGACTCAGCAGACCTCCAATGTGAGCACTCCTGACTTAGAGCCAAAGTGCTGTCATTAAAAGCAGGGGGTCCCTCCTGGCTTGGAGTCTTCCAGATACTGAGTGAAACAAGAATAGTGATCTTGTCCTCAGAGAACCCAAGACTCCAACCAATCAAGTGGATACGACATACAAATATCTCCCGTGGTGCCCACATGCATTCTTGTCCCTTTGTCCCCTAAGATTTCTATTCTATAAGAAATCTGATATTTATTTGTACCAAATGACTTGAGATGAAGACAATAAATGTCTTGTAGGTGGTGACAAGTAACTGGTAAAATGGGGGCAACATATCCAACATGGCTAAGATATGGAAGAAAACCTGTTTTTCTGAACTAACAAGATATGGGCAAACCTCCTGACAAAAAGCCTAAGCCAGGGAGTTGGCTCAGAGGGCAAAGGCACCTGGCTGAAGCCCTGAGTTTGATCCCTAGAACCCACATAGTGAAAGAAGACCAACTGCCACAAATCATTCTCTGACTCCTACAGATGTGCCATGACACATATGCACCCTCACAATGAGTAAATGACCATTTTAAAGCCAGTGAATCTTTATAGATTTGTCACTAACAAATGCTATTATTGTTACAAGCATTTATAAGCAAAGCAGATTTTCAACTGTATAAAGTGTAAAAACTGCAGCCATGCATATGAGGTGTCTGTACCTTGCTTCTACAATGCTCATGGCAACTTCACATGATGTGCTACTGAGTCCAGACTTACAGGTGTGAAAAATGAGAAAAGTTGAAGGCTCATCTAATGCAGTGGGTCTATGATTCTCAAACCCACAGCCTTTCTTCCATACTGGTCAAAACGGTCCAATCCCTCCATTCTAATTATTACCTATGACCTGGTTAGGTCCTTGACAATCAACACAAACTACAGTTATCTGGGAAGAGGACCCTCAATTGAAAAATGCCTCTACCAGACTGCCTATAGACAAAACTGTGGGGGAATTTTCTTGACTAACAATGATGTGTGAGAGGACCAAGCCCACTGTGTACAGTGCACCAGGCCTACTGTGTGCAGTGCACCAGGGCAGGTGGTTCTGAGTTGTATAAGAAAGCAGGTAGAACAGGACATGAGAAGCAAGCCAGTACTGTAAACAGCACACCTCTGTGGCCTCTGCTTAAGTTCCTGCCTCCAGGTTCCTACCTTGAGTTCCTGCCCTGGCCTCCCTCAGAGATGGACAACAACTGTAGGCTGTCAAATAAAAGAAACCCTTTCCTCTACAAGTTGCTTTTCGCCATGGTCGTTATCACAGCAAAAGAAAACTATCTATGACAACCAATCATAGGGTTCCCAGGTAGAACTTAAGCCAATATTTTGGTATTTAATATGTATATGAAAAATCTTGGCTTTTCTGAGAACAATAAGACATACATCTAGTATAATATTTCAAGTTTAAGTAAAATAAATCAGCTTTTAAAATCAGCTCTTCCTAAAATGCAACAATAAATATCAAACTGAATATATGACTCACTGCAGAAGAATCCATGGACTCACCTGAATTCAAAGCAACCCAATAAAAACAGAAACCATTAAGTTAATTACAAGGCTACATTTCCAGCTAGGGAGTCTGGGAGCCACAACAAGCGAAGCTCAGGTAACCTACATGGTCACAGGACACCCCAATACATAATTACAGCCCCATACAAAAATAAGCAGATTAATTAATTAGTTAGTTTAACAAGACCTTGTCAACAGAGAGCTGATATTCCGTGTAGCCACCACTCCCTGGTTTCAGGATCTCTTACCCAGAATCCTCAGTGAGCCCCACTACAGACACTCCTTAAGCAAAGAAAAGTTCCTGACCCATCCAAAGTGATAGCACAAAGCATGTCCACCACAGCCTTTATTTCCCAGTTCTGCTGTATTAATTTTCTCATTCTTAACTTCATTTTTAAGTATTTTCAAACTTACAAAAATAGTGCAAAGAATTCCTGCACAGGGTTGCTCAAGCCCTGCTACACGCCAATGACTTACAGAACCCCAGTTAACAGTGACCAAAGTCAGGTCAGACCCATCAACATACAATCTATTAAATAACACCCAGTCATAAGCCGGCCGTGGTGGCGCACGCCTTTGATCCCAGCACTTGGGAGGCAGAAGCAAGCAGATTTCTGAGTTCGAGGACAGTCTGGTCTACAAAGTGAGTTCCAGAACAGCCAGGGCTATACAGAGAAACCCTGTCTCGAAAAACAAAAAACAAACAAACAAAAAAAACCACCCAGTCATATCCAGATTTTGACAACTACCGTCATTGGTGTACTTTTCCTAGTCCAGAGTCCTGGACTATCTGAAGTCATCATGTCTCCTCTAACCCAGGCCAATTTGGCTATCATGGACACCTAGAACATGGGTCACTTTGTCTGCAGATCATCCCTTAGACCAGATACCTAATGCTTCTTCATGACTCAAAGTCAGCCTGAGTGCTTGGCAAGTACCAACACAAATAACAGATGCGCTAGTGCATGCATGCTACCAGGAGATGGGAGATATCCAGGGCTCACTGTATCGTGCCTGACTGGCTAGAGTATAGCACTCTCCACACTCAACATTACCACTCCTCCCGTTGTCCTTGATACTGTCTAACAGGTGGCTCTGAGTCTATGCAGACCCTCTATCTCATCACACTCCCAACCAGGAACTTTAGCATCCAAATGCAACTCTTGCCTGCAGTGACTACTGTCCCCCAAGTAGTGAGGAGACAGCCACAGCATGGGAAATGAAAATGCTAATGATCCAGGTGGATCAACATGGAAGGTGCTGCTGTTTTGGAAATGGTCAGTTTTGAAACAAGACATGATGTGCAAGGCCCTGGGTTCCAAAAGAGCATTCCCTCACCACTGACATGCAATGGGTCACTACTGCAGAAAAAACGAATACCTACAATAAACTATTAGCTTACTCTTTTTTATTGATCTTGTTTAGGGACCTGTATTCACTTCTCACTCAAAACATAAATCATACCACGAAAATAAATCAATTTACATTCCTAATTGCTAGACTGGTTATAAAGACGTTCCATGATGATTTTATATAAGTTGATAATCTCTGAGAATGTCTCATTAATTCCTCTGACAATGACAAGAATAAGTTTGATGTAGGATCTAAAAATAATTCATGCAATATTGCATATACTTAAGACACAAAAATGCAAAATAACCAAACCAATTACCACTGCCAACTGATAATACCCAAGCACCATCATGTCTTCTGTCCTTCACAGGGGGGGGGGGCGAGGGAGGGAGAAGGCAGCGGGGTGTGTGTGTGTGTGTGTGTGTGTGTGTGTGTGTGTGTGTGAGGGGGGGTGACTTACTATATATTCCTGATTGGCCAGGACTCATTATATAAAGCAGGCTGGCCAGGAACTCAGAGAAATCCTCTTGCATCTGCCTCTGCTTCCTGATGGCTGACAT
>LR749617.1:0-133774 GCA_902729485.2 Mus minutoides
TATGTCAGGATTCATTCTGTGCTTAATATAAAAATTCCTACTAAATAAACACATAGATCCATACGCCAGACTGTGCAGGGATAAATCTGGTTGTGAGAATGTCTACCCAGGAGAAAGAGTTCCTTTTGAAACCCATGTGTCTCATGAGTGCTTGTAGGTTTTTAGGCCTGCCAAGCTCTGCACTGGGATGTCCGTGGCAGACACTATTATGAGTACATTGATATGAGGATCATCTAGAAGTAGTAACAGCCAAAAAAAAAAAAAAAAAAAAAAAACGTGTCCTATAAAGACATATCCTGACTCACAACAACAGCAAAAAACATATGTATTCCAATTTGCCATCACCTTACCATTATAATTTGGCATCTAAGACTGCCTTATTTTTAAATTCCTACTTTAAAATAGATGGGCTTTTTTTTTTTCTATCAGCACTGTCACTTATTGACAGGAAGTGGAGTGAGCTGCCAATTGTTGATGGTTATGTGCTCATTTGCTTACATTATTGAAATCTGTCACACTACATTTTATTTTAGGAGATTCTGATCTTCATATTTTATTCTATTTTTTCTTTTCAGTAACACTATTTGTTTTCCCATCAGGTGGCCTTGGATATTATATCTTGAATTAGATCCTTATATTTTTGTTCTTGTATAATATATTTGTGTTCAACTATAGTACAATGTACTGTGACAGGCTGTGCTCTGTTCTTTCTAGTTTACTGCTTTTAACAGTGAGTGCAAGGTATTTCAAGGGGACACACACCACCTTTAGTGTGATATTTTCCATCATCTTTTTAGGGAAACCTACGTTTGTTCAATATCCCATGCCAGAAATATTGATTTCTGTTTATTGTTATTTATGGCCCTTTTGGATTTCTAAATATACACATGTGTCCAGGAAGAGGCTGTCTTGATCTTGGATTATTGTTAATTGTCTCATTTCAGGTTCATATAACAGACTTCTATACATTGTGTTCTTTCTACAACACAGACATCTTACCATTATCAAGGATACAGCTAATATTAGAGTGCCAGCAAGGAAGGACTAGTTATGATGAACACCTTCTTCCTGATCATGCCTTAATCTAGTCTTCTTGGTTGAGCTATTCAGACAGTTCATATGAGGTGAACTTCTGCATCCTCCTGCTTCAAGAAGGCATCATAGCTAGGAGAAAAAAATTAATTTGTAGCTTCACTTTCTCCCTTCATTTCTTTATGCCAGCTCTGAGGAGTGGGAGCTGAGCTGCTGTTCCCACCAAGCAAAATAAAGCTACATGAATCTGCTCTCCACTAACCCCTCCCTGGGTTTCTCAAGACCCATAAGGAAGGTGTTCTCCTACTACAAGCAAGGTGGCCTTGCTGGTTTGTGTATCCTCTAAGAAAAGAAGCTGAATAGTACATCCAGAGCAGTAGTGGAGCACACCTTTAATCCTAGCACATAGGAGGGAGAAGCAAATAGATCTATGCAAGTTCCAGGACAGCCCTGTCTACAAAGAAAGTTTCAGGACAGCCAGATCTATAAGAGAAAGCCTATCTCAAAACAAGAAACAAAAGACAAATCCAGAAACAAAGAAGAAGAAGAAGAAGAAGAAGAAGAAGAAGAAGAAGAAGAAGAAGAAGAAGAAGAAGAAGAAGAAGAAGCAGCTTAGTAGCGACTTAATCTTGCACTTTTTTGTAGTAGAGGTGTATTGGATACATACAGCATTATGAGAAGCTTACATGTGATTAATCATAGGCTGAAGATAACTTTAAACAGTTTAAATCTTTTTCCACAAATATTTTAAGAAGTAATTACAAATTTGTTCCAAAATTCAACAATGAGATATTATTAATTAGAAATTATATAACTGCAAATAGTAAAACTAAAATAACTTGAGTGGCTTTACCCAGGGTGAAGTATACAAAGAAATGATCAGTGCACTTGAGGAAACTTGAGTATATTTCGTCTACTGTGTCCAGAGAGACTATGAAATTTAAAAATTCATATCAACTTATGTATGAATAAGAAAAACTTGACTTTCTAGTTTTGAGTGTCAGAATGAAATAAGAGTCAAAGTGAGACTAATGTTTTACTTTGTTGTTGTTGCTGCCACTGACATGATAAAACTCCATGGCCAATGAAACCTATAAAAAAAGAGTTCATTTGAGGTTTATGGACCTACAAATTTGGAGTCAACAATGTCAGGGATAGTATGGCAGCAGATAGCTAGATCAGGAAGCTGAGATATCTCACCTTTAATGACAAGCATGAAGCATATGGAAGTTGGGTGAGGTTATGAAATCTCAAAGCCTGCCTCTGGTGATGTACCTTCTACAGCAAAGCTGCATCACCTTCCCTCAACAGTGGCACCAACTGGCAACAAAGTGTTCAAAAATCTACGTCTATGAATTCTCTTTCAAACTACCACAGTTCACTCTCTGACCCTGAATTAAAAAAAAATATGTATTTGCAACATACAATGCCACTGAATACACATTGTCATTAAAGGAGGGTTAAAAAATACTGGAAGATTGTGGAGAAATACTGGACCAAAGTAATACTAAAACCATGTGTGTCAACCTCCAAAGCCTGTAGCTTCATGTCAAGACTCTAATTTCAAAAGGATCTACCCCTCTAGCTTTGCTGGATAAAATCTACATCTCTCTCATGAGCTGGTTGAACTTCCTATATGCAGCTTTCCTTGACAGATATCTTAGGCTTCTGGCATTTTCAACTTCTCAGGATCTCCACAGCAACCCAGATTTCACTTTCACAGCTTCAAGTGATGTTTTCCAGGGCCTCTCATTTTTCTTGATTTCTTTCTTTCAGGGACTCCTCTGTTGTCTGTTGCCTGGACTCAGCCACTCTTTGAATCTATGGAGAACCTATGACTTCCTCATTCTTATGTTTTATACTTCCAAATCTTTTCAGCTGCCACATTAGCATGTACTCAGATTCCCTTCAACCACACGACCATCAGTTTTTGTATGTTGAAGTAATTGCTTTCTAAGAGCAGAAAATTCCTTAGGCTCTCTTTCATAATTTGGAGGTATGGCTGGATGTTGTTTTGAACTCTGCACACTTTTTTTTATTGATCCAGTATAAATCAGGCCTCTCCTTGATGCTACCAACCTTTGTAGCAATTACAGTCCCTCTTTCAACACATACCTTGGCAGTAACATTAAGTTTCATACTCCTCTTTTTCTCTCCAAATTTTATTTCTTTCTTCCCCACTTGCTCTTCTTTCTTTCTTTCTTTCTTTCTTTCTTTCTTTCTTTCTTTCTTTCTTTCTTTCTTTCTTCCTTTCTTTCTTTCGTATACTCAAATAAGGAAAATGGGAAGTAACTGAGCAATAGATCAAATGTAAGTTGTCTTGACATCTCCACCAAAGAAATTAACCCACTGTTTAAAAAAAAAATGGCTTCGATTCATTTCTCAGGACATGGGAAGGCAACAGCCAGATTTGATGCCAAAATATTATAGATATAGTCTCTAGCCTATAGGCTTCCACTGCTCATGTTTCTGTCAATGCTACTGCCTCCAGACTCCTACTATTATGGCCCCTTTTCCGTTTTTAGTTTTTAACCGTCTTTCTCATCCAAAGTTCTACAATCTTCCACCATTCTTCCACATGCAAAGTCAGGTTTATCACAGCAACAGTCTGCTCTCTGGTACCAACTTCTCTATTTGTTACTTTTCTGTGACTGTGATAAAACTCCCTGAGTAAGACAATTTAAGGAAGACTTTATTGGATATTATGGTTCTAAGCAGTTAGAATTTTTAATCATAATCATGGGGACAACATGACAACAAAGAGCCAGAGCTGGAGCCCTCACATCTTTAAACACAGGGACTTAGAAGGGAAATTACACTGGATGTAGAGCAAGATATGAACTTTTAAAGGCTATGCCCAATGATATATACTTCCTTTGTCAAGGTTGTACAACCTGCCCAATAGTGCTCCCAATAAAAGACCAAATGTTCAAACACAGGTGCCTATGAGTGACATTTCTCATTCTAACCGTAAAAACTTGAAATAGTATTTGAAGATTCCATAAGAAATTTCAAACATATAATTGGCATGAACCTAATATTTAAGAGACAGAGAATTCTAAAGGAGATAACACACAAAAAGGCATTCTAATACATATTATAGTTTCCGTTGCCATATGTAGTGACAAAAATATAGAACCATGGTTGCATGTCTGATTCAGAAACTTGTACAGTAAGAGCATAACCAATGTAGCAGAAGTCCTTTAGTCTAGTCAAGTACTAGTGATACTGATCATGAACTATTTAAGCTAGGATGGCAAGAATGTTGTGGTTGTGTCAGTTCTCAGTGAATAGCCAGAAATGACTTATTCATCAATTATAATTGCTGTATATTTTCTTATTGACCAAGGAGTAGAGAAAAGAAAGGTAATATATGAATAGATTTAGAGCAACAAGAATATACACATTTATTTTTAATATTTATTCAAATTTCTGTTTAAAGAAATTCACTTATAAAAAAGAACCCAAGACCATATTTAAGAAAATTTGCCTTAATATGGCAAGTACTCAGTTTCCTTTCCCTTTCACCAACATCTAGTTTGCTTCCCTGTATGACACCTCCAGGGATTCTCTCATGAGTTCATTTGCCAATTTTTCTCTCTAACAAAGGATGATTTACTAAGCAAATGTCATCTGTAAGGGAAGGGGGGAGCATGAGCTACTACTACTACCCTTATTGTAAACATCACTCTGGGAAGATGCATTTTTCAGTCTCTCTAATTCTAGGGAGAAGCTATGTCTAAACTCCAAAGCCTTTACTCATAAAAACTTGAACCATGAAGAAAATGTATAGAAACAAACATGGAAAGTTGCTCTCCAACTGGCATCACCTGTACTATGCAGACACAATGTTAGCTACTCCCTAGAATTACTCCACAATGAAGAATTAGTGAATTTGGGAGAGCCAGCCTATGAAATGTTTCAATCAGCTAATCAGTTTGAGTATGCAGAGGACAGAAAAAAGAGCTACAAATTTATATATTTACTCAGAGAAATTTATCTTATAACTTGTCCCTATCTTTTGGACTTACTTTTTCTTCTCCAATATAAATATAAACTTTTATCAGTTCCATTTTTTCAGGACATTGTTAAATAATATTAAAAACATAGGGAGGGTCTCTCAAACTCCTACCCTTTGAGTTATTTGATGTTCATGTCTATTAGGAGAGTTAGAGTCATTTATTTCAGGGGTGGGGACCCAGTAGTTGGTCTCACATCCATGTGCATTTGGACAGGACTAATTGACTCCATTCATTAGCAAAGAAAAAAAAGAGGGAGCAGAGAGAGGAAGTGGTAGGAGGAGGATGAAATTGGGAGAAAGATACATGTGAGGAATCTAGGAGGAGTTAGTGGAGAGATGAGTATCATCAAAATATACTATATGCATATATTCTCAAAGAATTATACATATTAAAATATATATTCTTTAAGGTTTGATGTAGATTTACCAAAATTTGGCACTTAAAATAAAAAAAGTACTACTAAAGTATTTAACTCAAACTTGTAAACTTTAGTGGAAGATTTGGAAAAAGTAGCTATTTTGGTTGAAGGATGTATCTTACACTAAACCTATCTCAAATGTCATCTTTTAGTTAATTTATTACAAAATGTAGCATCTAGTCATTTCAGAGAAAGAAGTTCAATATTAATCATGACTAGAAGGCACATAAAGATAAAAATAAGCTGTGACATGGATCCAAGTGTTCAGATTCTAGAATAGTAGTTCCAACAGTCATAACTGACATGGAGGGAGTACCACATTAGCAAGGTCACCATGTCATATCCACCTAAGGATTCAAACCATTACTCTTGAGATTTTCCTAGCCAGTGTACACTAAAGCTATTGATGTTGGTAGCCTTGTTTCTAATAGGATAACATTCTAGCCCTCCCTAGAAGTTGATCTAGTCCAAACTTATAATCAGTATACTTTCAAATTGTTAATAGAAAGAATTTCATAGACTTAATAAAGACATTATCCCAAAACAGATGAGGACTTTTAGTATGTTTTATTATAGAAAAAAGTTCAGTGTGCTATAGAGAATGCATAAACTATATTTACATCTTTGCATAAATATGTATCTTTCTTAGTGTACTTTAATTTAATCAGGTATCTGAAAAGTTTCACTATTATTTTATTTTTTATCATGGCAAGTGAAGTTTTCACCCTAGACTGAAGATACCAGAGTTAAGAGTGGTACATTAATTCTGCAATAACCAATCAAGCAGGACCCTTTGAGAGAAAAAAATCACTCACCAGGAAAATCAATCATTTCTTGGCAGTGTTAAGTGCCCTGGCCATTTCACCAACAGGCAATCACAAAGTACATGGGAAAATCGACATAGGCACCATCACTCCTCTGCCATAGTTACAACTTCATTCCACACTACCTGTTTCATTTGAATTAGCTGATAGAAAAAGGAGAGAAACTGTGTCTACATTCCACTATCTGATTACACAGTACTCAAAAAATGTCATCCAAAAGTATTGAATTATATTTTATGAAGTGAAAGTATTAAACAAAATGTAACAGCAAAAGCCCAGGTTAGACTATTATAAAGGAGGATCTCTCCCCGTCACCCCCACCACCACTCTCTGGTTTGCTACTTTGACTTTTGTGGTCTCTTACTTTCACACATTTTAGCATCATCATTGCATCTGTTATCACATAACATCCAATGTGCACATGAAACAAGAAAAAAAATGTGCCAGGACATTTGCCCTTTCAGCATGTTAAACCATGAATTAAATAAACTTTTTAATACATTGTCCAGACTGTAGTGTTTTTTATAGCAACTAGAAATTTTCTAGTACAGCATTTTCAACAAATTTTCCTCCTTGTCTTAAAAGAACCTAGACATACTCATCATCATGTATCATTAACCCTCCCTTCAGTACTCTGAAGCAATCCTTGCTTCCAATGTCATGAAAATTGTACATTGCAGTGCCTTGCTTGTTTATATTAAACTCTTTTGTACAGAGGCCCATTCTCTGTGTTGTTATTTGTTACTAAACTTCAATTTTGGGGAGCCAATTTGCCTTTTCAGTTATTCATTCTTTATAGCATTCCACTGGCTTTTGACTGAGAAACACATGGACAACATGGTATATATTTTGCTGTATGTACATGTACTAATTAGCACATGCACAGATACAAACATCAGTAAAGTCACATCATCAAATCATCCATTATAAATCAAATCATCAAATATCCATTCACCAAATTACAGATTTTAAAAGCTAATTAACTTAAGATTCAAATTGAAAACTAATTTCCAGACCAAAAATTGGTTGAACTTACCAAATTTTTCATTGCCTGAAATGTTACTTTAAGAAATAGCATTTTTGCAAGTTGTAGTGTCTCATGACTTTACCCAGCACTGTGGAGGCAGAAGGAGGCAGATCTCTGTGAGTTTAAGACCAGACTGGTCTATGTAATCAGTTTCAGGCCAGTAAGGGATACATAATGGGACCCTGTCTCAATAAAAAGAAAAGAAACAAAATAGTCTTAAATATATTCCGTGGCTATAGATAGCTTAAAATTATAATCATAATTTTCTTAACTATAATGAATAAAATATTGAATTATGTTTTAGAAATTACTCAGGAACCTATTATATTTCATTAACCTGATAATCAAAGCTATAAGTATTAATGAGAAATATTTTCATAAAGATGAAAACAACATAAAACCCAGGACTTAAAATAAGTCATAATTTCAAGAAAAATTGGTAATCAACAAGACTCAAGAAAACTTTTGTGAAAACAATAGTCTGATAAACTTACAGACTTTGATGGGATTTCCATTAACTGACTTGGACATTGGTAAATCAACTGCCAACAAGTTGAATCTTGCCTCCCCTCAACCTTTCAGATGACATTGGCAGCCTTATGGAATGTCTTCCTCTTTCACAGCAATTTTATGCCATTTTAACATTTTAAAAATTATATCTTCTTCCAGTCAGGCGTGGTGGCGCATGCATTTAATCCCAGCATTCAAGAGGCAGAGGCAGGCAGATTTCTGAGTTCGTGGCCAGCCTGGTCTACAAATTGAGTTCCAGGACAGCCAGGGCTATACAGAGAAACCGTCTCCCAAAACAAAAACAAAAACTAAAACAAAAACACCTGAAAATATCTTCTTCCCTATTTCCATGTCAAGCTCTATCCAAATCCGTTGTATCTGCAGCTCTATTTCATTTATCTTATGTCCCAGAATCTAGCAAAAAATAATCATTTCAATAAGTGCCTTTACTGAATGTTTCTCACAAGCCACTGTAGTACTTCACACACTCTCATTGTACATTCAGTTGGTAAAATATAATGCCTAAGACTAGACAATTTTTTCCTAGGGTCTAATAATGTATTTGTTAATCTTGTTTTTAGTGTTTTCCTTTTTATGTTTTTTTTTTTTAATTTTAAAGATTTATTTATTACTATACATAAGCACACTGTAGCTGTCTTGAGACGCACCAGCAGAGGGCGTCAGATCTCATTACTGGTGGTTGTGAGCCACCAAGTGGTTCCTGGAATTTGAAAGTAGGAACTTGGAAAGTGCAGTCAGTGTTTTTACCTGCTGAGCCATCTCACCAGCCCATATTTGTTACTCATAAAGATTTATTTTTGACTGGCTTCAGACTTAGAAGTAGCAGCTCTCATAAGGACAGCCAATATCTCTTGGAAATCTGTTACTGGCTTTTTTTTTTTTTTTTTTTTTTTTTTTTTTTTTTTTTTTTTTTTTTTTTTTTTTTTTTTTTTTTTTTTTTTTTTTTTTTTTTTTTTTTTTTTTTTTTTTTTTTTTTTTTTTTTTTTTTTTTTTTTTTTTTTTTTTTTTTTTTTTTTTTTTTTTTTTTTTTTTTGCTTCCTTTATTGTCTTTTTTTTGTTTGTTTGTCTGTTTGGCATTTTTATTAGATATTTTCTTCATTTACATTTCAAATGCTATCCCCAAAGCCCCCTATTCCCTCCCCTCCACCCTGCTGCCTGTCTCCCCAACCCAATCACTCCCACTTCCTGGCCCTGGCATTCACCTGTACTGGGGCAAATGATCTTCATATTAAGAAGGGCCTCTCCTCCCATTGATGGCCTACTACCAATCCTCTGCTACATATGCAGCTAGAGACAAAGCTGTGTGTGTGTGTGGGGGGGGGTACTGGTTAATTCATATTGCTCTTCCTCCTATAAGGTTGCAGACCCCTTTAGCTCCTTGGGTATTTTCTCTAGCTCCTCCATTGTGGGCCCTGTGTTCCATCCTATAGATGACTGTGAGCATTCACTTCTGTATTTGTCAGGAATTGGCATAGCCTCACAAGAGAGAGCTATGTGAGGGTCCTGTCAGCAAAATCTTTCTGGCATAGGAAATAGCCTCCGGTTTTGGTGGTTGTATATGGGAGGGATCCCCTGTTGGGCCAGTCTCTGGATGGTCTTTCCTTCTGTCTCAGCTCCGAACATTGTCTCTGTAACTCCTTCCATGGGAGTTCTAAGAAGGAATGAAGTATCCACTTTGGTCTTCCTTCTTCTTAAGTTACATGTGTTTTTCAATTTCTATCTTGGGTATTCTAAGTTTCTGGGCAAATATCCACTTATCAGTGAGGGCATATCATGTGTGTTCTTGTCTGATTGGGTTACCTTATTCAGGAGGATATCCTCCAGTTCCATCCATTTCCCTAAGAATTTCATGAATTCATTCTTTTTAATTGCTGAATAGTAGTCTATTATATAAATGTACCACATGTTCTGTAGCCATTCTTCTGTTGAGGGACATCTGGGTTCTTTCCAGCTTCTGGCTATTATAAATAAGGCTGCTATGAACATAGTGGAGCATGTGTTCTTATTACAAGTTGGAACATATTCTGGATATATGCCCAGGAGAGGTATTGCTAGATTTCCTGGTAATACTTTGTCCACTTTTCTGAGAAGCTGCCAGACTGATTTCCAGAGTGGTTGTACTAGCTTGCAATCCCACCAAAAATGGAGGAGTACCCTCTTTTTCCACATCCTCGCCAGCATCTGCTATTATCTGAATTTTTGATCTTAGCCACTCTGACTGGTGTGAAGTGGAATCTCAGGGTTGCTGTGATTTGCATTTCCCTGATAATTAACAATGTTGAACATTTTTTTTCAGGTACTTCTGAGACCTTCCATATTCCTCAGTTGAGAATTCTTTGTTTAGCTCTGTACCCCATTTTTGAACAGGGTTATTTGATTATTAGTGGGTCCATCTTCTTGAGTTCTTTATATATATTATATATTGGAATATATATATATATATATATATATATATATATATTATATATTGTAATATATATATATATATATATTATATATATATATATATATATATATATATATATATATATATATATATATATATATATATATATTGGACATTAGTCCCCTATCTGATATAGGATTGGTAAAGATCCTTTCCCAATCTGTTGGTGGCTTTTTGTCTTATTGATAGTATCTTTCCCCTTACAGAAGCTTTGCAATTTTATGAGGTCCCATTTGTCAATTCTCGATCTTATAGCACAAGCCATTGCTGTTCTATTCAGCAATTTTCCGCTTGTGCCCATATCTTCGAGGTCCCTCCTCACTTTCTTCTATATAAGTTTCAGTGTCTCTGGTTTTGCGAGGAGTTCCTTGATCCCCTTAGACTTGAACTTAGTATAAGGAGATAAGAATGGATCATTTCGCATTCTTCTAGATGATAACCGCCAGTTGTGCAAGCACCATTTGTTAAAAATGCAGTCTTTTTTTCACTGGATGGTTTTACCTCCCTTGTCAAAGATCAAGTGACCATAGGAGTATGGGTTCATTTCTGGGTCTTCAATTCTATTCCATTGGTATACCTATATGTCAATGTATCAGTACCATGCATTTTTTATCACAATAGCTGTGTAGTACAGCTTGAGGTCAGGCATGAATATTCCACCAGAGGTTCTTTTATCATTGAGAATAGCTTTTGCTATCCAAGTTTTTTTGTTATTCTAGATGAATTTGCAAATTACCCTTTCTAACTGTGAAGAATTGAGTTGGAATTTTGATGGGGATTGCATTGAATTTGTAGATTGCTTTCATCAGGATAGCCATTTTGACTAAATTAATCCTGCTAATCCATGAGCATGGGAGACATTTCCATCTTCTGAGATCTTCAATTTCCTTTTTCAAAGACTTGAAGTTCTTGTCATACAGATCTTTCACTTCCTTAGTTAGAGTCACACCAAGGTATTTTATATTATTTGTGATTATTTTGAAGGGTGTTGTTTCCCTAATTTCTTTCTCAGCCTGTTTATCCTTTGTGTAGAGAAAGGCCATTGATTTGTTTGAATTAATTTTATATCCAGCTACTGCACTGAAGCTGTTTATCAGGTTTAGGAGTTCTCTGGTGGAATTTATAGGGTCACTTATATATACTATCCTATCATCTCCAAATAGCAATATTTTGACTTCTTCCTTTCCAATTTTTATCCCCTTGACCTCCTTTTGTTGTCTAATTGGTCTGGCTAGAACTTCAAGTAGTATATTGAATAGGTAGGGAGAAAGTGGGCAGCCTTGTCTAGTCCCTGATTTTAGTGGCATTGCTTTGATTCTCTCCATTCACTTTGATGTTGGCCACTGGTTTGCTATAGATTGCTTTTATTATGTTTAGGTATGGGCCTTGAATTCCTGATCTTTCCAAGACTTTTATTATGAATGTGTGTTGGATTTTGTCAAATGTTTTTCAGCATCTAAGGAGATGATTATGTGATTTTTGTCTTTGAGTTTGTTCATATAGTGAAATACATTGATAGATTTCCCTGAATTAAACCATCTCTGCATTCCTGGGCTGAAGCCTACTTGGTCTTGATGGATGATCATTTTGATGTGTTCTTATATTTGGTTTGCAAGGATTTTATTTAGTATTTTTGCATCAATATTCATAAGAGAAATTGGTCTGAAGTTCTCTTTCTTTCTTGGATCTTTGTCTGGTTTAGGTATCAGAGAAATTGTGGCTTCATAGATTGAATTGGGTACAGTATCTTCTGTTTCTATTTTGTGGAATAGTTTGAGGAGAGTTGGAATTAGGTCTTCTTTGAAGGTCTGATAGAACTCTGCACTAAACCCATCTGGTCCTGGGCTTTTTTTTGGTTGGGAGACTATTGATGACTGCTTCTATTTCTTTAGGTGTTGGGACTATTTAGATTGTTAATCCTATCCTGGTTTAACTTCAGTACCTGGTATCTGTCTAGGAACCTATTTCATCCAGCTTTTCCAGTTTTGTTGACTATAGCCTTTTGTAGTAGGATCTGATGATGTTTTCGATTTCCTCAGGTTCTGCTGTTATGTCTCCCTTTTCATTTCTGTTTTTGTTAATTAGAATACTGTCCCTGTACCCTCTAGTTAGTCTGGCTAAGGGTTTATCTATCTTGTTGATTTTCTCAAAGAACCAGCTCCTGGTTTGGTTGATTCTTTGAATAGTTCTTTTTGTTTTCACTTGGTTGATTTCAGCCCTGAGTTTGATTATTTCCTGCCATCTACTCCTTTTGAGTGAATTTGCTTCCTTTAGTTCTAGAGCTTCTAGGTGTGCTGCCAGGCTGTTAGTGTATGCTCTCCTTAGTTGTTTTTTTTTGTTGTTGTTGTTGTTTGTTTTGTTTTGTTTTGTTTTGTTTTGTTTTGTTTTGTTTGGCACTTAGGGCTAAAAGTTTTCCTCATACGACTGTCTTCATTGTGTCCTATAAGTTTGGGAATGTGTGGCTTCATTTTCATTAAACTCTAAATATCTTTAATTTCTTTCTTTATTTTTTCCTTGACAAAGATATCATTGAATAGATTGTTGTTCATTTTCCATGTGAAGGCTGGATTTCTATTATTTACACTGTTATTGAAGGTCATCCTCAATCTGTGGTTATCTGATAGGATACATGGGATAAGTTCAATAGTTTTGTATCTGTTGAGGCCTGTTTTGTGACCGATTTTATGATCAAGTTTGGAGGAGGTACCATGAGGTCCTGAGAAGAAGGTATATCTTTTGTTTTAGGATAAAATATTCTATAAAATAATTCTATAATCTATTTAATCCATTTGTTTCATAGCTTCTGATAGTGTCCATGTGTCTCTCCTTAGTTTCTGTTTCCAGGATCTGTCCATTGGTGAGAGTGGGGTGTTGAAGTCTTCCCCTATTATTGTGTGAGGTACAATGTGTGCTTTGAGCCTTACTAAAGTTTCTTTAATAAATGTGGCTGCTCTTGCATTTGGAGCATAGTTATTCAGAACTGAGAGTTCATCTTGGTAGATTTTCCCTTTCATGAGTATGAAGTTCCCCTCACTGTCTTTTTTGTTAACTTTGCATTAAGAGTCAATTTTATTCAATATTAAAATGGCTACTCCAGCTTGTTTCTTCAGGCCATTTGCTTGGAAAATTGTTTTCCAGCCTTTCATTCTGAGCTAGTGTCGATTGTTTTCCCTGTGGTGGGTGTCCTGTAAACAGCAAAATGTTGGTTCCTTTTGTTTAGCCAGTCTATTAGTCTATGTCTTTTTATTGGGGGAATTGAGTCCATTGATGTTAAGAGAAATTAAAGAAAAGTTATTGTTGGTTCCTATTATTTTTATTGTTAAAGTTGAGATTCTGTTCTTGAGGCTGTCTTCTTTTAGGTTTGTTGAAGGATTACTTTATTGTTTTTTTTTTGTTGTTGTTTTGTTTTGTTTTTTAGGGTGTAGTTTCTGTCCTTGTGTTGGTGTTTTCCCGTTATTATGATTTAAGGGCTGGATTTGTGGAAAGTCATTGTGTGAATTTGGTTTTGTCATGGAATACTTTGGTTTCTCCATCTATGGTAATTGAGAGTTTTGCTGCGTATAGCAGTCCGGGTTGGCATTTGTGTTTTCTTAGGGTCTGTATAACATCTGTCCAGGATCTTCTGGCTTTCATAGTCTCTGGTGAGAATTCTGGTGGAATAATAATAGGCCTGCCTTTATATGTTACTTGACCTTTTTCCCTTACTGCTTTTAATATTCTGTCTTTATTTAGTGCATTTGTTGTTCTGATTATTATGTGTTGGGAGGAATTTCTTTTCTGGTCCAGTCTATTTGGAGTTCTGTAGGCTTCTTGTATGTTCATGGGCATGTCTTTCTTTATGTTTGGGATGTTTTCTTCTATACTTTTGTTGAAGATATTTGCTGGCCCTTTAATTTGAAAATCTTCATTCTCCTCTACTCCTATTATACTTAGGTTTGGTCTTCTCATTCATTATGTCCTGGATTTCTTAGATGTTTTGAATTAAGATCTTTTTGCATTTTTCATTTTCTTTGATTGTTGTGCTCATGTTCTCTATGGAATCTTCTGCACCTGAGATTCTATCTTCCATCTCTTGTATTCTGTTGCTGATGCTCGCATCTATGGTCCTGAGTTCTTTCCTAGGGTTTCTATCTCCAGAATTGTCTCATTTTGGGTTCTCTCTATTGTTTTTACTTCCCTTTTTATGTCTTGGATGGTTTTGTTCAATTCCATCACCTGTTTGGTTGTGTTTTCCTGTAATTCTTTTTTTTTTTTTTGGTTTTCGAGACAGGGTTTTTCTTTGTAGCCCTGGCTGTCCTGGAACTCACTGTGTAGACCAGGCTGGCCTCGAACTCAGAAATCCACCTGCCTCTGCCTCCTAAGTGCTGGGATTAAAGGCGTGCACCACCACGCCCGGCTCCTGTAATCCTTTAAGGGATTTTTGTCTTTCCTCTTTAAGGAGTTTTACCTGTTTAGCAGTGTTTTCCTGTTATTCTTTAAGGACTTCTACCTGTTTAGCTGTATTCTCCTTCTTTCTTTCTTTTTCTTTTTTAATGTGAACTAGAGATATTAGAGAAGCCATAGAATATTTCTACTATGTCTTTTAAATTTTTTTTCAATATTTTTCTTAGATATTTTCTTAATTTACATTTCAAATGCTATCCCAAAAGTTCCTTGCCCCCTCTGCCGGCCTGTTCCCCTGCCCACCCACTCCCACTTCTTGGCCCTGGCGTTCCCCTGTATTGGGGTATATAAAAGTGCAATAACAAGGGCCTCTTCTCCCAATGATGGCCGACTAGGCCATCTTCTGCTACATATGCAGCTAGAGACATGAGCTCTGGTGTTTCTGTTTAGTTCATATTGTTGTTCCTCTTCTAGGGTTTCAGACCCCTTCAGCTCCTGGGGTTCTATCTCTAGCTTCTCCATTGTGGGCCCAGTGTTCCATTATATAGATGACTGTGAGCATCCACTTCTGTAGGAGACAGCTTTATCAGGGTCCCTTAAGTAGACACTTGCTATCCTATGCAATCGTGTCTGAGTTTAGTGACTGATTATGGGATGGATCCCCCCTGCTGGGTTAGTCTCTGTATGGTCCATCCTTTCATCTTAGCTCTAAACTTTGTCTCTGTAACTCCTTTGATGGGTATTTTGTTTCCTATTCAAAGGAGGAATAAAGTATCCACACTGGTCTTCCATCTTGATTTTCTTGTGTTTTGCAAATTGAATCTTGGGTATTCTAAGTTTCTGGGCTAATATCCATTTATCAGTGAGCGCATATCCAATGACTTCTTTTGTGATTGGGTTACCTCACTAAGGATTATATCCTCCAGATACATCCATTTGCCCAAGAATTTCATAAATTCATTTTTTAAAATAGAAGAATAGTACTCCATTGTGTAAATGCACCACATTTAATGTATCCATTCCTCTGTTGAGGGACGTCTGTGTTCTTTCCAGCTTCTGGCTATTATAAATAAGGCTGCTGTGAACATAGTGGAACGTGTGTCCTTTTTACAAGTTGGAACATCTTCTGGGTATATGCCCAGGAGAGGTATTGCAGGATCTTTCAGAAGTACTATGTCCAATTTTCTGAGAAAATGCCAGACTGACTTCCACAGTGGTTGTACAAGCTTGCAATCCTGCCAGCAATGGAGGAGTGTTCCTCTTTCTCCACATCCTCGCCAGCATCTGCTGTCACCTGAATTTTTGATCTTAGCCATTCTGACTGGTGTGAGGTGGAATCTCAGTGTTGTTTTGATTTGCATTTCCCTGATGATTAAGGATGATGAACATTTTTTCAGATGTTTCTCAGCCATTCAGAATTCCTCAGTTGAGAGTTTTTTGTTCAGCTCTGTACCCCATTTTTAATGGGGTTTTGTTTTTCTGGAGTCCAGCTTCTTTAGCTCTTTGTAGATGTTGGATATGTTAGTCCCCTGTCAGATTTAGGATTGGTAAAAATCATTTCCCAATCTGTTGGTGGCCTTTTTGTCTTGCTGACTGTGTCTTTTGCCTTACAGAAGCTTTGCAATTTTATAAGGTCCCATTTGTCAATTCTTGATCTTTCTGCACAGGCCATTGCTGTTCTATTGAGGAATCATTCCCCTGTGCCCATATCTTTGAGTCTTTTCCCCACTTTCTCCTCTATAAGTTTCAGTGTCTCTGGCTTTATGTGGAGGTCTTTGATCCACTTAGACTTATGCTCTGTACAAGGAGATATGAATGGATCAATTCACATTCTTTTACATGCTAACAGCCAGTTGTGCCAGCACCATTTGTTGAACATGCTGTGCTTTTTCCACTGGATGGTTTTAGCTCCCTTGTCAAAGATCAAGTGACCATAGGTGTGTGGATTCATTTCTGGGTCTTCAATACAATTCCTTTGATCTATCTGTCTGTGGCTGTACCAGTACCATGCAGTTTTTATCACAATTGCTCTGTAGGACAGCTTAATGCTAGGCATGGTGATTCCCCCAGAGGTTCTTTTATTGTTGAGAATAGTTTTTGCTATCCTAGGTTTTTTATTATTCCAGATGAATTTGCAAATTACCCTTTCTATCTCAGTGAAGAATTGAGTTGGAATTTTGATGGGGATTTCGTTGAATCTGTAGATTGCTTTCAGCAGGATAGCCATTTTGACTATATTAATCCTGCTAATCCATGAGCATGGGAGATCTTTCCATCTTCTGAGATCTTCTTCAATTTCTTTCTTCAGAGACTTGAAGTTCTTATCATAAAGATCTTTCACTTCCTTAGTTAGAGTCACACCAAGGTATTTTATACTATTTGTGACTATTGTGAATGGTGTTTCCCTAATTTCTCTCTCAGCCCTTTTATCCTTTGTGTAGAGAAAGGCAACTAATTTGTTTGAATTAATTTTATATCCAGCTACTGCACTGAAGCTGTTTATCAGGTTTAGGAATTCTCTGATGGAATTTTTGGGGTCCCGAATATATACTATCATATCATCTGCAAACAGTGATATTTTAACTTCTTCCTTTCCAATTTGTATCCCCTTGATCTCCTTTTGTTGTCGAATTGCTCTGGCTAGGACTTCAAGTACTATATTGAATAGGTAGGGAGAAAGTGGGCAGTCTTGTCTAGTCCCTGATTTTAATTGGATTGCTTCCAGCTTCTCTACATTCACTTTGATGTTGGCTACTGGTTTGCTGTAGATTGCTCTTACTATGTTTAGGTATGGGCCTTGAATTCCTGATCTTTCCAAGACTTTTATCATGAAAGGGTGTTGGATTTTGTCAAATGCTTTCTCAGCATCTAATGTGATGATCATGTGGTTTTTGTCTTTGAGTTTGTTTAGATAGGGGATTATGTTGATGGATTTCCATATATTAAACCATCCCTGCATTCCTGGGATCAAGCCTACTTGGTCGTGATGGATGATCATTTTGATGTGTTCTTGGATGCGGTTTGCAAGGATTTTATTGAGTATTTTTGCATCAATATTCATGAGGGAAATTGGTCTGATGTTTTATTTCTTTGTTGGATCTTTGTGTGGTTTAGTTATCCGAGTAATTGTGGCTTCATAGAATGAGTTGGGTAGAGTAACTTCTGTCCCTATTTTGTGGAATAGTTTGAGGAGAGTTGGAATTAGGTCTTCTTTGAAGTTCTGATAGAACTCTGCATTAAACCCATCTGGTCCTGGGCTTTTTTTGGTTGGGAGACTATTGATGACTGCTTCTATTTCTTAGGGGAAATGGGACTGTTTAGATCATTAATCTGATCCTGGCTTAACTTTGGTACCTGGTATCTTTCTAGGAAATTGTCCATTTCATCCAGATTTTCTAGCTTTGTTGAGTATAGCCTTTTGTCGTAGGATCTGATGATGTTTTGAATTTCCTCCTGTTCCATTGTTATGTCTCTTTTTCATTTCTGATTTTGTTAATTAAGATACTGTCCTTGTGCTGTCTGCTGAGTCTAGCTAATTGTTTATCTATCTTTTTGATTTTCTCAAAGAACCAGCTCCTGGTATGGTTGATTCTTTGAATAGTTCTTTTTGTTTCTGCTTGGTTCATTTCGGCCCTGAGTTTGATTATTTCCTGCCACCTGCTCCTCTTGGGTGAATTTGCTTCCTTTAGTTCTACAGCTTCTAGGTGTGCTGTCAAGTTACTAGTGTATGCTCTCTCTAGTTTCTCAGGGCAATGAGTTTTCCTCTTAGGACTGCCTTCATTGTGTCCCATAAGTTTGGGTATGTTGTGGATTCATTTTCATCAAACTCTAGAAAGTTTTTTATTTCTTTCTTTATTTCATCCTTGACTAAGGAATCATTGAGTAGAGTGTTGTTCAGTTTCCATGAGAATGTTTGCTTTCTATTTTTTATGTTGTTATTGAAGATCAGACTTAGTCCATGGTGGTCAGATAGGATGCATGGGATAATTTCAATATTTTTGTATCTGTGGAGGCCTATTTTCTGACCAATTATATGGTCAATTTTGGAAGAGGTACCATGTGGCTCTGAGAAGAAGGTATATTCTTTTTTTTTTTAGGATAAAATGTTCTGGAGATATCTGTTAGATCCATTTGTTTCATGACTCTGTTAGTGTCCATGTGTCTCTCTTTAGTTTCTGTTTCCAGGATCTGTCCATTGGTGAGAGTGGGGAGTTGAAGTGTCCCACTATTATTGTGTGAGGTGTAATGTGTGCTTTGAGCTTCACTATAATTTCTTTAATGAATGTGGCTGCCCTTGTATTTGGAGCATAGATATTCAGAATTGAAAGTTCATCTTGGTTGATTTTACCTTTGATGAGTATGAAGTGCCCCCCTTGTCTTTTTTGATAACTTTGGGTTGAAAGTCAATTTTATCCGATATTAGAATGGCTACTCCGCTTTTTTCTTCAGACCATTTGCTTGGAAAACTGTTTTCCAGCCTTTCACCCTAAGGTAGTATCTGTCTTTTTCCCTAAGGTGTGTTTCCTGTAAGCAGCAAAATGTTGGGTCCTGTTTGTGTAGCCAGTCTATTAGTCTATGTGTTTTTATTGGGGAATTGAGTCCATTGATGTTAAGAGAAATTAAAGAAAAGTAGTTGTTGCTTCCTGTTATTTTTGTTGTTAAGGTTGGGATTCTGTTCTTGTGGCTGTCTTCTTTTAGGTTTGTTGAAGGATTACTTTTGTGCTTTTTCTAGGTTGTAGTTTCAGTCCTTGTTTTGGTGGTTTCCCTTTATTATTCTTTGAAGGGCTGGATTCGTGGAAAGATATTGTGTGAATTTGGTTTTATCATGAAATACTTTGATTTCTCCATCTATGTTAATTGAGAGTTTTCCTGGATATAGTAACCTGGGTTGGCATTTGTGTTCTTTTAGGGTCTGAATAACATCTCTCTAGGATCTTCTGGCTTTCATAGTCTCAGGTGAGAAGTCTGGTGTAATTCTGATAGGCCTGCCTTTAGATGTTACTTGACCTTTTTCCTTACTTCTTTTAATCTTCTATCTTTATTTAGTGCATTTGTTGTTTTGATAATTATGTGTCGGGTGGTATTTCTTTTCTGGTCCAGTGTATTTGGAGTTCTGTAGGCTTCTTGTATGTTTATGGGCATCTCTTTCTTTAGGCTTGGGAAGTTTTCTTCTATTATTTTGTTGAAGATATTTGCTGGCCCTTTAAGTTGAAAATCTTTTTCATCTACTCCTATTATCTGTAAGTTTGGTGTTCTCATTGTGTCCTGGATTTCCTGGATGTTTTGAGTTAGGATCTTCTTGCATTTTTCATTTTCTTTGATTGTTGTGCCCATGTTCTCTGTGGAATCTTCTGCACCTGAGATTCTCTCTTCCATCTCTTGTATTCTGTTGCTGATGCTCACATCTATGGTTCCTGATTTCTTTCCTAGTGTTTCTATCTCCAAAGTTGTCTCACTTTGGGTTTTCTTTATTATTTCTATTTCCCTTTTTAGGTCCTGGATGGTTTTTTTCAATTCCATTACCAGTTTGGTTGTGTTTTCCTGTAGTTCTTTAAAGGATTTTTGTGTTTCCTCTTTAAGGACTTTTACCTCTTTAGCATTGTTCTCCTGCATTTCTTTAAGTGAGTTATTCATGTCCTTCTTAATGTCCTTTTTCATGTCTTCTACCAGCACCATGAGATATGATTTTAAATCCAAGTCTTGCTTTTCGGGTGTGTTGGGGTATCCAGGACTGGCTGAAGTGGGAGTGCTGGGTTCTGATGAAGGTGAGTGGTCTTGGTTTCTGTTATTAAGATTCTTATGTTTGCCTTTCGCCATCTGGTAATCTCTGGAGTTGGTTGTTATAGTTGTCTCTGGTTGGAGCTTGTTCCTCCTGTGATTCTGTTTGCCTCTGTCAGCAGATCCGGGAGCCCAGCTCTCTCCTGAATCTCAGTGGTCAGAGTAGTCTCAGCAGGCGAGCTGTCCTCTTGTAGGTTAGGTCCAAGGAGTTTTGGTGTTCAGATCTGCCTCTTAGATAATGTTGAAGACCTTATATAGGGCTTGTCCTAGAAGATGTGTTGCCTGTGAGGTCTGCACACTCACCTGCACAGACTGGACTTGGTGGGACCCTTTGTAGTCCCTGAGCTGACCTGAACAGACTGGTTTCTGAGCGACCTGGGACCCAATGTGGCTCTCTCACAAGTTCAGGCAGGGAAAGTCCTCCCAGGTGGAGGGAGAACTCTCCTCAGGCAGGAAGGGAGCCTGGATGTCCAGAGCCCTAAGCTGGGTCTTTTGCAAAAGGTGCACTGCTCAGCTGTTTGCAGTCTGTGAGCTGACCTGAGCAAAGTGGCTCTGAGCGACCTGCTACCCTTATTTCTTTAAGTGAGTTACTAATGCCCTTCTAAGGTCCTCCACCCATATCATAAGATATGATTTTGAATACGAAATTTGCTTTTTGGGTGTGTTGGGGTATCAAGGACTGGCTGAGGTGGGAGTGCTGAGTTCTGATGATGGTGAGCAGTCTTGGTTTCTGTTGGTAAGATTCTTATGTTTGCCTTTCTCCATGGTAATCTCTGGTGTTAGTTGTTATAGGTGTCTCTGGCTTGAGCCTGTTCCTCCTGTGATTCTGTTAGCCTCTGTTAGCTGTCCTGGGAGTCCAGCTCTCTTCTTAGTCTCAGTGTTTAGAGTACTCTTTTCAGGCAAGCTCTCCTCTTGTAGGGAAGGTGCACAGAGGTTTGGTGTTCAGACCTGCCTCCTGCCTGAAGATGAAGGCCCGAAACAGGGCCTGTCCCAGAAGATTGGTTGCCTCTGCAGTCTATGTGCTCACCTACACAGACTGGTCTCTGAGGGACCCAAGACACAAGATGGCTCTCTCACCTGCTCTTGCTGTCAGAGCTCTTTCAGGCAGATACCTCTCCTCTGATGTAGAAGGAGGCCAGATGTCTGGAGCCTGAAACGGGGGTCTGTCCCAGAAGCTGTGTTGCTTCTGCAATCTGCTCACTCACTCTCTGCAGTCCATGAGGGACCCGGGAGTGAAGATGGCTCCCTCACCTGCTCTGGATGTCACAGCTCTCATGGGTGGGCACCTCTCCTCTGACCGGGAAGGTGGATGTCTGGATCTCGAAATTGGCATCTGTCCCAGAAGCTGTATAGCTTCTGTAGTCTGCTCGCTCACCCTCCTCCATCCAGGAGCTGATCTGTGCAGACTGGTCTCAGAGGGACCCAGGAGACAATATCACAAAATAGTATTTTTTGACATCCATACAGGTATATAATATACATGTATTATGTTGCATTTCCTGGGAGCTTTAACTGTACACTCTGGAGGGAGGCTTGCTAAGACCCAGAAGGTAAATTAAATCTACAAGACTCACAAGGTCCAGTTTCAATGCTATATAAGCAGTCCCAGCTACTGGCAAGAGGAGACCCTCTTGGAATGCAGTACTGACAAGTCCCAACCCATGCTCTAGTAGGGTTTTTGGTGATGAAGCTGTTTTTGGCATGTCCACATTCCTCTAAGTAATCCTTTACCTGTATTTGTGTAACTTACCCAAATAATTTTCCTGGGTTTTTGGATTAAACTTGGGCAGAATTTTCTTTATGTTTTGTTTTACTTGTCATTGGTGCCCTATCTACAGTAAAGAGAGACTTATTCACACCTTTCTAGGAAAAGATATTATACAACATGTTTATCATAATACATGACCATGGAATCCCTTCTAATATGTCCTGGTTAAAATTATATATATGATAGTAACCTTGGAACGAACATTTTAAAGATGCATGGTTCAGCATTTTTGTCTGTAGCAGGGGTTTAAAATTAGCCAATTGAAATACATTAACTGTCTATGTGACAAAACCCCACCCCCATAGCTTGAGGCACACTGATGGCATGATTTGGTACCATGACAGCCTAAGATTGAGGTACATGCACAATATAAAAATCACGAAGCTTTAGCTCACTTTATACTAGGTATTTTATAGGTTAACTCACTAGATTTTTACATACATACTATACTGACACATCTTTGTGAGTATATACTAGGAATACATGATACCCATTTATTTATCTTCATAATAAGAGAAGGCATGAATAAAGAGTTTTTGTTTTTGTACATTGAGTATATTAGATTTTGTACATTTTATTGTATTCTGGGAGAAGAACTACATCATTATATGAGAACACTATTTCTTTGGTAAATAGTAGAGCTATTTCAATATGTAACATACCATACTATAGGAAGCTTAAAAAAAAAAAAGACAATACCTGACTGAATAGCTGTAACAATTCCTAGGGAACAGATAGTTTAAATTGACTACATGTTTTTATTGTAACTTATTTCCAGAAAAAAAAAAAAAAAACTACTTATAGCTCCTATAATACTAAGAATGAGTTCTAGGCAGTTTGTAAGAAGAAATATTTAAGAGGTAGTATCCCAAGGCTAAGTATAGCTTTCTTTCACATTAGAAATTTGGTTGAGGTTTGAATTTATTTTTCTTCCTTTTCAAACTTTGAGATACTGGAGAGCATAAAGTTTCAAAATGTGTCAGTATTATTACTGACAAGATGGAAGTATGTTAACTTTCAAGTGTAGAGTTCCTTGGAAGGGAGCATATACTTTCGAGAGAAGTTCAGGATAGAGGGCTTCTTTCTTTCTTTTTTTTTTTTTCACTTTAAAAAAAATTTATTATTAGAGAGTTTCAAAAGTTCCCTATATCCTCCCCCCACCCACCCTGCTCCCCTACCCTCCCTCGCCTGCTACTTGGCCCTAGCATTCCAGAGGGCTTCTTTCTTAAATCCAGATTCCTGTATTTGCCTGCTGAATGAAGTTGCTAGAGGGAAATTTTTTAAATTACTTTTTTTTTTTTTTACAGTCCAATCATTAGCCTACTCCCAGCCTGTTGTCAAAGTGAGCATCAGACTTATATATTACAGAAAACAAAGAAGTTAGGTGATACGTTAAGGTCTTCCAAGGTACAATGAAGTTATCTGACGCATAACAAAAAATGCATACAAAAAGACTAGCAGGAACCAGGCAATGTTTACAATTGAGATAAGATCAGCCATATGTAAAGTCAGCTATTCACAGGAGCCAGGTGAAAGTTCAAATGCAATACTACTCTATTGTTAAATCCACCACCTAGGCAAATGGATGGATCTGGAGGCCATCATCCTGAGTGAAGTAACCCATTCACAAAAGAACTAACATAACATGTACTCACTGATATGTGGATATTAGCCCAGAAACCTAGACTACCCAAGATACAATTTACTAAACACATGATACTCAAGAAGAAGGAAGATCAAAATGTGGACACGTCACCCCTTCCTAGAATTAAGAACGAAGCACACATTGAAAGAGTTAAAGGGAGCATTTGTGCAGCTCAATCCAAAGGATGGACCCNCCATCAGTGGGAAGAGAGGCCCCTTGGTTATGCAGACTTTATATGCCCCAATACAGGGGAACGCTGGGGCCAAGGGGTGGGAGCGGGTGGGTAGGGGAGCAGGGCCGGGAGGGGGGAGGATATAGGGAACTTTCTGGATAACACTTGAAATGTAAATGAAGAAAATATCTAATAAAAGTTGAAAAAAAAAAAAAGAAAAGAAATAACTGGGAAGGGGCAAAGCCAAGATTCAAATAATTATCTGGTATATTCCTACATTTAGGCTATATAGCCTAGCTTTGTTTTTAAGGTACATTTTTACTGTGGTGACCTCAATAAATTTAAATTGTAAATGCAAAAAAAAAAAAATCCACCACCAGGGGTCCCTTAGTAAATAAATACCTACTTATGCTATTCTTCTGGGCTTAGTGAAAAACATGCACCAGGGGAGTTTTGTACTGCTAACTCTTTCATGAATAATACAATACTCCAGTTCCTCCTAAAACCACAACCTTCCTTCTTCCTAAGCCATTGTAAATTCCTGTGTATGGGAGTGACTCAGCTATCTATTGTTCTAAGTATTTATTCTAGTTCCTTCTTAGACCACAACCTTCTTTCTTCCTAGGTCATCGTAAATTCCTGTGTGTGTGAGTGACTCTGCTGTTATTTTAATTATAATATGCAGACTAGCCCTGAGATTACTAGCTCTATTCTAGTAGAATGGAATGCCTGGTTTCTATCACTGTCCATCAACACTGGAGGCATTTTCATCTGAATGAGTAACATTCTTACAAAGATCAAAGCCCAAGGTTGGCTCAACAGTTTCCTAGGATATTGGAACACTGGTGAAGGCTAATCTAACTTAGCTATATGTCAAAATCAATCCTTAGAGGTACTTATAATAAAACAATATTGAAGGAAAGCACACTGACTGAAGCAAGGACAGATTTGGAACATTCATTTTTACAGGATGCCACTGTTCCAGGAGACTAAGTTTCTGTGAACTTTTCACCTCAGGACTGCATCCAAGCTTTTGGGCCTGTCACCTGAGTCACTACTGGAGTAGGTGTGGCAACATACCGATTGATTAAGAAAATATTTTTGAATACATATCGAAGACTTTATTCAAATGAGTTTTCATTGCTTTTTGTTGGGAAGAGTGTCTGGAGACATAGGGAGATGGAAGATGTTCTCACTAATTTTTGGCCATCAGATGGAGAAGAGTGGTTGAAGTTCTTTTTTGTATGAAAACACCATGGAAATCTTGATGTTGGTGTAAATATTGCTCTTCTATCTTCTATCTCATCTTGAATTTACTAGTTCCAACAGGAAGAGTTACCACTGGGCTGTGGCTTGTGACATTCTTCTCTTCATTACATATGACAGCAGAGGATGTAGTTAGCATTCATCAAGTGTCTGCTAGGTTCTAATAATTCTATTTACTTATCTAATTTTACCATTACACTTTAATGCTTACAGTAATTGCAGTTGCATCTCACACTGAGATCAAAGTCTAAAGTTGGCTGGGAAGACACTGTGGTCAAAATTATTCCTGGAAATCCTGTAGGCAAAGTGCCACACATGCAAAAGATTTACTTCTTGTAGTAAGCCCAACAGAGCCATATTTTTTCTTTAGCATTGGAACAAAATTCTGAAATTTGTAACTGAATGTGAGATAACACAGTTGCATATTTAGAAGATAAGTCACACATAAAATATCTATCTTTAAAATCTGAGTTATATTTTACCTAGTGAAATGCTTATACTATGAGAAACAGCATAACTGAGTCTCAAAGGTGGGTAGATTCACACCTTGATATTTCGGACCACACTCATTAGGGTTAATACACTTTCTGAATAGAAAAAAGACACAACATAGACATTTTGTTCTGCATAGTTTTGCCAATAACACCAAGACTATTTAATTGAATGCTACAATTGTATATTCACTGTGACTACATTATAATGATGTGTTATTTACAGTAAGCTAGGATATGCTTGAAAACAAATTAACCCTGAAGTCTTGGGAGTTTAACAACTTCATTGATTTACCTCAACAAAGGCCTGTTTCTAATTCACATAAAATCCGAAAGAAGATAGAGCCTTCTCAAGTCTTCCATGTTACAATTTAGTAGTCTAGACCATTTGGCCTGTACCTGTGCCATTTTAACAGGAAGCCTCTGTGATCAATCGTCTAGGCTAAGAAAGTTGAAAGGACACACACTGTATTTTAGGTGCTTTTGTTCAGAAGTAGTGACATACATAGTATGCTCATGAGTCATTGGACAGAATAGGTACACAATATTTATAATTTCCAAGGGATTGCTAAGGATGTGTCTAACATGTATAATCAAAGGGCAATAAATGTATCTGCCATACATTTTTAGTTTATTTAATGAGGAGTGATGAGAGGGCATGCTACTGTTGTAAGTACATTATTTAAATTATTACATATACCTGTGAGATGAATAATACTCTGTCTCTATTTTAAGGTGTAAAAGTGTGGGTTAAAAGAGTTAGATAATTAAACAGCTGGCAGAGTGAGACTGTAAACCTACTTTTATTGAGTTTCAGTGATATTAAGTCACATTTTAACCAGCTCATGAAATTACATATATTGTAGGCTTAGAATTTAACATTGTGATTATACTGACAGCCTATTAGTCTTTCACCACTTGAACAAAATACTTTAGGTAAGATACTTTATAAAGAAAAAAAGGGCCTTCTGGTCTGAGCCGGTGCCCTGAGTAGACCTTGGGTGCTAGCTCTGCACCCAATCCCAAAACACCCAGAGGAAGCTGGATGCCGAAGTGCTCTAACATGCCCAGGGTCATAAGTGAGGAGGCCACAATATCGACCCCAACACCAGGAGTAGCTGGGATCCCAGGATATTCAGAGACCCAGTAATCCCTGCCTGGCTAGTGGCATAGGTTTCTTCTGGTCTGAGCCAGTGCCCTGAGCAGATGTTGGGTGCTAGCTCTGCACCCATTCCCATAACATCCAGAAGAAGCTCGACTCCCAGGTGCTCTAGCACACTCAGGATCATAGGATCATAGGATCACAGGATCACAGGATCTCAGGAGCTTAGTCACACCAGGATCTCAGGGTCCCAGAGACAGCTTGAGTCCCAGGAGCTCTTACACTCACGATCTCAGGATCACAGGATCTCAGAGACAGCTGGACTCTGAGGAGTTCTGACACAATCAAGATAAAAGGAGGGACAGGCTCCAGTCAGAGGCAGTGAGAGCAGGTAGCACTAGAGACAACATGATGGCAAGAGTCAAGCACAAGAACAGAAACCAAGGTTACTTGGCATCATCAGAACCCAGTTCTCCCACCATAGCCTGGATACACCATCACACTGGAATAGCAAGATTCAGATTTAAAATCACTTCTCATGACGATGATAGAGGACTTTAAGAAGGACATATATAACTCCCTTAAGGAAATACAGGAGAACACTGGTAAACAGCTAGACACCCTTAAATAGGAAACACAAAAATTCCCTAAAGAATTACAAGAAAATACAATCAAACAGGTGAAGGAAATGAACAAAACCATTCAGGATCTAAAAATGGAAGTAGAAACAATAAAGAAATCACAAAGAGAAAATCACAGTCAGAGAAAATGCAAAATGCAAAAAGCTCCGAACCTAACTAATCTGGGAAATCCAGGACTCAATGAGAAAAGCAAACGTAAGGATAATGGGTAGAAGAGAGTGAAGATTCCCAACTTAATGGGCCAGTAAATGTCTTCAAAAAAATTATAGAACAAAACTTCCCTAACCTAAAGAGAGAGATGCCTCTGAACATACAAGAAGCCACAGGACTCCAGATAGACTAGACTAGAAAAGAAATTCCTCTGTTACTTAATAATCAAAACATCAAAAACACAAAACAAAGAAAGAATATTAAAAGCAGTAAGGGAAAAAGGTCAAGGAACATATAAAGGCAGACCTATCAGAATGACACCAGACTTCTCCCCAGAGACTAGGAAAACTAGTAGATCCTAGGCAGGTGTCATACAGAGTCGCTAAAAGAACACAAATGCCAGGCCAGGCTACTATACCCAGAAAAACTCTCAATTAACATAGATAAAACCCCAAGAAATTCCATGACAAAACCAAATTTACACAATACCTTTCCACAAATCCAGCCGTACAAAGGATAATAGATGAAAAATGCCAACATAAGGAGGGAAACTACACCCTAGAAAAAGCAAGAAATTGAATGTTTGATGCCACAGTGTAGGGGAATATGAAGGCAGGGAGGTGGGAGTGGGTGGGTGGTGGGAGATTACTCTCATAGAAGCAAAATGAGGGGAGATGGGATGGGGGCTTCTGGGGGTGAGTCGGGAAAGGGGATAACATTTGGAATGTAAATAAAGGAAGTATCCAATTTAAAAAAAATAAAGAATTTGAGAGAAAAAAAGAAAAGAAGGTTTTTTAAAAATCTGGTAATTTCATATATACATACAATGTGTTGTGTTGAGATCCAGCCCCTATTCTCTCCTATTTCCCATAACGTTTTCACCCCCCTCATTTTATGTGCTCTTATTTTTAAACTCATGAAGTCTAGTTAATGCTTTCTGTTTGTGCTCACACCAAAGCTCTTGGATCTTCATAGAAAAGGGGGCAGAAAGATTATAAGAACCAGAGAAAATATGTGTCCGTAGTATTTGGACATTATAGTGTGGTTGCACAAATAAACTTACATGTGCACTACCTGTAAAAGATAAGGTCAGTCAAAATTCCAGCATATATGGAGGAGGGCCTCATGAGGTCCCAGCATCAAGCTGAGGAGATAAGTGCTTACAAGAAGACATGATTGAATCATATCTTCAACTTACAGCCAGATTTACATTATAGGGTGGTTTGAATAAAAATAGGCCCCATAGTCCCATCTAGTTGGATGCTTAGTAATCAGGGAATGGCACTATTGGAGAAGGATTAGAAGGTGTGGCCTTGTTAGAGTTTTAAGTATGACCTTGTTGGAGAAAATTTGTCACTAAGGGTGGGATTTGAGGCTTTAAAAAAAGCACTAGCTGGGCCCAATGTCTCTTTTTCCTTCTACCTGTGGTTCTAGATGCAGAACTCTCAGGCTCCTCCAGTACCATGCATGCCTGCACACTTCCATGTTTCCTGCCATGATGATAATGGACTAGACCTCTGAATCTGTAAGCAATCCCCAATCAAATGCTTTAATTTATAGGAGTTGCTTGTGCTGTCTCTTTGCTGCAACAGAACACCGACTAGGCATCTTACTAACTTCACTATATAAATCAACAATTACAATGCAGGGTATTCCATTGGCGGGAGGTTTTGCTAAGAGGTTTGATAATTGAAAACTAATTGATCATATTTTGGTTAAACTACTTTTTCCTTCTGTGGGCATTCTAGGAGAAAAGTGATGTAAGAATAGGGATTGTAACAAGTATTATCTGATGTAGAAAGGGAGAAGGACACTTATTGCAAATGATAAGATGTGCTCCAAAGGTTTGGACTCCTGAGGAGTGAACGTGATTTCTTATACCAGAGAAATTCTTATTTTAGGAAAGGATGAACATATTTTTGAAGGGTAAGTGTTGTATTCCTCTATTAAGAGTATCCATGGAAGTCTAACTACTTGGAACCAGTCTGTGGTTTATAGGAACATAGGCTTAGGGGAAATTATGCATATTATAATTTCATATTATATGTAATACAATAATAATTTACAAGACAGTCTTGGCAGTACTAGCTGTAACATAAACAAGTTCATACATTTCAGTTGCCATCATAAAGTGTTACAGGGATGGTTTATTGGCCAGAATGTGTTCCACAAAATCAATGAGGGAACACAGATCTACCTTCTCCACCATTTGTTAGGAGCTGAGTCTACTGCTGCATTTTCTGCATCTATTTGCATTTGTGCTGTAACACAAAGAAAGAAAAAGAAAATGCACATACCATATCTACACAATCTATAGACCAGTACTAATGCATTTGGCCACACCTGACTGTAATGGAAGCAGGAAAATATAGCCTAGCTACATGAAGGGGAGTAGGAGGAAGAGGAAATGGGCTTGTGAATATTGAGACTGATTTCTGCCACAGCTTGAATAAACAGAAAGATGGTGGCATCATAGAGAACTCAGTTCATGCTCCTAGTGGAGAATAAAGAATAAAATACCACAAGCACCAGCGACAGAAAAGCCACAATTCTGCAGGAATCCCTGTGTGGGATATGGTTTGTAAAGCACAGAACACTGTACTCTTGACATACAGAGCCCAGATTCTGTACATTAAACCAGAAGACAAATAGGAAGAGATGGCAAAAGGGGGACTTCTAGGGTGTGTGGAGATGGACAGGTGAGTGAATCTGGAGCTTTGAGCAGCTTCATTGCAACTTCAGCTGTGCTCACAGGAAAGATTATTGAAGTTTCATCAATACAACGAAGGTTCTTCAGCTCTGAAAGATTCCTGGACTACTTCCTGACAGTAGGATTCCCAAGACATGAAAAAGTCAGTTACATCTAGGATAATAATCACAGTTAACATATATTCAGTGCTTACAACTTACCAAAACCTATGCTAAATATTTGACATGCTCCATTGTATGTTCATCTTTAACAACAACAAGGAGACAATTCCCCACAGTTCTTTTGTATTTTTGCATGTCTTATAGGCACAGGCACACGCTGGCTTTGTTTCAGACTTTTCAGGGGTAATTGTCTTGAAAATAAGCCTTGAAAGAGAATTTGTAGCACCCTCTGGAATCGGATAGATTTGTTAGCGGTCAGGATAAACAAGAGATTGTTTTCCTTTGCAACACAACTTAACAACGTTTGTTTACAGGCTCTTTAAAAGATTTAGATTTATTTTCTGAGCATAAGGTTAGTACAAACTATAGTACAAACCCATTGTATAGACAGCACTCACTGGAGCCCAGTTGGGCACTACCCCTATTGGAATTAAGGAGACAAGTTTCATGCAAGTATGCAGTGCATGTTGCCTGCCATTCTGTGAATAATAAAATTCCCTGTTAGATTCAGGGGCCTTGTGTCTTCTACCTGCCACCATGAAAGTGGTAAATGAACAAGTTAGCTTGGAAGTAAGGCAAAAAGTCTTAGGATACACACATTTGCTGCAAGACGCTCACAGTGTGAATGATAATTATGAACCCTATTTTATAGATTGAAAAGTGAGGATTTAAAAATGATGGGCATGCCAAAATTTACATAGTTATTAAATTATAGAGACAAAAAATTGACTTTAAGGGTGAGGCTTTATAGCCAGTACTTTTAGGTACAGAAATGAAATATTCAAGTTGAGAAAATCCAAGATATAATGTTTGGATCTATTTTCTTTATTTATATAACTTAAATAAGTAGGTAAAATATTTATCATTCATGCTGCTTCAGAAAAGTAGGGAATATTTTACTGTTGTTCCTCTAGGAATGGATTTTTGTTTTGGTATCATGAAGTAAATATCTGTTAAGACAAATGACCAAGATCAAATAAGCAGTTGCTTAGTTTGAAATTTATTTGCCTCAATTGTGGGGCAGGTTTACCCACTGAGAGGGAGGGAGTACCAAGAGTTCAGAGTTCAGCATTCTGACTTTGAAAGATAAGAGTATTCAGGTAGTTGGGATCAATGGTATTATTTCGGCAGTGTGGTAGGCAGAATCATTTTTCTTGGCTGAAAAATGTGGTATAAAAAACAACGCTCTGGGCAAGGACTTACCTCATAGTGTGCTTTTAAGGTTGTTGGGAGTTTTCTTTTGCACTGTTCTCTCCTGTGTGATTAGCAGACTTTGCAATTTCTGTCTTCTGTGGGTATTCTGAAAGTTTTCATCTTTAGCCTCAAGGACACTGAGGATACTAGTGGAAGTCAAGTCTTCTCTGCGTTTGTTTTCCATGCACCCCCTAACCTGTTTACTCCTGAGAGTTTAAGTCTATGTGTGTATCATTCTGACTTTGAGAGATAGTGGAGCTTGGTGTTTCTAAATGCTTCAGCAATGTGTTCAATGCCTTATTTCTTTAGATTATCTCCTTCCTCACCACTCCTCTCTTCATGTTATATACAATGGCTGAAGCTTCTGTTGACATCAAGAACCACAGGAAAATCAGAACTGAAGAGGCCACTTTTATCAAGGCCACACTCAGAGGCTGAGTGAGATCTTATTATTATTTTTTTAATCAGAAATAAAGTTTGAGTGAGCTAGGTAGACATCACCAGTGAACGTTATAAAGTTGGGCAATGTTTTTAAAGAAGGCTTCTTAATTCTGTTCATTTTTCACTTCATAGTAAAAAGTTTATGAGACTAGTTTTCCCATAGGCCAGGCTGACCTTGAATTTGCTATGTAGGAAGGGCTAATTTTGAGGGCAGAAAGAAAAAAAGGGATGGATCCGAGAGGAACTGAGGGAGGAGTGTGGAGTGGATATGATTAAAATGTAGTATATGAAATCCTCAAGAATTAATAAAATATATTATCAAGAATTAGAATAAAAACAACTTATACATGATCTTGTGCAGTAACCGTTTTGAATGATCTGTATAATTCTCAATTCCAAAATTAATGAAATTTCAGGACCTTAGAGAATTCACATACATCCCAGAAAAAAAAATCCCCGTATTATAGGAAAATAACGGGCAGTGAGATGATTCCCTCAGAGAACAGAAAGTGGAGTTAAGGAAATGGACAATTAGGTAAATGAAAGTCTCCTTAATTCTTGTGCAGATAGTCAAAAGAAAATGTGGCTTAAAGTGAAGATTAAGGATTTAATTTAGAATTAAGGGAGATTTTTTAATGATCCTACTTATTAATAATTGGACTGGCTCATATTAGGGAGGGTATAAAGTTTCATTTTTGAAAAACTGGTATAAGAGAAAAGGGGCTTTTATTTGTACATTCCAGAAGTTAGATAGGATTTTACCACTTCTGAATTTCTTGGGCATGGTTTATTCTAGGTAGAATATTCTGTCAAGGTGTTTATTTTTGTGTTTTGTTTTGTTTTGTTTTCTTTTCTTTTCTTTACTGTACCAGAGCTAGCAAACTAGTGTGTGTGTGTGTGTGTGTGTGTGTGTGTGTGTGTGTGCACACGCGCACACGCAAGAGCGCAGGAGTGCATGCATGCCTGTGTTCAGGGGAACTGAGAGAAGTCTGGCTAGCAGAGCTTTACTCATTTGTAGGCAGATAGGTCAGGCTGTAGCAGTTTAATACTGATGATCTAATAGAAAGGATGGTTGAGGAAATGCATTTCTGGCATTGACTGAACCTTGTTCTACAAATTTATGTTCACTAACTATTTTTTAAATCATATCTGATTTATGTGTGTATGAGTGTTTGCGCATGTCTCACTCTGTGCACTGTCAGAGGACAACTTGCTGGAGTGGGTTCTCTTTTCCACCATATGGGTCCTGGATATTGAACTTGAGTCTTCAGGCTTAGAGGCAGGCACTTTTAACTGCTGAGCCATCTTGCCATTCCCTTATATTTATCATTATTATTTTGCCTCTCCTTTTCAGCTATGTAAGGGAAACACACAGGCTATTAACATGATGTGAATGAATGTTTAGCATCTCCTTATAATCTTGCTTCTATGGATGGTCTACTATTTTTTAACATGATGAATGTATTGCATTTTCTTGTAATTTAGGGAAATTCATATTATAGATAGGTGAGTCATGAGGAAATAAAATCTCTGCCTAGTATCATAAACTCTTAGACAATACTTACATTGTCTTCCTTTAATTTTTTCCCCAAAGATGTCTCCATTTCTAGATTTAGTATTCAGAATTCATATCACTAGTGGGCAAAACTAAGGGTAAATGAACAATATGATCTTAAGTTATTCACTGGCTCTGGCTCAGTCTATTTTTTCCTTCACATCTGGGGATACTCACCTTCTCCTATATGGAATAAAATGAAATGGGATTTGATAGAGTGATGAGAATTTCCAAGTCTTTAATGACACGAGAGTTCACATCCAGAAAGCTTATGCTTTGGTTAATGTTTGGGACAGTGGTTCTCAACCTTCCTAATGCTGTGACCCTTTAACACATTTCCTCATGTTGTGATGACTCCAATCATAAAATTATTTTTGTTCCTACTTCATAACTGTAATTTTGCTACTATTATGAGTCATAATGTAAATAGCTGATATGCAGGATATGTGACCCCAGTAAAAGGATCATTCTATGCCCCATGGGGTTGTGACCCACAGGTTGAGAACCACTGGTTTAAGAGAAAAGTTTGGTATTCAATAATTTTTATTTTAGAAGCTTGTCATTTTCATTTCTTACCTCCGATCTGCTTAAGATGTATATTCCCCAACAATTTACTGCCTTTTAAGGCTGTGCGAGGGCTGACAGTAAATCTGGACAAGCTCTAATATGCCTTCTGCCAACTGTAATTTAGCTGGTTCTTTGAGAGCTCAAGATTTTTATTATCATAAATATTCTTCAGCTTCTAGGTGTCTCCCTGCTGACAACATTGTCCAATTTTGAATCCCAGCATCTTCATTTCAAAAGCTGGAAAATGAAACTGCAAAGGTCAGGTTTCATTGTAATTATGGAGTCTGATGAAAAAAGACTAGCTTTCTTAGCACTGAGCCACCATCCATACTGCTTGCTTTGGAGAGCACTCAGGCTTGGGGGAAAATGTCACCATGCAATTCAAGTGAATGATGGTACCTGGTATTTGGAACATCAGGAAATATTTGGTCATATTTCAGTGTCTGATTTTGTCACCACACAAAGAAGAAAAGACTTCAAAGAGAACTCTTACTTAGCAAACATGATCACAGCAAGGTTCCTATTTCCACAATGTCTCTTGCTTCTTCTCTTTTCATAAGAGATGGTTCTCACAAGAAAGTCAGGGAAGTGAGAGGCTCCCAGGACCCAACCAGGATGGCACCTCAGACCACCCTTGCCACCATGTCCTGGTGGCTGGATTGACCACTATTTCCCCAAAGTGACAACTAGTATGGACAAGAAGAAAATCTCTAAAAGATCAAAGACCAAGTCCTTTGTGAATATATATAACTTCATACCCACAAGGTACTTTGTGGTTATCCCCTTGGACAAAACTTTTGTCAACAAGGTTTTCTGAACACAATGCTATGGGGGAGGCCAAGGTCAAGTTTGAGGAATGATACAAGACAGCAAAGAATCCAGAAGCTTCACATTTAGGTATAGTTTTGTTTCCATTGTTAAAAAAAAAAAAAAAAAAAGACTTGCTAATAGCTTATATGGGAAATGTGAAAGATAGAGAGAATAGAAACACTTCCAAGGATTTTAAACGAGGCAGAAGTGTTGCATGACCTGCTTTCTAGCTTCATTTCTGTGGTGGTTTGAATGAGAATGGCTTCCATATGCTCATACATTACAATGCTTGGTCTCCAGTTAGTAGGAAGTTTTAGGAGGTGTGGCCTTGTTGGGGGAAGGTTACTGAACATGGGTGAGTTTTCAAAAGCCCATGCTATTCCCAGTTAGTGCCCACAACGTGTGATTGTGTCTCAGCTACTGCTTCAGCACCAGTCTGTGTCCCTGGTACCAGACTTTTCATTATGATGGTTGGGGCTCTAACTCTCTGAAATTTAAGCAAGATCCAATAAAATCTGTTTTTCTATAAGTTGCCTTGGTTACAGTGTCTGTTCATAGCAGTATCAGAGTAACAGAGACATTACCTTAAAGCTTCTTGCTGGCCTGTGCATGGCCACATGGCACCAACAGGTCTTGTCCTTTCTCCTCCCTTCTCCCTTGCAGAACATTAGATTTCATTCTCAAAACTAGTCACCATCCCCTCATTTAGCCTCTCTCTTATGCCAATCTCATTGCTGAGGCTGATTGCCAAGGTCCAACTATCAAAACATTAAGGTCCAGCAATCAAAGATCCATTTTGATACCCTAATTAACATACTCAATCAAACAACACATCCTAGCTCATTCTAACATGAACTTCCCCCCTTTCCCTCTTGAAATTAACACTTGCAAAGCTATTTGCTTCTGTTTCTGCCTGATTGAGATTTAGACACCTTGTCGTTACCTTGCTTAATAAAGGATCTCTTTGTGATTGGAAATTGGTGTTGCATGTATTTGTGCCTAATTTAGGGTTCTAAGTAGAACATCCAGCAGTACCTGGGTCCCTTCATTATCTGCATCTGACCTATCTCCTGACTGTGTTTATGTATTGTGCTCTATTAAGGGAGCATTGCTTTAAAAATGTGGGCTATTTACTTGTGTTTGTGATGCGACTGTGTTAGATTGTTTCTCTTCTGGAAGTTCTTTGCTTCTTCTTGAATTCCCTAAGTCTCACCCATCCTCTACGAATCAGTTCTGGTACTGTTTCTCCCAGAAGCTTTCCTTAAAATTACTTTCTACTTGCCCCCTTCTTTTTCTTGAAAACTGTCCCATCCTGTTTCTTTCCAATTTGACATAGTGTTCATGTGTTTGCAACATACAACCAATTGGAAGATCCAGGATGGTAAGAACTGTCCCTTAATCAATTTTGAAGAATTATCATTTTACTCATATGAAATCCGAAAAGCAGACAAAGCCTGCCAAAGGTGATGCTAGAACTCTTATTTGACAGGTGGCAAAGTGAGACAGGAAAGACCAGAAAGCCGAGAAGGGGTTTGTAAAATGGATGTAATACTGCTTGTGCCATGGGTCCTACTCAGAATCTCATTAATAATGGCACATAAAGAACATCATGACTGTCCCTATCAAAGACATGGGAAGCTGGAATATTTAACTAGCTGCTTTATTTCTTCTCTGGATATGGGATACCCGTGAATGTATAAAATTTCTTGTGGGGTCAGACATCTATAAGGTGCATTGTATTGGTAAATTGTCATATGCTGTTTAAGCTTGTTGAAACCAGGCTTTTCCCAGATACCACCAAGTTTCGTTCAAGTGCTCTTTAAAATATTCTTCCTCCAAAGCTCCTTCTCTGGGAATGATCTAACCTCCCTCAAGCTGTGACATGGAAGGAAGAGAACAGCAAAAACCCCCAAGGGTAAAAATGCTATTTCTTTGACAACAGCTTACAATAGTAAACAATTTTCAGTGGATGATATAAAGACACCAGAAGTGGGAAGGGGAAGTCTGAAGTTCTACTATGAGAAGCTCATCCATGGAAAGAAAGTTCAATTGCAAGCTCAAACTAAGTGCTTCAACGTTCCTAGTCATTTTTGTTGGATGTTTGTAAGCCCTCAATTTGTTGATGTTATCTTTCTCATGCTACTTGCTTTTATTTGGAAGCTTTACCCGGAGGACACTCTGCTCTGCCAAGGACTCTTGATCAGGAACTATAGCTGGCAGCATCAACAGGGTCTCCTTAGTTTCTGCTACATATTTGTAAGTCTCCAATCTGATGTTGTTATCTTTTGTTTGTATTCTCAATTGGCTACTTAAGTCATCTTTGCTGGATGTTGTGATCTCCCAATGTCACAATACTTTGTTATCTGTCTGCTGCTTTGTTGCCTCTGCTACTCATGATTCATTCTTTTACTTTTTCTTTCTATATACTTAATAAGCTCACTCATTCAGAGTCAAAAGCATAGATATTGCAGATCATTCTCTGGATCACACAGGACAGTGTCTTATTCAGGATATGTGTTAATTCTTTTCTTGTTTTTGTGTTCAAATATTGGATTCGAAACAGCATAAGGGGAAAGGGATTTAATTTGGTTTACAGCCTGAAGAGTTACAGTTCACTATGGAGGGAAGGCTTGATGGCAGAAGCATGAAGAAACTGGTCATATTGCACTCATAGTCAGGAAGCAGAGTAAACAGAAAGTGCAACTAGGTTAAAAACCTAAAAAAGGTTGATGACCACTTCCTCCAGTGAAGCTCCACCTTCTGAAGATTTCACAAGTTTTCCAAAAGAGATGGTCAAACACATGATCATTTCACATTAAAGTCACAACATTCTGCCTTTTCCCCTCATGAGTTCATAGCTGTCTCATAATGCAGAAAGGCATTCAGTCTGACTTCATTCAGTCTGAGTTCATTCAGTCTGACTTCATTCAGTCCGACTTCAAAAGTCTCTACAATCTTTAACAGTCTCAATATTGCTCAAAAGGCAAAAGTCTCATTTGATACTCAAGGCAATTTCTTAACTGTGAGTACCTATAAAAAGAAGATCAACTATAGCTTTCTAATATATGAAGGTACAGCATAAATTCCCATTCCAAACTGGAGAAATAGATGGGATTAAAACAACATCAAAACACAACAGAAAAACACTAAATCCTGTATCTGGAGTTTGTGATAAAATCGTCTGGACTCCAGTATATTTGAGTAGTCGCATTCCTCTGGCTCAGCAGTCTACAGCGCACATAATATGTTTCCTGGTCCAGCTCTACTCTATGCCTATAGATTTCTTTGGTAAACAGTCCCTGGTTTTTACATCTTCAATGTCCATCTTCACTGTAACCTAACCTTCATCTTTTCAGTTTCACATCTCAAGGTTTCCTTGAAAGGATCTGACTGCACTCACATTTACTAGCATCAGTGACTTTCTGTCATGACCCATCAAGCTCTGCTTGGAGTCTTTCAGGGCTTTCTTAGACTGTAGCTCCAAACTCTTCTACATTCCTTCAGCAAACAAATACTAAAAACATAGGAACAGTATGCTCAAGTTGATCATAGCAATGGTGGTCCCCCTTTGTATCAATTTTCTGTATTAGTTACTTTTATTCTTCCTGTGACCTGACAAATGATTTAAGGGAGAAAGGGTTGATTTTGGAGTATAGTTGCAGTTAATCTAGTCCATTATATTGGGGATGGACTGGCAATCAGGTGGTAGGGGTGTGAAGTAGCTGGTCACATTGCATTTGCATTCAGGAAGCAGAGAGTGGTCTGTAAGGCTCATGTATCATCAAGGTTTGCCTCCAGTGACTTCCTTCTTCTAGCAATGGCTCATCACGTAACATTTCCATAACTGTTCAAAACAGTGCTACCAGATGAGGATCAAATGTTCAAATACAGGAAGCTCTGGGGAGAGGAACATTTCACATTTAAACCAAGCAGGGATAAGGAAACTTTGTTGGCACTGAACAGAGTTTTCCCAGCAGAGAAATGGAAGATTTAGGTGCTTTCTGTGAGAGATGGCTGTGGAGAACTCAGAAATGAGCCAAGCTTCGATGGTATTCCAGCAGCAGCAGCTGTTTCAATACTAATGCTTGGCTTGGTGTCTGGCACAAAAGTTATGGCTAAATATTTATTTGTTCCATCCAAGTAAATTCGGGCATGTTGGGCTAAGTTTTGGGGAGTTATTAGAAAAAAAATTAATTTGCCTTTGCACATTATTTTGATAGAAATTGTATTCTAAATTTCAAGAACTTTACATATTAACTCTTATAAAATGCATGTCCAGTAACTGGAAGCTACTGGCATACATTTTAGAAAGTGTCTTTATCTTGCTTATTCCCTGATCTTACAAATAAAAACTCTGCCTGGTAAACAATTCACAGTTATGATTCCAGTAAATGTAGTGATTTTTTCTCTAGAGACCCATGAGAACATGAATTCTGATGTTTTCAGAACACCATTCATTTCTGTTTGACATTGACAATTAACAAGTAGACCTTAGCTGCTTATCAGATCAGAGCTTCACTTAAATTTCTCCTGACTGGAAATTAAAAAGTTGTTTCCAAGGTAACTGACAACTAGCTATTGCCCTCCAGGGTATCTTAAGTTTGGAATTTAAAATGGGATCCCCATCCCACATCTCTCTTTCTCCTCTATATTTCTTTCTCTCTCCCCTCTCCCTTGCTATTGGTTATAATTTTTCTTTTTGAAGACGTTCTCCAAGGCTGCAGTAAAAGAATGTTGAGTACCCTAACATTCTGAGATTTCAAAATAAAGTATTAATTGAGCAGTGTAGATTATGATAGCTGGGGTGCATGGGAAAGGAGATCACATGACCAGATGGAAAAATTTTGGGAGATTCAGGGGGCTTAAGTTTTCTCTTAAAACAACTTGTTCTCAAAAACTCAACAGGGTCTCATGAGAAGTACTTTAATTCCTCCAAAGAGTAGCAAATTTAGTGACCCTAAATGACCTAAACACTTCCTACTCAACTCCATTTTTTAAAGGTTTCTCATCACTTCCCAAATCATGACTCTAAAGACCAGGTCTCCAACTCATGAATATTTAGGGGACAAATCACATTGAAAGCACAACAAGCACTGATTGCCCAATTATATTGCCCAAACACCTCCTGCTGGATCCTGCTGGACTCTACTAAGAATCTCAATACACATTGAGAACTAACATTCCAACACATGGACTGTTGAAAGGCATATTCAAGCCATAAGAGATTCATGTTTTCCATCAGTCTTTAGCAGTGAATAGCATGAAACATCAGTTCAAGAAATCTGAAAAAAGAATATAGAGAAAGGATGAATAGAGATGGCTATGGTGGAGAGCATATTGTGATGGGGAAGAATGCTGTATTCTGTAATGTTTTCTCTGCCTTGTGGGTGGGTTAAGGGAATGGAAGAAGAGGTTGTCTTTACCTACATAGGCCAGTGGTTTTCAACCTTCTTAATTCTGTGACTCTTTAATACTGTTCCTCATGTGCTGCCCCCAACCTTAAGATTATTTTTGTAACAAGTTCAGAACTGTAATTTTGCTTCTGTTATGAATGTGATGTAAATAGCTGATGTTCAGGATATTTGATCTGTGATTCTTGTAAAAAGGTCTTTTAATGCACAGGCTGAGAAGCACTGGTATAGAGCATGGTGACAATGCCACTTTCCCCAGGGAACACTCTGAGTTAGATGGGCCCTATAATGGAGAGAGAGAGGGAGAGGGAGGGAGAGAGAGAGAGAGAGACAGAGAGAGAGAGATATTAAAGAAACATCAAGGTCTGGGGTGCATAGCTCAATGGGAAAGTTCTTGTCTGGAACATTAAAAGCCTTGGGCTTGATAGCCAGCATTACAACAAACAAACCAGGATAAAATTTTTAGGGAAGGTATGATGACTACCTGAGGTAGTCTTCAGTGCAGATCTCCAGACCTCAAATTAGATTCTCCTGGGTGGGGCATATCCAGGAAACTGCATATTTAAACTCCCTCAGATGACTTAAATTTATTTTTTTTGAGAATTTAATATACAGATACCATATTTAGATTATTTCCCTCTACCAATTTCTTCTGTGTTTCTCCTACTCCCTTTCAAATTCATGGCTGCTTATTCTTTACTTATTGTTGTCTCCCTTCCCTATCCAACAACACATGTGCACACACACAAATACACACACAGAGACACACACACATACTTATATGCACACATGTGCACACACATAGAACAACAATGCCCTGAGTCCCTTAAGTATTGCTTGTATGTACACGTGTTTGGCTCTGGGCACTCAGGATTGTATAACCCATGAGGAAACAGTCACATGAACTGGAGTGACTCCATGCCTGGTCCTGGAAACCTAGCTTACTTCTTGTAGTTTGTGAGCCCATGGAGCCTGGAGGAAAACCTGCTTCTGCCACTTGGCGAAAACAGTATAATTTCTAACTGCATTCTAAACACTGATCTTTGTACTCACAGAGAAGGGTAGCTCCAAACCCTCATCAAAGAAGCTTCTTTTTGCAGCATACAGAGGCCTTACGTAAACCCACAGCTGGTCAAAATGCAGAAAAAAACTGGCTGTGGGGAAATTTGTTCCAGGTGATCCATCTACAACTCAGCGCCTAAACCTGAAGCCCAGGGAACATCTCGGGAAAGAGGAAGCCAAGAGAGTTTTGAGAGCTGGAGGAGGGGGGCATCTGCTAAGACATAGTGCCTCTTATGTGGGACAGGAAAGTTACACCATGAAATTGCAACAATATGTTTACCGAAACAAGAGCTCAAAAATGACCACACCAATGTGGATGAGTGAAATTCTGTAAGACCTCACTCCTGGTACAAACAATTAATGGCTGCTAAGAGAACAAGAATCAATCTTTACCACAGACAAGCCTTCAAATGACTGATGTAGTGTTCCCTTACTCTATTGTGATTAACCCCGATCTGTTGTTTTCCAAGCATTATGCTGGCTTGAGGAAAACAAATTAAATCTCTAGGTCATCACAAATTTAATTTTGTCAGCTACCCATGGTTCTGAAAGCCAAGCATCTCTCTTTTCTTATTAATCTTTTATCCAGGGTAATTTCTGTTTAAGATTCCACTTCCCCGGTGCCTTCAGGTTAAATCAGAACACTTCTTACCTGCTTTCCTAATTGCTGGGAAGAGCTGTTGTGCATGGTTTCGCAACCTCATCCCCAAACCCTGGGGTTAGAGGAACTACACCAGAGGTGGGCCCAGTAATTTCTTTCTTTCTTTCTTTTTCTTTTTTTTTTTTTTTTTCTCTGCAGAGTAATGAAGTTTACAAAGTGCTTCCTAAGCTATTTGGACCTGAGGTGTTGCATAAATTGATTATGTAAAGAGAATGGTAGCCACACTGAAGGCATCTGTATTGTCTTCTCTGTCCCTCCAACCTGCTCCAACTCTGGAAAAAATTTGACTACATATCTGCTGAGATGTTCAGGGAAAAGCTGAGCTGTCAAAAGAGCAGAAGTTTAAACAGGTACCACCTGGAGGCTAGAGGGAGAGCCATGGGCTTAGATTTCATATGTTACACTTTCAATAGACAAATCTAGTCTATGAAAGTACCACTTATGGAACACCTGCTCTAGGCTAAGTGTTGAACTAGGCATCTACTTATATGTTGTCTCTTATTCCATTTTTATTACCACAGAGGAAGGCTTTTCTTTTTTAAATCCCCATGCTATAGAATGTGGGAGCTGAGGCTCACGGGAAAATCAGAGTGTCTTCTGACATTTGTGAGATTCAAAACTAGGCTCTAGGCTGTATTTGGTGGCACATGCCTATAATCCAGCACTTAGAGACAGGAGGATCAGGATCCTTTCACTGCAGCCTGGGATACGTGAGGCCTCATCTAAGAAAAACAAAGCTGTCTAAACAAGCAAAAATGTAAACACACCAGGCTCCAATCATTTTGACATGGAGCGTCTCTGCATCTTTTGTCTAGGAGTGGAGATGAAGGGAAGGAGCAAGATGAAGTGATAGGTGAGCTAAGACCGATGGTGTAAGCTTACTTTGTGTCATATTTGGGAATATTCTTGTTATACAGGAACCATTTTTTAAATGTGTTTAGAAAGTTTCTATCACTGCTAAAGCAAATAGATGGCCTTGCAAATGAAGTTGAGGTTAGTATGTACATATGTATGCATGTATGTATGTACATATATGCATGCATGTATGCATGTATATGTATGTATGTACATATATATGTATGTGTGTATGTATGTATTTGCTTTTTCCACATAGGATTGAAACAGCCTTTGCTGTTTTCAATTCCCTTTGTAGATCAGGCTGGCCTGAAACTCACAGAGATCCACCTGTATCTGCCTTCTGAATGCTGGGATCAAAGACATGTGCCACCACACCTGGCTGAGGATAATATTCTGAAAATAGTAACTCACTGTAGTTTAAAAATCTCCCTATAATATTTGGTTGTGAGCCTAGCCTTTAGTGGCTGAGCCATTCACAGGGATCCTGTGTGAGATGGACATAAATAAATGCAGCAGCAATTCCTGCCAATTGGGCGGGGGAGGGTGTGCACTGGTCTCCTCAGACGATCAATAAAGACACATTGCAGGCCTGCCTTCCTCCTTCAGCTACCTTGGAGCCTCAGGCTGTGTTTGCATCTGTCAGCCTGGATTCACTGATGAGAGCCTAGCATATCTGCCTTCTGGGAGGCTTCTCCAGCAGCTGACTGAAACAATGCAGAGATCCACGCCAAATATAGGATGGAGCTCAGAAAGTTTTGTCGAGGAGTTGGGGGAAGGATTGAGGAACCAAGAGGGGATAGAGACTCAATAAGATCATCAGAGTCAACTAACTTATACCCTTGGGGTTTCCCAGAGACTGAACCACCAACTAGAGTATCCAAGGGCTGGACCTAGGCCACTTGCACATATGAAGGGACTGCCTTGTCTGACTTCAGTGGGAGAGGATAAGACTAGTGCTGCAGTGACTTGATTTGCCAGGGCGGATTGGTACCCTGGGTGAACCTCCCTTTCTCAGAGGTGAAGGGGAAGGGATGTGTGAGGGAGGTACTAGGAGGAGAGGGGAGGTTGCGATGATCCAGATGTGAATACATACATACATACATACATACATACATACATACATACATACATACGTACACACACATATAATCTCCCTATAAATGTTGTTCTCTTTTTGCCTTCCTGTGAGTGGCAAAGAATGGGAAGAATTAAAAATTATACACACAGAAGGGGGAACTAGAGAAATGCTTGTAATTTACTCCTAAATTACCTTCATATGTCCACAATGTTCATAGTATCTTTCTGAAGATTAACCTACCCCAACCCCCACGTACTTTTAAAAAAAGTTAATTCAGTGTTTTTGAAATGTTCCATGGCATGTTGATGTTACTGCTTTAGATAGTTTTTCATTTAGTTCTGTTATTACAGAAAATCCTCACCAAATGTGTATTTAGAAACACGTGGTTCCTTTCTTTTTCTTTTCTTTTCTTTGCTTGCTTCCTTCCTTTCTTTCTTTTTGTAAATATATATATATATTCTTGTTCTTGGTGGCATATCACTATGAATCAAGTTTAATGAAAGATCAGAAAACTTTGACATCTCCTCGGAATGATGAAACTTGTAAGTCTTCATTTGCCAAAGGGTGGCACAATTGGCTCCTTACTGCCCACTCTCATACATGATGGGAGAGCATAGATAAAAATCATGCTATTAACATTTTGTGTTCACAGTTATTACACATAAATTTCAGGCAGACAAATGTGGCAGTGCCTCCTATGGCTTTACTGCTGTTTTTACAGGAAGTCATCTTACACTTAAGTGGGTGATCTCACTTTAAGGAAGCTGTGTAAATATTGTATTTGCACTGCAGGAAAGACAGTGACACTATAAGAATGCCTTCAGCTATCTGTTTTGTAGAGTGATGATTATTTGAGTTTTTGGATTGTTTGCAAAGATTACTGATTATTCATGGTTCCTGATATCCATGTCTTTTAGCAGGACCCTTTCACATTGACTCCGGCTTAGTCTGCATTTGCAGTCCATTTTGTGTTGCTAGAAAAAAATTATTCATTCTCTCTCTCTCTCTCTCTCTCTCTCTCTCTCTCTCTCTACCCCCAGGGTTTATCAGTGTAGCTTTGGTTGTCTGGGAACTTGCTCTGTGGCTTCAGACTTATAGAGATCAGCCTGCTTTTGTCTCTTTGTCTCTTAAATACTGGGATTAGTGAGCTACCACCACCTGTCTTAGAACAGAATTCTTTTTTGTTTGTTTGTTTTCTTTTCCTCCCTTTATTTTTATTTCTATTAATCATTCCATTCGTTTACATCTCAAATGATACCCCACTCCCCGGTTACCCCTCCACAACCCTCCCATCCCACATCTGACCTCTCCCCATCCCCTTTGCCTCTGTGATATTGTTCCGTCACCCACTCATCCTCTCCCATTGCTCAGCTCCAGCACCCCCCTATATTGGGGCATCAAACCTCCACAGGACAAAGGGCTTCCCCTCCCATTGATGTCAGAGAAAGCCATCCTCTGCTACACATGTGTCTGGAGCCATGTATCCCTTCCCATACACTTCTTGGTTGGTAGTCTAGTTGCTGGGAACACTAGGTTGTCCGGCCAGTCAGTGTTGTTCTTCCTATGGGATTGCAATACCCCTCTGCTCCTCCAGTCCTTCTGCCAGTTCCCCCACCAACATCTGCATTGGTCAGTTGTTGGCAGAACCTTCCAAGGAACAGCCACACCAGATTACTGTCATCAAGTACCTCTTTTTTTCACTATTTTATTAGATATTTTCTTTTTTTTTTTTTTTTTTTGGTTTTTCCAGACAGGGTTTCTCTGTGTAGCCCTGGCTGTCCTGGAACTCACTTTGTAGACCAGGCTGGCCTCGAACTCAGAAATCCGCCTGCCTCTGCCTCCCCAGTTCTGGGATTAAAGGCGTGCACCACCACGCCCGGCAGATATTTTCTTAATTTACATTTCAAATGCTATCCTGAAAGTTCCCTATACCCTCCCCCACCGCCCTGCTCCCCTACCCACCCACTCCAAATTCTTGTCCCTGATGTTCCCCTGTATTGGTAGCTGGATATAAAATTAACTCAAACAAATCAGTGGCCTTTCTCTACACAAAACATAAATGGGATGGGAAAGAAATTAGGGAAACAACACCCTTCACAATAGTCACAAATAATATAAAATACCTTGGTGTGACTCTAACTAAGGAAGCGAAAGATCTGTATGACAACAACTTCAAATCTCTGAAGAAAGAAATTAAAGAAGATCTCAGAAGATGGAAAGATCTCCCATGATCATGGATTGGCAGGATTAATATAGTCAAAATGGCTATCCTGCCGAAAGCAATCTATAGATTCAATGCAATCCCCATCAAAATTCCAACTCAATTCTTCACTGAGTTAGAAAGGGCAATTTGCAAATTCATCTGGAATAATAAAAAAACTAGGATAGCAAAAACTCTTCTCAACAATAAAAAACCTCTGGGGGAATCACCATGCCTGACCTCAAGCTGTTGTGATACAGAGCAATTGTGATAAAACAAAACAAAACAAAACAAAACAACAACAACAACAACAACAACAAAAAACTGCATGGTACTGGTACAGCGACAGACGTGTAGATCAATGGAATAGAATTGAAGACCCAGAAATGAATCCACACACCTATGGTCACTTGATCTTTGACAAGGGAGCTAAAACCATCCATGGAAAAAAGACAGCATTTTGAACAAATGGTGCTGGCACAACTGGCTGTTAGCATGTAAAAGAATGCGAATTGATCCATTCTTATCTCCTTGTACAAAGCTCAAGTCTAAGTGAATCAAAGACCTCCACATAAAACCAGAGACACTGAAATTTATAGAGGAGAAAGTGGGGGAAAGCCTTGAAGATATGGGCACAGGGGAAAAATTCCTAAACAGAACAGCAATGGCTTGTGCTGTAAGATCAAGAATTGACAAATGGGACCTTATAAAATTGCAAAGCTACTGTAAGGCAAAAGATACTGTCAATAAGACAAAAAGGCCACCAACAGATTGGGAAAGGATTTTTACCAATCCTAAATCTGATAGGGGACTAATATCCAATATTTACAAAGAGCTCAAGAAGCTGGACTCCAGAAATTTAAATAACCCCATTAAAAATGGGGCACAGAGCTAAACAAAGAATTCTCAACTGAGGAATATGAAATGGCTGAGAAGCACCTGAAAAAATGTTTAACATCCTTAATCATCTGGGAAATGCAAATCATCAAGTACCTCTTGGCAACAGCAACAGTGTTGTGGTTTGCTGTCTGCAGGCAGGATGGATCCCCAGGTGGGGCAGTCCCTGGATGGCCTTTCCTTAAGTCTCTGCTCCATTTTATGTCCCTATCTTTCCTTTGGACAGGAAAACATCTGGATTAAAAACTTTGAGCTGGCCCTTCTAGTCGGCGGCGCCAGCACTGGGTCACCTTGGACGCGGGGTGGTGGGTGGGGTCAGCGGACACCCCCACAGTCCTTAGAGTACTCTCCATGCTTTCTTGGGACCACAGAAAAGACAGCTTCACAATCCTCTAAGGAGACACCATTCCCAGGCACTGTAACACACCCAGGATCTTAGGACAACAGTATCTCAGGATAACAGGAGTTGGGTCACACCAGGGTATCAGTGGAACCTGACTGCCAAGAACTCATACACAGCCAGAATCTCAGGTTCACAGGAGCACACAATCAAAGGATCACAGTGATAGCTGGACTCTGAGGAATCCAGAATCAACTGGATAATTATAAGTAGGACAGGCTCCAACCAGACATATTGAGGACAGCAGGCACTTGAGATAATCAGATGGCAGGAGGCAAGCATAAGAACAGAAGCAACAGAAACCAACGTTACTTGGCATCATCAGAACCAAACTCTCCCACCATGGCAAGTCCTGGATACACCATCACACCAGAAAAGCAAGACATGGATCTAAAGTCACTCCTTATGATGATGATGGAGGACTTTAAGAAGGAAACACAGAAAAAAACACAGGTAAACAACTAGAAGCATTTAAAGAGGAAACAGATAGTTACAGGAAAACAATACCAAACAGGTGATGGAATTGAACAAAACCATCCAGGACCTAAAAATGGAAGTAGAAACAATAAAGAAAACCCCAAAGGAGTAAACCCTGGAGACAGAGCCCATAGGAAAGAACTCAGGAACCATAGATGTGAGCATCAGCAACAGAATACAAGAGATGGAAGAGAGAATGTCTGAGTTTGCCAGGCACTGGCATAGCCTCACATGAGACAGCTATATCAAGGCTCTTTCAGCAAAATCTTGCTGGCATATGCAATAGTGTCTGCATTTGGTGGCTGATTATGGGATGGATCCCGGGTGCAGCAGTCACTGGTTGCTCCATCCTTTTGTCTCAGCTCCACACTTGATCTCTGTAACTCCTTCAATGTGTACTTTGTTCCTAATTCTAAGAAGAGGCGAAGTGTCCACACTTTTGTCTTTGTTCTTCTTGAGTTTCATGTGTTTTGCAAATTGTATCGTGGGTATTCTAAGTTTCTGGGCTAATATCCACTTATCACTGAGTACATGTTATTTGAGTTCTTTTGTGATTGGGTTACTTCACTCAGGATGATACCCTCCAGGTCCATCCATTTGCCTAGGAATTTCATAAATTCATTGTTTTTAATAGCTGAGTAGTACTCCATTGTGTAAATGTACCACATTTTCTGTATCCATTCTTCTGTTGAGGGACATCTGGGTTCTTTCCAGCTTCTGGCTATTATAAATAAGGCTGCTATGAACATAGTGGAGCATGTGTCGTTATTACCAGTTGGAACATCTTCTGGATATATGGCCAGGAGAGGTATTGAGGGATCCTCCGGTAGTACTATGTCCAATTTTCTGAGGAACCGCCAGACTGATTTCCAGAGTTCCACACCCCAGTCTTCCTGCCTCCTAAGCTCCATATGGTCTGTGGTTTGTATCATGTGCATTGTGAGCTTATGGGATAATATCTGCTTATCAGTCAGTACATACCATATGTTTTCTTCTGTGTCTGGGTTACCTTACTCAGGATGATATTTTCTAGTTCCATCCATTTGACTGCAATTTTCATGAAGTCATTGTGTTAATAGCCAAGTAGTACTCCATTGTGTAAATGTACCACATTTTTCTGTATCCATTCTTCTGTTCAGAGACATCTGGCTTGTTTCTAGCTTCTGGCTATTATAAATAAGACTGCTATGAACATAGTGTAGCATGTGTTTTGGGTATAAGTTGGAGTATTTTCCAGATCAAAATTCCAGCTCAATTCTTCATAGAGTTAGAAAGAGCAATTCTCAAACTCATTTGGAATAACAAAAAATCCAGGATATTGAAAACTATTCTCAACAATAAAAGAACTTCTGGGGGAATCACCATCCCTAACCTTAAGCTATACTATAGACCAATAGTGATAAGAACTGTATCGTATTGGTACAGAGACAGGCAGGAAGGTCAATGAAATAGAATTGAAGATCCAGAAATGAACACACATACCTGTGGTCACTTGATCTTTGACAAAGGAGCTAAAATCACCAAGTGGATAAAGACAGCATTTTCAACAAATGGTGCTAGTTCATCTGTAGGTGAGCCTGTAGAAGAATTCAAATTTGGATGGATCCCCCAGTGGGGTAATCTCTAGATGGTCCATCCTTTCGTCTTAGCTCCAAACTTTGTCTCTGTAACTCCTTTCATGGGTACTTTGTTTCCTATTCAAAGGAAAAATGAAGTATCCACTTGCTGGTCTTACTTCTTGATTTTCTTGTGTTTTGCAAATAAGAATCAGTCACCAAACTTAGACACTATTGCATAGGACAGCAAGAGTTTGTTGAAGGGACCCTGATATAGCTATGCCAGTGCCTGGCAAATACAGAAGTGGATACTCACAGTCATCTATATGATGGAACACAGGGCTCACAATGGAGAAGCTAGAGATAGAATCCCAGGAGCTGAAGGGGTCTGCAACCCTATAAGAGGAACAACAATATGAACTAACCAGAACCCCCAGAGCTCATGTCTCTAGCTCCATATGTAGCAGAAGATGGCCTAGTCGGCCATCATTGGGAAGAGAGGCCCCTTGGTATTGCAAACTTTATATGCCCCAATACAGAGGAGCACCAAGGCCAAGAAGTGGGAGTGGGTGGGCAGGGGAGCAGGGCAGGGGGAGGGTATAGGGAACTTTCAGGATAGCATTTGAAATGTAATTTAAGAAAATATCTAATAAAAAAATGGAAAAAAGAATTCAAATTGATCCAATCTTATCTCCTTGTACAAAGCTCAAGTCCAAGTGGATCAAGGACCTCCACATAAAATCAGATATGCTGACTCTCATAGAAGGGAAAGTGGAGAAGAGCCTTGAACTCATGGGCAGAGGGGAAAATTTCCTGAACAGAGCACCAATGGCTTATGTTCTAAGATCAAGAATGGACAAATGGAACCTCATAAAATTGCAAAGCTTCTGTAAGGCAAAGAAAACTATCAATAGGACTGAAAAGAATTCTTGATGTTGGGTAATGGATAAAGAAATGTTTCTGTAGATTTCTGTTTAGCTGCCAGGTTTGGAGGCTTGGAGTGTAAGGTTAGGTGTCTTCATCTATTGACCCTGGGGAAGTGCCTTCTGGTTGCATCATAACATGGAGTATGATATCACATGATGAGATCACATGGCTGTGTGAAAGGTCATTTGGTCAGTTAGAAAGCAAGAAAGAACAGAGAGGTCAACCACATTTTTTTTTTATTTTTATTTTTGGTAACAATCTACTCTTGTAGTAACTGTCTACATTGATACTTCAAGAACTACATTAGTTTTTTGTGGGTTTTTTGTTTTTGTTTTTGTTTTTTAATGAGGATGGTACCTTTATAGTCTAATCATCTCTTAAAAGGCTTCACTACCTTAATACTATTGTGTTTAGAAACTAGCTTATAGTTTACAGTTTTTAGTGAATATCTCAAACTATATCCAAATCATAGCACCTCTAATTTTCTTTGGCTAATGTGCAATAGCCTATTATGTTAATCAGATTTTCATGTATTCAGAATTGTTATCAGTTGGGTTTGACCTCATAGGGAGAGATGAATACAAGCATGGGAATGAAGGAGCAAAACTCAACAGTAGGTAGGGTGATTACCAGTGCATGTTCTTCTTTAGGATCACTTTTACTAGAAAGAAAATATATTAAAAAGGCAACTTACATAGTTTAAAAATGAGCCTGGTGAAGGTGACATTTTTGTCTTAGTGCTATCTTGTTGCATCTAACATTCAAGTCTAGTGTGTGTATGTGTGTGTGTGTGTGTGTGTGTGTGTGTGTGAGAGAGAGAGAGAGAGAGAGAGAGAGAGAGAGAGAGGATGAGAGAGCAAGAGAGCAAGAGAGTGAGAGAGCAAGAGAGCTCTTCCTTGGTCCTGGAGTCATAAAGATTATTTATATTTGAGCTTTTGTAGAATTCTTGAGAATTTTATAAATATGTCTTTCAAGCCATATACAGCTTGCTCTGCTTGCATGTAGACTTTGTAATACCACATGAATCAGATTTTAGGCTATAGTGTATCTCTGACATTTTACATTTACGTTTGAACTCATGTATTTTAATGTTTTATCTTTAAAAGTGATTTGTGTGGAATGTATAGAGACCAATCAAGGTGCTATGGCATAGTCAGCTGCTGGCCATGAAGGTGGAAAGCATCTGCATTATCTAGATGCCAAGGATAATGATGAACTATGTCCATCATTAGGCAGATTTTTTTTAGGCAGTTCCATCAAACTGCATGCAACCTGATAGCATTTTAAAGTACTAAGCCCACATTTTTGTCAAAGGCTGTCAGATGGAGAAAAAAAAAGCAAATAGGCTGAAGATAGAATTTATAGATATAAGTGTCACATTTGGATAAATGTGGGGGGGGATAGGAAATCACAATGGGTCTTAGGATAGAAAAAATTGGTCGTACCATTTTCCATAGGAGATAGATGTTCTTGTGTTTGTTTCTTATTCTATGGATAAAAAGAATGGAAGTTCAATGCTATGGTTTTATTAGGACAGCTTGACCATAGCTCTGTTACCACCAAGTCCTTAGATGTAGTCAGATTTTATTTTCTTTGCGGAATCACACAGCTAGTCTTTCTGGATTTAAAGTATGTACTTTAAGCTAGTGTATCTCATACTTTTTGTGCTTAAAAGTCATACGAGCATCTTGTTAAAGTAGAAAGTCTGATTCAGACAGTATAAAAAAGTGCCACTTTTGATATTGTTTCTCATTGGGCCTGGGCCTGTTCATTCATAGTCCTTCCTTGTGTAACAGGGAACTGGGGCACGCAGATGAACATGGGGCTGTCACAAACTCTTAATAACAGTAATCATTTCATTTTGATATCAGGAATGGAAAAGGAAGAATAAGAGATGGTTACAGACTAGGACATGTGAACCATGTGCTGATTTTCTTTGACTTTGTGGATCCAGAACTCTGGATCTTAATATATATATATATATTTTGGTGAAATTCAAATCTTTCTACAATTTCTACAAGAATTACCTGCTACTTCAAAAGAAACAGTTTTCTTTGGAAAACAGCTGTTTGGAATTAGACTGTATTGGCTGTTAGAGTCCCTGGGAACCCTTGCATAGAATATCCTTGAAGAGCAAGTGTCTGAAGAGTTGAAGTTTTTAATGCACAGACTCATCCCTCTTTATGAAGCCATCTCCAGTATGACAGAGTATAAGAGCTGAAAAGCTATTGCAGGCTCTCAGAAAAATATTCAACTATATTAGTACAGGATCAATTCACTTGCTCCACAATTTAACCCAGGATGCTGTTGGCAGATTTTTTTTAAAGTAGCTCCATCAAACTGCATGCAACCTGACAGCATTTTAAAGCACTAAGCCCACATTTTTTGTCAAAGACAAACACTTGAAGTTGATTTCCTTAGGGGGTGTCAAGGTGTAAAATAGCTTTCATGAGCTGTCTGAAGAATCATGGAGAATTAACTTCAGAAACTATTTTGATCACCAAACTTTAGGGCTGGAAAACATTGAGGATCCATGAAGGTCATGGAATCTCAGAACTGGTAGGAGTTGAGCAAATTCTCTTCGAGTGCAGTTGAGAAAGATTTGATGAAGTATTTGATAAAGGAGAAAAAGTGGAATAAGCCGTGCAAACAGTCAGTGGCTTGTCTCTAATACAGCATTTGTTACTGTGGATTATGAGAAAGCAATTATGTTGTTAAAGTCTAAAGATTAGAGATTTTCAATAACCATATCTCCCATGGAGAGGGTTATTAAAACATTTCAGGAATTGGGAAAAATGAATACCCCAAATCCTACACAGAGGACTTTGACCAGCTTCTGTCCTCAATAAAATTAAAAGTTAGAAGCATTTCATATTTGACAAATGTAACACTTTTCCCATTACAATCAGAGGCATGAGTATTTAAGCCAGATGGGGGACATGCCTTTGCTCTCTTCTGGAGGGTAATCCAGAAGCTGCTCATGGGGAAGATGGAATGATAAGGGCTCCCACCTGGACTTTTCTTAGGAATGACAGTCATGAGTTTTGTATATTAATTATGTTGCAGAAATTGTTTCTGTGCCATTGATCTTTTCCAGTTTTAGTCCTATTCCCCCCCCTGCTGTATAGTAAAATTAATGTAGAAAAATATTGAGCCTTCTCTTATATGACCTACAGGAAGAAGAATATTGATTCATATGTAAGCTCTAACAGCCAGGGACTTCACTTGCAGGATTAAAGCACAGCACCCAGCAAGGCACCCAAGGCCATTAATGATCTGGCTCCTGTCCTTCCAGTATCCACCTACTGTTTAGCCATGGGGAGTTACGCTTCTTTTCAGAATACATCTTTCTTTTCTTAACTCTGACTTTACACTAGCTTCAATCTGACCGGGATATCCACGATTCCCCTCCCACCTAGCTAGTGAACATTTGCTCATCCAATTAGATCAGGCCGACGGCTCTTCTTCCAAGGCCCCTGTGGGCTCCCTGGAGAAGCAGTGGTTCGGTCTTTGCACTATTTATAGCCCTCTGTGCTTATGGTAACAGCAGAGTCTTAAAATGACTCATTCACATATATGTCTCTCTGTAGTGACTGTTCAATAGAATCATCTCTGGAACTCCAGAAAGAGCCTCTGTCCTGGCATCACCGGTAACATTCTGATTCAAATAGTCTAGGGTCAGATGATGACTCTACTGGTGGTTGAAGTACTGCCAATAATTTTAGTGTGCAGACCACATTGAGAAATATTGTGATTAAAATACCAGTTCTTTGCAAAGAATGAATTTTTTTTTTCTGTCTAATCCAATACCTTGCAACAGGATTTACATAAAACTAGGAAGTGAAGTGAGTCAGGGCAGGCTCTCAGTATGTGCAATGTTCACTTAGCTGAATGATACATTTTTCTCAGAAATAGTCTACATCCTGTGGGGAAAGGTAAGTACATAGATAGCATCCCAAGGAGAAAACTATGGGCACATTCGTGTTTTTAATCACCTTGATTCACATCCAATATAATAATAAATCAAATCCTACAAGGAAGCTGCCCAGAAAATCATTTGTTTGGGACAAAAGAGGTCCAAAGTGGGAGGAAGTAGAATTTAGGACTTTTCATTAGTATACAAAGAATTCGATTTCATGCTGGTATTTTCCAACTGAGGTTGCTTTTGTTGTCTCTCCCCCTTTCCCATGCTCTCCCACTACTAGGAATCTCTTTTTCCTTTTCATGTGACATTTGAATTTTTGTCCTCTCCGCTCTTCTCAACACCTAGATCTCTCTCATGGACTCCTATTTAACAGCTAGATCTTTTACTTAGGATGATGTCCTGATTGGTAACAGGGCAGGGGCAGGTCAAAGCAGTATAAATGTCCCTAGAGCCACATTGGCTGGGTCCATCTCTGCTTCTTCTAGCTCAGAAATCTTTTTTTTTTAATTAGATATTTTCTTCCTTTACATTTCAAATGCTATCCCAAAAGTCCCCTATACTCTCCCCCTGCCCTGCTCCCCTACCCACTCACTCCCACTTTTTGGTCCTGGTGTGCCCCTGTACTGGGGCCTAAAGAATATGCTACACCAAGCGGCCTCTCTTCCCAATAATGGCAGACTAGGCCATCTTCTGCTACATATGCAGCTAGAGACACAAGCTCTAGGGGTACTGATTAGTTCATATTGTTATTCCACCTATAGGGTTGCAGACCCCTTCAGCTCCTTGGGTACTTTCTCTAGCTCCTTCACTGGGGGCCCTGTGTTCTATCCTATAGATGACTGTGAGCATCCGCTTCTGTATTTGCCAGGCACTGGCAACGCCTCAAAGGAGACAGCTATATCAGGGTCCTCTCAGCAAAATCTTGTTGGCATATGTAATAGTGTTTGCGTTTGGTGGCTGATTATGGGATGGACCCCCAGGTGCGGCAGTCTCTGGTGGTCCATTCTTTTGTCTTAGCTCCAAACTTTGTCTCTGCAACTCCTTCCATGGGTATTTTATTCACTATTCTAGGGAGGAATGAAGTATCCACGCGTTGGTCTTCCTTCTTGATTTTCTTGTGTTTTTGGGAATTGAATCTTGAGTATTCTAGGTTTCTAGGCTAATATCCACTTATCAGTGAGTGCATATCAAGTGACTTCTTTTGTGATTGCATTACCTCACTCAGGATATTATCCTCCAGATATATACATTTGCTCAAGAATTTCATAAATTCATTGTTTTTAATAGCTGAGTAGTACTCCATTGTGTAAATGTTCCACATTCTCTGTATCCATTCCACTGTGGAGGGACATCTGGGTTCTTTCCAGCTTCGGCTAGCTCAGTAATTTTATTTTAGATGGGGATCGAGTATGTTCAGGGTGGTCTGGTTGTATAAGGTGACCTTTATTTTATTTTTCCTCAAAATTGGTTATTTATTTTAGTATTCTTGACTTTGTATGAGTTTGTATAATAGTTATTTCATTTTTTATTGAAAGTATTTTTTCCTACAACATATTCTGATCATTGGTCCCCTCTCTCACCTTCTACCAGATATTCTCTCTCTCTCTACCCTTCTAACCACATGACTTCTTTTTGTCTCTCTTTGAAAGACAAGCAGAAAAATAAAACAGAATAAAACAAAATGAACAGTGAAAATGCATTAGAACACACACACACACACACACACACACACACACACACACACACACACCTCACAAAATCAGAACTCATAATATGCAAACTCAGGACCAGTAAGGTTAAAAAAATTCTTGTTTTACGTTGGCCATTTACTGCTGGTCATGGGGCCTGCCCTTAAGTGTGGTTTGTATACTCAGTGAGACTCCATTGGAGAAAACTAATGTTTCCTTTGCAAGCAGTTGACAGTTGGAGCTAGCTTATTGGTTAGAGATGAAAGCCTGTGTCCATTTCCCCATATCTGCCCTGGTACCCTATCTGGTTTAGACCTGTGCAGGTCCTTTGTATGCTGCTACTAGACTGTGATCCTATGTTAGTTATATCCCCTTTGTGTCTTCATTTTCTCCCCATCTGCTGATTTAAGTGGTGATGTCAACACTAGTAACTGGTCTCCTAGTATTACTATAATCAGTTCAACAAGTTAATTTATATAAGGTACCCAGAATAATGTCTAGTGCATTTATAAAATGCCTACAACCTCATTTTCCTATTATTTGTAGAGGTGTAGGATTTTTGTTTGTTTTGTTTTATTTTAGATATTCCATGGCTTTGCAGATGCAGGCCACTGGTAGAGTTAAAACCCAATCACTTAGAAATCCTCAGCCATCAATATTGGCAGTGCAGCATTCTGCACAGAACTAGATAAACACAGCCTGATTGTTGTCTTCTGGATCGCCCTGTTTGCCCAGTGTCCTTGATCTAATGTATTAGAAGGAGCTGTTGCCTTTAATCTTTGAAGTGAAAAGGTATCTGGGAGATGCCTTGGAGCACCTTGTCCACTCAACTAGAGAATGGCCCATCACGGTACTCAGCCTTTCAAAGGGAAGCCTCAACTGCATCCCTAGGCAGAGTTGGCTTGGGGCCTTTGGTTCAGTGTACTGTTGCTTCCTTACAGTTCTGCTGGGAGCAATTTGAGGTTTAAAGATAGACACACACACACACACACACACACACACACACACACACACACACACAAGTAGTTATATAAGAATATCTAGGTACATGCACATATGTTCTGTCACATATTTTCTTAGAAAATTTGAGAGCAAACATGGAGCTTTGATGAAGCTGTTACCTTCAAAAATCGTACTTGTTATCCATTCACAAAATATATATTCATGATAGCTTTACTGGATGTATTTTTTTGCATTGCTTTTTTTTCCAATTTTTTTATTAGATATTTTCTTAATTTACATTTCAAATGCTATCCCAAAAGTTCCCTCCCCCCTCTCACCGCCCTATTCCCCTGCCCACCCACACCCACTTCTTGGCCCTGGCGTTCCCCTGTATTGGGGCATATAAAGATTGCAGTACCAAGGGGCCTCTCCTCCCAATGATGGCCAACTAGGCCATCTTCTGCTACATATGGAGCTAGAGACACGAGTTCTGGGGGTTCTGGTTAGTTCATATTGTTGTTCCTCTTCTAGGGTTGCAGACCCCTTCAGCTCCTGGGGTTCTATTTCTAGCTTCTCCAATGTGGGCCCTGTGCTCCATCTTATGGATGACTGTGAGCATCCACTTCTGTGAGAGACAGCTATATCAGGGTCCCTTCAGTAAACACTTGCTGTCCTATGCAATAGTGTCTGAGTTTAGTGACTGATTATGGGATGGATTCCCCAGTGGGTTATGGTCCATCCTTTCATCTTAGCTCTAAACTTTGTCTCTGTAACTCCTTTCATGGGTATTTTGTTTCCTATTCAAAGGAGGAATGAAGTATCCACATGCTGGTCTTCCTTCTTGATTTTCTTGTGTTTTGCAGATTGTATCTTGGATATTCTAAGTTTCTGGGCTAATATCTATTTATCAGTGAGCATATATCCAATGACTTCTTTTGTGATTGGGTTACCTCACTAAGTATTATGTCCTCCAGATTCATCCATTTGCCCAAGAATTTCATAAATTCGTTTTTTAAAATAGAAGAATAGTACTCCATTGTGTAAATGTGCCACATTTTCTGTATCCATTCCTCTGTTGAGGGACATCTGGGATCTTTTCAGCTTCTGGCTATTATAAATAAGGCTGCTATGAACATAGTGGAGCATGTGTCCTTTTTACCAGTTGGAACATCTTCTGGGTATATGCCCAGGAGAGGTATTGCTGGATCTTCTGGTAGTACTATGTCCAATTTTCTGAGATAACACCAGACTGACTTCCAGAGTGGTTGTAAAAACTTGCAATCCCACCATCAATGGAGGAGTGTTCCTCTTTCTCCACATCCTTGCCAGCATCTGCTATCACCTAAATTTTGATCTTAGCCATTCTTACTGGTGTGAGGTGGAATCTCAGTGTTGTTTTGATTTGTATTTCCCTGATGATTAAGGATGTTGAACATTTTTTCAGATGTTTCTCAGCCATTCAGAATTCCTCAATTGAGAATTCTTTGTTTAGCTCTGTGCCCCATTTTTTAATGGTGTTATTCGTTTTTCTAGAGTCCAGCTTCTTTAGCTCTTTGTAGATGTTGGGAATTAGTCCCCTATCAGATTTAGGATTGGTAATAATCCTTTCCCAATCTGTTGGTGGCCTTTTTGTCTTGCTGACTGTGTCTTTTGCCTTACAGAAGCTTTGCAATTTTATAAGGTCCCATTTGTCAATTCTTGATCTTATTGCACAGGCCATTGCTGTTCTGTTTAGGAACTTTTCCCCTGTGCCTACATCTTCGAGAGTTTTCCCCACTTTCTCCTCTATAGATTTCAGTGTCTCTGCTTTTATGTGGAGGTCATTGATCCACATAGACTTGAGCTTTGTACAAGAAGATAAGAATGGATCAATTTGCATTCTTCTACATGATAATAGCCAGTTGTGCCAGCACCATTTGTTGAAAATGCTGTCCTTGCCTGCCATCTTCCCTCTGAGCCCAGAGGATGCAGCTAGGGCTGTTCCTGTGCTCCCCACACCCCAGGAGTTTAAGATCACATCTGGATTAAGCATGAGTGGAGTGCAGCAGTGGTTTTGGGAGCAGTGGGTATGCTGGTCTCAGCAGGGGCAGGAACTGAGGAACTCCACCCAACTGGAGGCCAGGCCTCTCTCAGCCAGGAACACCCGGCCATCTTCACTCTGAGTCCAGAGGACACAGCTAGGGCCCTTCCTGTGCTCTCCATACCCCAGGACTTTAGGATCACCCAGGGGTTACAAAACCTTGGGATCCCCTTGGGATTAAGAAAAGAGGCATCCTGCTGGGAGAGTTCTGACCATAGAACTCAGGAAGTGGATTAGAGCTCCAGTCTGCTAGACATCAGACTTGTAAGAGAAAAGCTTACCTGCAGAGAGTGCTCTGATCACTAGACCTCCTGGGAGAGTTGATCTACCAGAAGTGCTATCAGAGGCTAACAGAATCACAGGAGGATCAAGCTCAAACCAGTGACAAATTGGACATTAACATCAGAAATATTCAGATGGTGAAAGGCAAACATAAGAATCTCCCTAACAGAAACCAAGAACAATGGGCATCATCAGAACCCAGTACGCCCACTGCAATGAGTCCTGAATACCCCAACATGCCTGAAAAGCATGATGCAGATTTTAAATCATATCTCATCATGATGGTAGAAGATTATAAGAAGGACATTAATAACACACTTAAAAAAATAGAGGAGAACAACGCTAAACAGGCAGAAGTCCTTTAAGAAGAAAAAAAAATTCTTCAAAGAACTACAGGAGAAAAATGCTTAACAGGTAGAAGCCATCAAAGAGGAAATGCAAAAAACCCTCAAGGAATCACAAAAGAACACTGCTAAACAAGTAGAAGCCCTTAAAGAGCTACAGGCAAACACTGCTAAACAGGTAGAAGAAACGCAAAAATCTCTTAAAGATCTACAGGAAAACACAACCAAACAGGTAATGGAATTGAAGTAAACCATTCAAGATCTAAAAATGGAAGTAGAAACACTGAAGAAAACCCAAAGAGAGACAACTCTGGATATAGAAACCCTAGGAAAGAAATCAGGAACCATAGATGTGAACATCAGCAACAGAATACAAGAGATGGAAGAGAGAATCTCAGGTGCAGAACATTCCATAGAGATCATGGACACAACAATCAAAGAAAATGCAAAATGCAAAAAGATCCTAACTCAAAACATCCAAGAAATCCAGGACACAATGAGAAGACCAAACCTACGGATAATAGGAGTAGATAAGAATGAAGATTCTCAACTTAAAGGGACAGCAAATATCTTCAACAAAATCATAGAAGAAAACGTCCCATACCTAAGGAAAGAGATGCCCATGAACATACAAGAAGGCTACAGAACTCCAAATAGACTGGACCAGAAAATAAATTCCTCCTGACACATAATAATCAGAACAACAAATGCACTAAATAAAGACAGAATATTGAAAGCAGTAAGGGAAAAAGGTCAAGTAACATATAAAGGCAGACCTATTAGAATCACTCCAGTATTTCTCACCAGAGACTATGAAAGCCAGAAGATCCTGGACAGATGTTATACAGACACTAAGAGAACACAAATGCCATCCCAGGCTACTATACCCAGCAAAACTGTCAATTACCATAGATGGAGAAACCAAATATTTCCAGGACAAAACTAAATTCACACAATATCTTTCCATGAATCCAGCCCTTCAAAGGATAATAATGGGAAAACACCAACTCAAAGATGGAAACTGCACCCTAGAAAAAAATAAGAAAGTTATCCTTTAACAAAACTAAAAGAAGACAGCCACAAGAACAGACTCCCATCATTAACATCAAAAATGACAGGAAGTAACACTAACTTTTCTTTGATTCCTCTTAATATCAATGGACTCAATTCCCCAATAAAAAGACATAGACTAACAGACTGGCTAAACAAACAGGACCCAACATTTTGCTGCTTATAGGAAACCCACCTCAGAGACAAAGACAGACACTACCTCAGAGTAAAAGGCTGGAAAACAATTTTCCAAGCAAATGGCTCAAAGAAACAAGCAGGAGTAGCCATTCTAATATTGAATAAAATTGACTTCCAACCCAAAGTTATCAAAAAAGACAAGGAGGGGCACTTCATACTCATTAAAGGTAAAATCCACCAAAATGAGCTCTCAATTCTAAATATCTATGCACCAAATGTAAGGGCAGCCATACATACATTAAAGAAACTTTAGTAAAGTTCAAAGCACACATTGCACCTCATACAATAATAGTGGGAGACTTCAACACCCCACTCTCACCAATGGACAGATCCTGTAAACAGAAACTAAACAGAGACACATGGACACTAACAGTAGTTATGAAACAAATGGATTTAACAGATATCTATAGAACATTTTATCCTAAAACAAAAGGATATACCTTCTTCTCAGCACCTCATGGTACCTCCTCCAAAATTGACCATATAATTGGTCACAAAGCAGGTCTTAACAGATACAAAAATATTGAAATTATCCAATGCATCCCAACAGATCACCACGGACAAAGGCTGATCTTCAATAACAGCATAAATAATAGAAAGCCAACATTCACGTGGAAACTGAACAACACTCTACTCAATGATAGGTTGGTCAAGGAAGAAATAAAGAAAGAAATTAAAGACTTTTTAGAGTTTAATGAAAATGAAGCCACAACGCACCCAAACTTATGGGACACAATGAAAGCAGTCCTAAGAGGAAAACTCATAGCTCTGAGTGCCTCCAAAAAGAAACTAGAGAGAGCATATACTAGCAGTCTGAAAAAACACCTAGAAACCCAAGAACGAAAGGAAGCAAATTCACCCAAGAGGAGTAGATGCCAGGAAATAATCAAACTCAGAGCGGAAATCAACCAAGTGGAAACAAAAAGAACTATTCAAAGAATTAACCAAACCAGGAGCTGGTTCTTTGAGAAAATCAACAAGATAGATAAACCCTTAGCCAGACTAACTAGAGGGCAGAGGGACAGTATCCGGATTAACAAAATCAGAAATGAAAAAGGAGACATAACAACTGATCCTGAGGAAATCCAAAACATCATCAGATCCTACTACAAAAGCCTATACTCAACAAAATTGGAAAACCTGGATGAAATGGACAACTTCCTAGACAGATACAAGGTACCAAAGTTAAACCAGGATCAGATTAACAATTTTAACAGTCCCATTTCCCCTAAAGAAATAGAAGCAGTCATTAATAGTCTCCCAACCAAAAAAAAAAAAAAAAAAAAAGCCCAGGACCAGATGTGTTTAGTGCAGAGTTCTATCAGACCTTCAAAGAAGACCTAATTCCAACTCTCCTCAAACTATTCCACAAAATAGCGACGGAAGCTACTCTACCCAATTTGTTCTATGAAGCCAAAATTACTCTGATACCTAAACCACACAAAGACCCAACAAAGAAAGAGAAGTGTAGACCAATATCCCTTATGAATATTGATGCAAAAATACTCAATAATATACTCGCAAACCAAATCCAGGAACACATCAAAATGATCATCCATCATGACCAAGTGGGCTTCATCCCAGGGATGCAGGGATGGTTTAGTATATGGAAATACATCAATGTAATCCACTATATAAACAAACTCAAAGACAAAAACTACATGATCATCTCCTTAGATGCTGAGAAAGCATTTGACAAAATCCAGCACCCATTTATGATAAAAGTCATGGAAAGATCACGGATTCAAGGTCCATACCTAAACATAATAAAAGCAATATACAACAAACCAGTAGCCAACATCAAAGTAAATGGAGAGAAGCTGGAAGCAATCCCACTAAAATCAGGGACAAGACAAGGCTGTCTACTTTCTCTCTACCTATTCAATTTAGTACTTCAAGTCCTAGCCAGAGCAATTCGACAAGGAAAGGAGATCGAGGGGATACAAATTGGAAAGGAAGAAGTCAAAATATCACTATTTGCAGATGATATGATAGTATATATAAGTGACCCTAAAGATTCCATCAGAGAACTCCTAAACCTGATAAACAGCTTCAGGGCAATAGCTGGATATAAAATTAACTCAAACAAATCAGTGGCCTTTCTCTACACAAAAGATAAACAGGATGAAAAAGAAATTAGGGAAACAACATCCTTCACAATAGTCACAAATACTATAAAATACCTTGGTGTGACTCTAACGAAGGAAGTGAAAGATCTGTATGGCAAGAACTTCAAGTCTCTGAAGAAAGAAATTGAAGAAGATCTCAGAAGATGGAAAGATCTCCCATGCTATGGATTGGCACGATTAATATAATCAAAATGGCCATACTGCCAAAAGCCATCTACAGATTCAATGCAATCCCCATCAAAATTCCAACTCAATTCTGCACTGAGATAGAAAGGGCAATTTGCAAATTCATCTGGAATAATAAAAAACCTAGGATAGCAAAAACTATCCTCAACAGTAAAAGAACCTCTGGTGGAATCACCATGCCTGAACCTAGCTCTACCACAGAGCAATTGTGATAAAAAAAAACTGCATGGTACTGGTATAACCACAGAGAGGTAGACAGACAAATGGAATAGAATTGAAGACCCAGAAATGAACCCACACACGTTTGGTCACCTTATCTTCGACAAGGGAGCTAGAACTATCCAGTGGAGAAAGGACCTAAAGACATTAAAGCACATACCCACCTGGGGGTCAGCACCAGCTCTTAGGGCTGCCTGGCTGGGTTTTGAAGGACAAGTAAGACATAAGCAGCACCCTATGCTATGCTGAGGGGTCAGAGTTTGGGAGCCACTTTCCTATAGAGTTTTAATTTTTTTCCTTTTCTTCTCCTATTGAGATTGATAGTTTTCTTATCTAAATAAATCCTGAAGATTTAAAAAAAATGGAAGGAAGAAAATATCTTTTTGGTTTTGGATCTCCATTACATGTGTTAGGAAAGTTGAGAATCACTGTTTTCAACAATCCTCCTTTTTGACATGACTGAACAGGACATGAGTGCATAAGAGCTTATATTTAGGTGGCTTTGATTTTTCTCCCTAATTTCTCCTATGTACTTATGTTCTGTGAACAGGAAGCTTCAGATGGACACAACACAACATACACATCTTTCATTTTGTTGTACATTTTCTATTTTTTTATCATTCACTTTTTAAGATTGGTTATTTTATTTATTTACATTTTAAATGTTATCCCCCTTCCTGCTTTCCCCTCCTTGAACCCCATATCCAATCCCCCCTACTCCAGGAGAGAGGAGGGGGAAGGAGAAAAGATGGTGGAATCAGGAGTAGGAAGAGAAAGGGGTGGAGGGGAGAAGTACAGAGGGTCAGGAAATTTAATGGAGGTGTGTAGCAGTGGAGGATGAAGAACTGGGGGTAGCCACTAAGAAGTTCCAGATGCCAGGAAATCAAGAGGCTCCCAGGACCCAACGAGGATGACATTAGCTGAAACACCCAAGAAAAGGTAGAGAGAACCTATAGAGACCATATCCAGTGGATAGGCACGACCCCTGGTTGAGGGAGGGGGCCACACCCAATCTCAAATATATTGTTCCAGAATTGCTCCTGTCTAAAGAAAATGAGGGACTAAAGAGAAGAGACTGAAGGAAAGGCCATCTAGGGAACGGCTCACCTGGTGATCCATCTCTTCTGCAGACACCAAACCCAGACACTATTGCTGATGCCAAGAAGTGATTGCTGACAGAAGCGTGATACAGCTGTCTCCTGAGAGGCTCTGCCAGAGCCTGACCAATACAGATGTGGAAGCTCACAGTCAACCACCAGAGTGAGAATGGGGACCCCAGTGGAGGAGTTAGGGGAAGGACTGAAGGAGCTGAAGGGGTTTATAACCCTGCAGGAAGAACAACAATATCAACCAACCAGACCCACCCCCACAAGGGCTCCCAGGGACTAAACGACCAACCAAAGAGTACACATGGGTAGACTCATGGCTCCAGCTGCATATGTAGGAGAGGATTGGTTGCCTTATTTGGAATCAATGGGAGGGAGTCCCTTGGTCCTGTGAGGACTCTATGCCCCAGTGTAAGGGAATGCTAGGTTGGTGAGGTGGGAGTGGATGGGTGTGGGGGGAGCACCCTCACAGAAACCTGTTTGCTTTCTAATGAGAAAGAAAGAGTGGGGATTTGGGTGGGTGGGCAAGTTCTGGGTTGAGTTGGAGGACCAGAAACAATAATTAGAATATATTGTATAAAAATTATTTTCAATAAAAAGAATTTAAATTATATGTTAAAACTTTAAAAATAATCTGTCATAAACAAACAAAAAAGAAATCAAAGCAGTCATGATTCAAGGTTCCTATCAGAGTAGGAGAAAGAGACACCTTTCTCTGAAGTTTACAGGTGAAGAATGAATGAAAATATTTTCAGTGCAGAGAGAAAGGGCTGGGGAAGGAAGTGTGGTCATGTGATGCTGCCAGCTGACCTTTGCAACATAATTTTATAAATATGGGAACATTGTATATTCACTTATGCATTATTTTTAAAGTTGAAAAATGGAAATAATCATTTCAAAATAATAGGAATTATCATATACCCATAAAATGATATAAGGCAAACCTACATAAAATTACTATAAAATATTTTTGAATGAAATTTAGTAATGACATTGCAATTTTTAAAAAATTTTCACACTTGATTGATTTTATTTTCACCATCATACAAATTAATTCGTGGTGAAGAGTGTGGCCTTAACAGGACCACAGCTCAGCTCCCAGACCCATTCACTGATGTTTCATGGGTCTTTGGACCCTTTCAGGGTCTAGGAGCTGGCCAAGTCCCCATTGAAAATGGAGTCACAGTCGAGGCCTGGTGTAACTTCTTCCAGCTCTGACACACTGGCATCCTCATGAGAGAACAACTCCAGTGGATTCTCGCTGGGCTCCAAAGATGCAGCCGGTTCCTGTTCACTCAGCTCCAGTTGGTTCTGCTCCAGTTTGTTCTGCTCCAGTTGGTTCCGCATCAATCCAAGTTCAGTAGNAAGAGGGGAGGGAATGAACTTAGCTTGGGATCTCTCACCTTTAATGTAATTCTGCTACTAGATCCATGACAGCACTTGCAGGAAGAACAAGAAAGAGAGCTGATTAAGACACTAGAAAGAGTACGAATTAAGGCATGAAGAGATGGCTTGCGGAGCTTAGAGCTACGGTTGTTCTTCTTAAGCTTGAATCTTTTGCTGGCTGTCTTCTTAAGCTTCGATCTTTTGGCTTTGGCAGCAGAGGCTGCTGCTGCTGCTGCTGCTCTAGAGTGGTGGCCTTTCTTGGCCACTGGAGCCATAGTGGAGCTCTCCAGGGACTGGCCCCAAAGCTCTGAGCCCCCTGCTTATATCCCTGTCAGAACAATGGTGGGCCACACCCCTCAGCCCTGTTTGGTCAGCAAAGCTCTCCCTAGCCAAAGGCAGCTAAGGAGTGGCTGAAACCTCACAATTCCCTACCTCTGGCCACTTTGAGCTTGAAGGGAGTCCAGAGCAGACTGCCTGAGAATTTCAGATATCCCTTATTCATCAAAAAGTGTCACTTTCATATACTTTCTAGGGGGTCAATATACTAGAACTACAAAGTCTCATTGAAAATAGGAGGCTTTACTTAAATCTCTGGAAGATAAGTGCTTTAAGCTTACTCCCTTCTTATACAAAGTTAGACTGTGCTGAAATTCTGTGCAAGTTTGCTACTTCATTTAATCCCTACTCTGTACTTTTGCTTACACTGACTTTCCCTTAGTTTTCTCATTGTATTTCAGATATTATACCTAATCACTTCTCAAAGTAATAGGACACTATTATGAGTACATTGATATGAGGATCATCTACAAGTAGTAACAGCCAAAAAAAGTAAACAACAACAACAAAAAACTGTGTCCTATAAAGACATATCCTGACTCACAACAGCAAAAAAAAAACATATGTATTCCAATTTGCCATCACCTTACCATTACAATTTGGCATCTAAGACTTCCTTATTTTTAAATTTCTACTTTAAAATAGATGGGCTTTGTTTTCTACCAGCACTGTCACTTATTGACAGGAAGTAGGGTGAGCTGCCCACTGTTGAAGGTTATATGTTCATTTGCTTACATTATTGAAATTTGTTACACTACTTTTTATTTTAGGAGATTCTGATCTTCATATTTTATTCTATTTTTTCTTTTCACTAACACTATTTGTCTTCCTATCAGGTGGCCTTGGATATTATATCTTGAATTAGATCCTTATATTTTTGTTCTTGTATAATATATTTGTGTTCAACTATAGTACAATGTACTGTGACAGGCTGTGCTCTGTTCTTTCTAGTTTACTGCTTCTAACAGTGAGTGCAAGGTATTTCAAGGGAACACACACCACCTTTAGTGGGATATTTTTCCATCTTCTTTTGAGGAAAACCTATGTTTGTATAATATCCCATGCCAGAAATATTGATTTCTGTTCATTGTTATTTATGGCCCTTTTGGATTTCTAAATATACACATGTGGCTAGGAAGAGGCTGTCTTGATCTCGGATTATTGTTAATTGTCTCATTTCAGGTTCTTATAACAGACTTCTATACATTGTGTTTTTTCTACAACACAGACATCTTACCATTATCAAGGATATAGCGAATATTAGAGTGGCAGGCAGCAAGGAAGGACTAGTTATGATGAATACCTTCTTCCTGATCATGTCTTAAGTCTTCTTGGTTGAGCTATTCAGACAGTTCATATGAGGTGAACTTCTGCATCCTCCTGCGTTAAGAAGGCATCCTAGCTAGGAGAAAAAAATTAATTTTTAGCTTCACTTTCTCCCTTCATTTCTTTATGCCAGCTCTGAGGAGTGGGAGCTGAACTGCTGTTCCCACCAAGCAAAATAAAGCTTCATGAATCTGATCTCCACTAACCCCACCCTGGGTTTCTCAAGACCAAGAAGGAAGGTTTTCTCCTACTACAAGCAAGGTGGCCTTGCTGGTTTGTGTATCCTCTAAGCAAAGAAGCTGAATAGTACATCCAGAGCAGTAGTGGAGCACACCTTTAAACCCAGCACAGAGGAAGTAGAAGCAAATAAATCTATGCAAGTTCCAGGACAGCCCTGTCTACAAAGAAAGTTTCAGGACAGCCAGAACTATAAGAGAAAGCCTATCTCAAAACAAAAAACAAATGACAAATCCAGAAACAAACAAACAAACAAAAAACAAACAAAAAAAGAAGCAGCTTAGTAGCGACTTAATCTTGCACTTCCTTGTAGTAGAGGTGTATTGGATACATACAGCATTATCAGAAGCTAACATGTGATTAATCATAGGCTGAAGATAACTGTAAACAGTTTAAATCTTGTTCCACAAATATTTTAACAAGTAATTACAAATTTGTTCCAAACTTCGACAATGAGATATTATTAATTAGAAGTTATATAACTGCAAATAGTAAAACTAAAATAACTTGAGTGGCTTTACCCAGGGTGAAGTACACAAAGAAATAATCAGTGTACTTGACGAAACTTGAGTATATTTCATCTACTGTGACCAGAGAGACTATGAAATTTAAAAATTCATAGGAACTTATGTATGAATAAGAAAAACTTGACTTTCTAGTTTTGAGTGTCAGAATGAAATAAGAGTCAAAGTGAGACTAATGTTTTACTTTGTTGTTGTCGCTGCCACTGAAGTGATAAAACTCCATGGCCAATGAAACCTATAAAAAAAGAATTCATTTAAAGTTTATTGACCTACAAATTTGGAGTCCACAATGTCAGGGATAGTGTGGCAGCAGATAGCTAGATCAGGAAGCTGAGAAATCTCACCTTTAATGACAAGCATGAAGCGTATGGAAGTTGGGTGAGGTTATGAAATCTCAAGCCTGCCTCTGGTGATGTACCTTCTACAGCAAAGCTGCATCACCTTCCCTCAACAGTGGCACCAACTGGCAACAAAGTGTTCAAAAATCTACTTCTATGAATTCCCTTTCAAGCTACCACAGTTCACTCTCTGACCCTGAATTAAAAAAAAAAAATATGTATTTCCAACATACAATGCCACTGAATAGACATTGTCATTAAAGGAGGGTTAAAAAATACTGGGAGATTGTGAAGAAATACTGGTCCAAAGTAATACTAAAATCCTGTGTGTTAACCTCCAAAGCCTGTAGCTTCATGTCAAGACTCTAATTTCAAAAGGATCTACCCCTCTAGCTTTGCTGGATAAAATCTACATCTCTCTCATGAGCTGGTTGAACTTCCTATATGCAGCTTTCCTTGACAGATATCTTAGGCTTCTGGCATTTTCAACTTCTCAGGATCTCCACAGCAACCCAGATTTTACTTTCACAGCTTCAAGTGATGTTTTCCAGGGCCTCTTGTTTTTCTTGATTTCTTTCTTTCAGGGACTCCTCTGTTGTCTGTTGCCTGGACTCAGACACTCTCTGAATCTATGGAGAACCTATGACTTCCTCATTTGTATGTTTTATACTTTCAAATATTTTCAGCTGCCACATTAGTATGTACTCAGATTCCCTTCAACCACACGACCATCAGTTTTTGTATGTTGAAGTAATTGCTTTCTAAGAGCAGAAAATTCCTTAGGCTCTCTTTCATAATTTGGAGGTATGGCTGGATGTTGTTTTGAACTCTGCACACCTTTTTTATTGATCCAGTATAAATCAGGCCTCTCCTTGATGCTACCAACCTTTGTAGCAATTACAGTCCCTCTTTCAACACATACCTTGGCAGTAACATTAAGTTTCATTCTCCTCTTTTTCTCTCCAAATTTTATTTCTTTCTTCCCCACTTGCTCTTCTTTCTTTCTTTCTTTCTTTCTTTCTTTCTTTCTTTCTTTCTTTCTTTCTTTCTTTCTTTCTTCCTTTCTTTCTTTTGTATACTCAAATAAGGAAAATTGGAAGTAACTGAGCAATAGATCAAATGTAAGTTGTCTTGACATCTCCACCAAAGAAATTAGCCCACTGTTTAAAAAAAAGTGGCTTCGATTCATTTCTTAGGACATGGGAAGTCAACAGCCAGATTCGATGCCAAAATATTATAGATATATCCTCTAGCCTATAGGCCTCCACTGTCCATATTGCTGTCAATACTACTGCTTCCAGACTCTTTCTACTATGGCCCTTTTTCTGTTTTTAGTTTTTAACTGTCTTTATGATCCAAAGTTCTATAATCTTCCACCATTCTTCCACATGCAAAGTCAGGTTTATCACAGCAACAGTCTGCTCTCTGGTACCAACTTCTCTATCTGTTACTTTTCTGTCACTGTGATAATCCTCCATGAGTAAGACAATTCAAGGAAGACTATTGGATATTATGGTTCTAAACAGAGTTTTTAATCGTAATCATGGGGACAACATGACAGCAAAGAGCCAGAGCTGGAGCCCTCACAACTTTAAACACAGGGACTTAGAAGGGAAATTACACTGGATGTAGAACAAGATATGAACTTTTAAAGGCTATGCCCAATGATATATACTTCCTTTGTCAAGGTTGTACAACCTGCCCAATAGTGCTCCCAATAAAAGACCAAATGTTCAAACACCTGTGCCTATGAGTGACATTTCTCATTCTAACCGTAAAAACTTGAAATAGTATTTGAAGATTCCATAAGAAATTTCAAACATATAATTGGCATGAACCTAATATTTAAGAGACAGAGAATTCTAAAGGAGATAACACACAAAAAGGCATTCTAATACATATTATAATTTCTGTTGCCATATGTAGTGACAAAAATATAGAAGCATGGTTGAATGTATGATTCAGAAACTTGTACAGTAAGAGTATAACCAATGTAGCAGAAGTCCTTTAGTCTAGTCAAGTACTAGTGATACTGATCATGAACTATTTAAGCTAGGATGGCAAGAATGTTGTGGTTGTGTCAGTTCTCAGTGAATAGCCAGAAATGACTTAATCATTAAGTATAATGGCTGTATATGTTCTTATAGACCAAGGAGTAGTGAAAAGAAAAGTAATATATGAATATATTTAGAGCAACAAGAATATACACATTTATTTTTAATATTTATTCAAATTTCTGTTTAAAGAAATTCACTTATAAAAAAGAACCCAAGACCATATTTAAGAAAATTTGCCTTAATATGGCAAGTACTCAGTTTCCTTTCCCTTTCACCAACATCTAGTTTGCTTCCCTGTATGACACCTCCAGGGATTCTCTCATGAGTTCATTTGCCAATTTTTCTCTCTAACAAAGGATGATTTACTAAGCAAATGTCATCTGTAAGGGAAGGGGGGAGCATGAGCTATTACTACTACCCTTAATGTAAACATCACTCTGGGAAGATGCATTTTTCAGTCTCTCTAATTCTAGGGAGAAGCTATGTCTAAACTCCAAAGCCTTTACTCATAAAAACTTGAACCATGAAGAAAATGTATAGAAACAAACATGGAAAATTGCTCTCCAACTGGCATCACCTGTACTATGCAGACACAATGTTCACTACTCCCTAGAATCACTCCACAATGAAGAATTAGTGAAGTTGGGAGAGCCAGCCTATGAAATGTTTCAATCAGCTAATCAGTTTGAGTATGCAGAGGACAGAAAAAACAGCTACAAATTTACATAGTTACTCAGAGAAATTTATCTTATAACATGTCCCTATCTTTTGGACTTACTTTTTCTTCTCCAATATAAATATTAACTTTTATCAGTTCCATTTTTTTTCAGGACATTTTAAATAATATTAAAAACATAGGGAGGGTCTCTCAAACTCCTACCGTTTGAGTTATTTGATGTTCATGGCTATTAGGAGAGTTAGAGTCATTTATTTCAGGGGTGGGGACCCAGTAGTTGGTCTCACATTCATGTGCATTTGGACAGGACTAAGTGACTCCATTCATTAGCAAAGGAAAAAAAGAGGGAGCAGAGAGAGGAAGTGGGAAGAGGGGGATGAAATTGGGAGAAAGATACATGTGAGGAATCTAGGAGGAGTTAGTGGAGAGATGAGTATCATCAAAATATACTATATGCATATATTCTCAAAGAATTATACATATCAAAATAAATATTCTTTAAGGTTTGATGTAGATTTACCAAAATTTGGTACTTAAAATTTAAAAAGTACTACTAAAGTATTTAACTCAAACTTGTAAACTTTAGTGGAAGATTTGGAAAAAGTAGCTATTTTGGTTGAAGGATGTATCTTACACTAAACCTATCTCCAATGTCATCTTTTAGTTAATTTATTACAAAATGTAGCATCTAGTGATTTCAGAGAAAGAAGTTCAATATTACCCATGACTAGAAGGCACATAAAGATAAAGATAAGCTATGATATGGATCCAAGTGTTCAGATTCTAGAATAGTAGTTCCAACAGTCATAACTGACATTAACAAGGTCACCATGTCATATCCACCTAAGGATTCAAACCATTACTCTTGAGATTTTCCTAGCCAGTGTACACTAAAACCATTGATGTTGGTAGCCTTGTTTCTAATAGGATAACATTCTAGCCCTCCCTAGAAGTTGATCTAGTCCAAACTTATAATCAGTATACTTTCAAATTGTTAATAGAAAGAATTTCATAGACTTAATAAAGACATTATCCCAAAACAGATGAGGACTTTTAGTATATTTTATTATAGAACAAAGTTCAGTGTGCTATAGAGAATGCATAAACTATATTTACATCTTTGCATAAATATGTATCTTTCTTAGTGTACTTTAATTTAATCAGGTATCTGAAAAGTTTCACTATTATTTTATTTTTATCATGGAAAGTGAAGTTTTCACCCTAGACTGAAGATACCAGAGTTAAGAGTGGTACATTAATTCTGCAATAACCAATCAAGAAGGACCCTTTGAGAAAAAATCACTCACCAGAAAAATCAATCATTTCTTGGCAGTGTTAAGTGCCCTGGCCATTTCACCAACAGGCAATCACAAAGTTCATAGGAAAATCGACATCGGCACCATCACTCCTCTGCCATAGTTACAACTTCATTCCACACTACCTGTTTCATTTGAATTAGCTGATAGAAAAAGGAGAGAAACTGTGTCTACATTCCACTATCTGATTACACAGTACTCAAAACATGTCATCCAAAAGCATTGAATTATATTTTATGAAGTGAAAGTATTAAACAAAATGTAACAGCAAAAGCCCAGGTTAGACTATTATAAAGGAGGATCTCTCCCCATCACCCCCACCACCACTCTCTGGTTTGCTACTTTGACTTTTGTGGTCTCTTATTTTCATACATTTTAGCATCATCATTGCATCTGTTATCACATAACATCCAATGTGCACATGAAACAAGAAAAAAAATGTGCCAGGACATTTGCCCTTTCAGCATGTTAAACCATGAGTTAAATAAACTTTTTAATATATTGTCCAGACTGTAGTGTTTTTTATAGCAACTAGAAATTTTCTAGTACAGCATTTTCAACAAATTTTCTCCTTGTCTTAAAAGAACCTAGACATACTCATCATCATGTATCATTAACCCCCCACCTTCAGTACTCTGAAGGAATCCTTGCTTCCAATGTCATGAAAATTGTACATTGCAGTGCCTTGCTTGTTTATATTAAACTCTTTTGTACAGAGGCCCATTCTCTGTGTTGTTATTTGTTACTAAACTTCAATTTTGGGGAGCCAATTTCCCTTTTCAGTTATTCATTCTTTATAGCATTCCACTGGCTTTTGACTGAGAAACACATGGACAACATGGTATATATTTTGCTGTATGTACATGTACTAATTAGCACATGCACAGATACAAACATCAGTAAAGTCACATCATCAAATCATCCATTATAAATCAAATCATCAAATATCCATTCACCAAATTACAGATTTTAAAAGCTAATTAACTTAAGATTCAAATTGAAAACTAATTTCCAGACCAAAAATTGGTTGAACTTACCAAATTGTTCATTGCCTGAAATGTTACTTTAAGAAATAGCATTTTTGCAAGTTGTAGTGTCTCATGACTTTACCCAGCACTGTGGAGGCAGAAGGAGGCAGATCTCTGTGAGTTTAAGACCAGACTGGTCTATATAATCAGTTTCAGGCCAGTAAGTGAAATAATGGGACCCTGTCTCAATAAAAAGAAAAGAAACGAAATAGTCTTAAATATATTCCATGGCTATAGATAGCTTAAAATTATAATCATAATTTTTTAACTGTAATGAGTAAAATATTGAATTATGTTTTAGAAATTACTCAGGAACCTATTATATTTCATTAACCTGATAATCAAGCTATAAGTATTAATGAAAAATATTCTCATAAAGATGAAAAGAACATAAAACCCAGGACTTAAAATACGTCATAATTTCAAGAAAAATTGCTAATCAACAAGACTCAAGAAAACTTTTGTGAAAACAATAGTCTGATAAACTTACAGACTTTGATGGGATTGCCATTAAGTGACTTGGACATTGGTAAATCAACTGCTGACAAGTTGAATCTTGCCTCCCCTCAACCTTTCAGATGACATTGGCAGCCTTATTAAATGTCCTCCTCTTTCACAGCAATTTTATGCCATTTTAACATTTTAAAAATATCTTATTCCAGTCAGGCGTGGTGGTGCATGCATTTAATCCCAGCATTCGAGAGGCAGAGGCAGGCAGATTTCTGAGTTCGTGGCCAGCCTGGTCTACAAATTGAGTTCCAGGACAGCCAGGACTACACAGAGAAACCCTGTCTGCCAAAACAAAAACAAAAACTAAAACAAAAACACCTGAAAATATCTTCTTCCCTATTTCCATGGCAAGCTCTATCCAAATCCGTTGTATCTTCAGCTCTATTTCATTTATCTTATGTCCCAGAATCTAGCAAAAAATAATCATTTCAGTAAGTGCCTTTACTGAATGTTTCTCACAAGCCACTGTAGTACTTCACACATTCTCATTGTACATTCAGTTGGTAAAATATAATGCCTAAGACTAGACAATTTTTTCGTAGGGTCTAGTAATGTATTTGTTAATCTTGTTTTTAATGTTTTCCTTTTTATGTTTTTTTTTATTTTAAAGATTTATTTATTACTATACATAAGCACACTGTAGCTGTCTTGAGACACACCAGAAGAGGGCGTCAGATCTCATTACTGGTGGTTGTGAGCCACCATGTGTCTCCTGGAATTTGAAAGTAGGAACTTGGAAAGAGCAGTCAGTGCTTTTATCTGCTGAGCCATCTCTCCAGCCCATATTTGTTACTCATAAAGATTTATTTTTAACTGGCTTCAGACTTAGAAGTAGAAGCTCTGGCTTTTTTTGTTTTTGTTTTTTGTTTTTGTTTTTTGCTTCCTTTATTCTCTTTTGTTTGTTTGTTTGCTTGTTTGTTTGGATTTTTAATTAGATATTTTCTTCATTTACATTTCAAATGCTATCCCTAAAGCCCCCTATTCCCTCCCCTCCACCCCGCTGCCCGTCTACCCAACCCAATCACTCCCACTTCCTGGCCCTGGCATTCACCTGTACTGGGGAAAATGATCTTCACATTATGAAGGGCCTCTCCTCCTATTGATGGCCTACTACCAATCCTCTGCTACATATGCAGCTAGAGACAAAGCTGTGTGTGTGGGGGGGTACTGGTTACTTCATATTGTTCTTCCTCCTATAGGGTTGCAGACCCCTTTAGCTCCTTGGGTATTTTCTCTAGCTCCTCCATTGTGGGCCCTGTGTTCCATCCTATAGATGACTGTGAGCATTCACTTCTGTATTTGCCAGGAATTGGCATAGCCTCACAAGAGAGAGCTATGTGAGGGTCCTGTCAGCAAAATCTTTCTGGCATAGGAAATAGCCTCCGGTTTTGGTGGTTGTATATGGGAGGGATCCCCTGTTGGGCCACTCTCTAGATGGTCTTTCCTTCTGTCTCAGCTCTGAACATTGTCTCTGTAACTCCTTCCATGGGTATTTTGTTCCCCATTCTAAGAAGGAATGAAGTATCCACTTTGGTCTTCCTTCTTCTTAAGTTTCATGTGTTTTTCAATTTCTATCTTGGGTATTCTAAGTTTCTGGGCAAATATCCACTTATCTGTGAGGGCATATCATGTGTGTTCCTGTCTGATTGGGTTACATCATTCAGGATGATATCCTCCAGTTCCATCCATTTCCCTACGAATTTCATGAATTCATTCTTTTTAATTGCTGAATAGTAGTCTATTGTGTAAATGTACCACATGTTCTATAGCCATTCTTCTGTTGAGGGACATCTGGGTTCTTTTCAGCTTCTGGCTATTATAAATAAGGCTGCTATGAACAAAGTGGAGCATGTGTCCATATTACAAGTTGGAACATCTTCTGGATATAAGCCCAGGAGAGGTATTGCTAGATTTTCTGGTAGTACTATGTCCAATTTTCTGAGAAGCTGCCAGACTGATTTCCAGAGTGGTTGTACTAGCTTGCAATCCCACCAAAAATGGAGGAGTACCCTCTTTTTCCACATCCTCGCCAGCATCTGCCGTCATCTGAATTTTTTATCTTAGCCACTCTGACTGGTGTGAAGTGGAATATCAGGGTTGCTGTGATTTGCATTTCCCTGATGATTAACTATGTTGAACATTTTTTCAGGTACTTCTGAGACCTTCCATATTCCTCAGTTGAGAATTCTTTGTTTAGCTCTGTACCCCATTTTTGAATAGGGTTATTTGATTTTTGGGGGTCCATCTTTTGAGTTCTGTATATATATATATTATATATTGGAATATATATTATATATTGGTATATATATATATTATATTGGAATATATATATATATATATTGGAATGTATAATATATATATATATATATATATATATATATATATATATATATATATATATATATATATATATATTGCTGATCAATTCAGCAATTTTCCCCTTGTGCCCATATCTTCGAGGTGCCTCCCCACTTTCTTCTATATAAGTTTCAGTGTCTGTTTTTATGTGGAGTTACTTGATCCCCTAAGATTGAACTTATTATAAGGAGATAAGAATGGATCAATTCGCATTATTCTAGATGATAACTGCCAGTTGTGCCAGCACCATTTGTTGAGAATGCAGTCTTTTTTTCACTGAATGTTTTTAGCTCCCTTGTCAAAGAACAAGTCACCAGAGGACTATGGCTTCATTTCTGGGTCTTCAATTCTATTCCATCGGTATACCTATCTGTCAATGTATCAGTACCATGCATTTTTTATCACAATAGCTGTGTAGTACAGCTTGAGGTCAGGCATGGATATTCCACCAGAGGTTCTTTTATCATTGAGAATAGCTTTTGCTAACCTAGGTTTTTTGTTATTCCAGAAGAATTTGCAAATTACACTTTCTAACTGAAGGATTTAATTGGAATTTTGATGGGGATTGCATTGAATTTGTAGTTGCTTTCAGCAGGATAGCCATTTTGACTATATTAATCCTGCTAATCCATGAGCATGGGGCATCTTTCCATCTTCTGAGATCTTCTTCAATTTCTTTCTTCAGAGACTTGAAGTTCTTATCATACAGATCTTTCACTTCTTTAGTTAGAGTCACACCAAGGTATTTTATAGTATTTGTGACTATTGTGAAGGGTGTTGTTTCCCTAATTTCTTTCTCAGACTGTTTATCCTTTGTGTAGAGAAAGGCCATTGATTTGTTTGAATTAATTTTATATCCAGCTACTACACTGAAGCTGTTTATCAGGTTTAGGAGTTCTCTGGTGGAATTTTTAGGGTCACTTATATATACTATCCTATTATCTCCAAATAGCTATATTTTGACTTCTTCCTTTCCAATTTTTATCCCCTTAACCTCCTTTTGTTTTCTAATTGATCTGGCTAGGACTTCAAGTAATATATTGAATAGGTAGGGAGAAAGTGGGCAGCCTTGTCTAGTCCTTGATTTTAGTGGCATTGCTTCGAGATTCTCTCCATTTAGTTTGATGTTGGCTACTTGTTTGGTGTAGATTGCTTTTATTATGTTTAGGTATGGGCCTTGAATTCCTGATCTTTCCAAGACTTTTATCATGAATGGGTGTTGGATTTTGTCAAATGTTTCTCAGCATCTAAGGAGATGATGTTGTGATTTTTGTCTTTGAGTTTGTTTATATAGTGAATTACATTGATAGATTTTCCTGTATTAAACCATTTCTGCATCTCTGGGATGAAGCCTACTTGGTCATGATGGATGATCATTTTGATGTGTTCTTATATTCGGTTTGCAAGAATTTTATTTAGTATATTTGCATCGATATTCCTAAGAGAAATTGGTCGGAAGTTCTCTTTCTTTCTTGGATCTTTGTCTGGTTTAGGTATCAGAGAAATTGTGGCTTCATAGATTGAATTGGGTGCAGTATCTTCTGTTTCTATTTTGTGGAATAGTTTGAGGAGAATAGTTTGTTGAAAATGCAGTCTTTTTTTCACTGGATTGTTTTAGCTCCCTTGTCAAAGATCAAGTGACCATAGGAGTATGGGTTCATTTCTGGGTCTTCAATTCTATTCCATTGGTATACCTATCTGTCAATGTATCAGTACCATGCAGTTTTTAACACAATAGCTGTGTAGTACAGCTTGAAGTCAGGCATGGATATTCCACCAGAGGTTCTTTTATCATTGAGAATAGCTATCCTAGGTTTTTTGTTATTCCAGATGAATTTGCAAATTACCCTTTCTGACTGTGAAGAATTAGGAATTAGGTCTTCTTTGATTGTCTGATAGAACTCTGCACTAAACCCATCTGGTCTTGGGCTTTTTTTTGGTTGTGAGACTATTCATGACTGCTTCTATTTCTTTAGGGGTAAAGGGACTATTTAGATTGTTAATCCTATCCTGGTTTAACTTTGGTACCTGGTATCTGTCTAGGAACCTATTTCATCCAGCTTTTCCAGTTTTGTTGAATATAGCCTTTTGTAGTAGGATCTGATGATGTTTTGGATTCCCTCAGGTTCTGCTGTTATGTCTCCCTTTTCATTTCTGTTTTTGTTAATTAGAATACTGTCCCTGTACCCTCTAGGTAGTCTGGCTAAGGGTTTATCTATCTTGTTGATTTTCTCAAAGAACCAGCTCCTGGTTTGGTTGAGTCTTTGAATAGTTCTTTTTGTTTTCACTTGGTTGATTTCAGCCCTGAGTTTGATTATTCCCTGCCATCTACTCCTTTTGAGTGAATTTGCTTCCTTTTGTTCTAGAGCTTCTTGGTGTGCTGTCAAGCTGTTAGTGTATGCTCTCCTTAGTTTTTTTTTTTTTTTGGCACTCAGGGCAAAAAGTTTTCCTCTTAGGACTGCCTTCATTGTGTCCTATAAGTTTGGGAATGTGTGGCTTCATTTTCATTAAACTCTAAAAAGTCTTTAATTTCTTTCTTTATTTTTTCCTTGACAAAGATATCATTGAATAGATTGTTGTTCATTTTCCATGTGAAGGCTGGATTGCTATTCTTTACTCTGTTATTGAAGGTCATCCTTAATCTGTGGTTATCTGATAGGATGCATGGGATAAGATCAATAGTTTTATATCTGTTGAGGCCTGTTTTGTGACTGATTTTATGATCAATTTTGGAGGAGGTACCATGTGGTGCTGAGAAGAAGGTATATCTTTTGTTTTAGCATAAAATATTCTGTAGATATCTATTAAATCCATTATTTTCATAGCTTCTGATAGTGTCCATGTGTCTCTGCTTAGTTTCTGTTTCCAGGATCTGTCCAATGGTGAGAGTGGGGTGTTGAAGTCTCCCCCTATTATTGTGTGAGGTGCAATGTGTGCTTTGAGCCTTACTAAAGTTTCTTTAATAAATGTGGCTGCTCTTGAATTTGGAGCATAGCTATTCAGAATTGAGAGTTCATCTTGGTAGATTTTCCCTTTCATAAGTATGAAGTTCCCCTCACTGTCTTTTTTGATAACTTTGGATTGAGAGTCAATTTTATTCAATATTAAAATGGCTACTCCAGCTTGTTTCTTCAGGCCATTTGCTTGGAAAATTATTTTCCAGCCTTTCATTCTGAGGTAGTGTTGATTGTTTTCCCTGTGGTGGGTTTCCTGTAAACAGCAAAATGTTGGGTCCTGTTTGTTAAGTCAGTCTATTAGTCTATGTCTTTTTATTGGGGGAATTGAGTCCATTGATGTTAAGAGAAATTAAAGAAAAGTTATTGTTGGTTCCTATTATTTTTGTTGTTAAAATTGAGATTCTGTTCTTGCGGCTGTCTTCTTTTAGGTTTGTTGAAGGATTACTTTCTTGTTTTTTCTAGGGTGTAGTTTCTGTCCTTGTGTTGGTGTTTTCCCTTTATTATCCTTTGAAGGGCTGGATTTGTGGAAAGTCATTGTGTGAATTTGGTTTTGTCATGGAATACTTTGTTTTCTCCATCTATGGTAATTGAGGGTTTTGCTGGATATAGCAGCCTGGGCTGGCATTTGTGTTCTCTTAGGGTCTGTATAACATCTGTCCAGGCTTTCATAGTCTCTGGTGAGAAGTCTGGTGGGATTCTAATAGGCCTTCCTTTATATGTTACTTGACCTTTTTCCCTTACTGCTTTTAATATTCTGTCTTTATTTAGTGCATTTGTTGTTCTGATTATTATGTGTCTGTAGGAATTTCTTTTCTGGTCCAGTCTATTTGGAATTCTGTAGGCTTCTTGTATGCTCATGGGTATGTCTTTCTTTATGTTTGGGATGTTTTCTTCTATAATTTTGTTGAAGATATTTGCTGGCCCTTTAAGTTGAAAATCTTAATTTTCATCTACTCCTATTATCTGTAGGTTTGGTCTTCTCATTGTGTCCTGGATTTCCTGGATGTTTTGAGTTAGGATCACTTTGCATTTTTCATTTTCTTTGATTGTTGTTCCCATGTTCTTTATGGAATCTTCTGCACCTAAGATTCTCTCTTCCATCTCTTGTATTCTGTTGCTGATGCTCACATCTATGGTTCCTGAGTTCTTTCCTAGGGTTTCTATCTCCAGAGTTGTCTCATTTTGGGTTTTCTTTATTGTTTTTACTTCCCATTTTATGTCTTGGATGGTTTTGTTCAATTCCATCACCTGTTTGGTTATATTTTCCTGTAATTCTTTAAGGGATTTTTGGCTTTCCTCTTTAAGGAGTTTTACAGTTTAGCAGTGTTTTCCTGTTATTCTTTAAGGACTTCTACCTGTTTAGCTGAATTTTCCTTATTTCTTTTTTTTTCTTTAATGTGAACTAGAGATATTAGAGAAGCCATAGAATATTTCTACCATGTTTTTTAAAATTATTTTTTTCAATATTTTTATTAGATATTTTCTTAATTTACATTTCAAATGCTATCCCAAAAGTTCCCTGCCCTCTCCCCCACCCTGTTCCCCTGCCCACCCACTCCCACTTCTTGGCCCTGGCATTCCCCTGTATTGGAGTATATAAAAGTGCAGTACCAAGGGGCCTCTTCTCCCAATGGTGGCCGACTAGGCCATCTTCTGCTACATATGCAGCTAGAGACATGAACTCTGGGGTTTCTGGTTAGTTTATATTGTTGTTCCTCTTCTAGGGTTTCAGACCCCTTCAGCTCCTGGGGTTCTATCTCTAGCTTCTCCATTGTGGGCCCTCTGTTCCATCATATAGATGACTGTGACCATCCACTTCTGTAGGAGACAGCTTTATCAGGGTCCCTTAAGTAGACACTTGCTGTCCTATGCAATCGTGTCTGAGTTTAGTGACTGATTATGGGATGGATCCCCCCCTGCTGGGGTAGTCTCTATATGGTCCATCCTTTCATCTTAGCTCTAAGATTTGTCTCTGTAATTCCTTTCATGGGTATTTTATTTCCTATGAAAGGAGGAATGAAGTATACACCCGCTGGTCTTCCATCTTGATTTTCTTGTGTTTTGCAAATTGTATCTTGGGTATTCTAAGTTTCTGGGCTAATATCCATTTATCAGTGAGCACATATCCAATGACTTCTTTTGTGATTGGGTTACCTCACTAAGGATTATATCCTCCAGATACATCCATTTGTCCAAGAATTTCATAAGTTCGTTTTTTAAATAGCAGAATAGTACTCCATTATGTAAATGTACCACATTTTATGTATCCATTCCTCTGTTGAGGGACATCTATGTTCTTTCCAGGTTCTGGGTATTATAAATAAGGCTGCTATGAACATAGGAACATGTGTCCTTTTTACAAGTTGGAACATCTTCTGGGTATATGCCCAGGAGAGGTATTGCAGGATCTTTCGAAGTACTATGTCCAATTTTCTGAGAAAACGCCAGACTGACTTCCAGAGTGGTTGTACAAGCTTGCAATCCCACCATCAATGGAGGAGAGTTCCTCTTTCTCCACATCCTCGCCAGGATCTGCTGTCACCTGAATTTTTGATATTAGCCATTCTGACTGGTATGAGGTAGAAACTCAGTGTTGTTTTGATTTACATTTCCCTGATGATTAAGGATGATGAACATTTTTTCAGATGTTTCTCAGTCATTCAGAATTCCTCAGTTGAGATTTTTTTGTTTAGCTCTGTACCCCATTTTTGATGGGGTTATTTGAATTTCTGGAGTCCAGCTTCTTTAGCTCTTTGTAGATGTTGGATATTACTCCCCTATCAGATTTAGGATTGGTAAAAAATCCTTTCCCAATCTGTTGGTGGCCTTTTTGTCCTGCTGACTGTGTCTTTTGCCTTACAGATGATTTGCAATTTTATAAGGTCCCATTTGTCAATTCTTGATCTTACTGCACAGGCCATTGCTGTTCTATTGAGAAATCATTCCCCTGTGGCCATATCTTCGAGGTTTTTCCCCACTTTCTCCTCTATAAGTTTCAGTGTCTCTGGCTTTATGTGGAGGTCTTTGATCCACTTAGACTTGAGCTTTGTACAAGGAGATAAGAATGGATCAATTTGCATTCTTTTACATGCTAACATCCAGTTTGCCAGCACCATTTGTTGAAAATGCTGTCCTTTTTCCACTGGATGGTTTTAGCTCCCTTGTCAAAGATCAAGTGACCATAGGTGTGTGGATTCATTTCTGGGTCTTCAATTCTATTCCATTGATCTCTCTGTCTTTTGCTGTACCAGTACCATGCAGTTTTTTATCACAATTGCTCTGTAGTACAGCTCAATGTCAGGCATGGTGATTGCCCCAGAGGTTCTTTTATTGTTGAGAATAGTTTTTGCTATCCTAGGATTTTTATTATTCCAGAAGAATTTGCAAATTGTTCTTTCTATCTCAGTGAAGAATTGAGTTGGAATTTTGATGGGGATTGCACTGAATCTGTAGATTGCTTTTGGCAGGATAGCCATTTTGACTATATGAATCCTGCTAATCCATGAGCATGGGAGATTTTTCCATCTTCTGAGATCTTCTTCAATTTCTTTCTTGAGAGACTTGAAGTTCTTGTCATAAAGATCTTTCACTTCCCTAGTCATACCAAAGTATTTTATACTATTTGTGACTATTGTGAAGGGTGTTGTTTCCCTAATTTCTTTCTCAGCCCTTTTATCCTTTGTGTAGAGAAAGGCCATTGATTTGTTTGAATTAATTTTATATCTAGCTACTGCACTGAAGCTGTTTATCAGGTTTAGGAGTTCTCTGGTGGAATTTTTGGGGTACTGAATATATACTATCATATCATCTGCAAACAGTGATATTTTAACTTCTTCCTTTCCAATTTGTATCCCCTTGATCTCCTTTTGTTGTTGAATTACTCTGGCTAGGATTTCAAGTACCATATTGAATAGGTAGGGAGAAAGTGGGCAGCCTTGTCTAGTCCCTGATTTTAATGGGATTGAATCCAGCTTCTCTCCATTCACTTTGATATTGGCTACTGGTTTGCTGTAGATTGCTTTTATTATGTTTAGGTATGGGCCTTGAATTCCTGATCTTTCCAAGACTTTTATCATGAAAGGGTTTTGGATTTTGTCAAATGCTTTCTCAGCATCTAATGAGATGATCATGTGGTTTTTGTCTTAGTTTGTTTATATAGTAGATTATGTTGATGGATTTCCATATAATAAACCATCCCTGCATTCCTGGGATGAAGCCTACTTGATCATGATGGATGTTCATTTTGATGTGTTCTTTGATGCAGTTTTCGAGGATTTTATTGAGTATTTTAGCATCTATATTCATGAGAGAAATTGGTCTGAAGTTCTCTTTCTTTGTGGGATCGTGTGTGGTTTAGGTATCATAGTAATTGTGACTTCATAGAATGAGTTGGGTAGAGTACCTTCTGTCTCTATTTTGTAGAATAGTTTGAGGAGAGTTGGAATTAGGTCTTCTTTGAAGGTCTAATAGAACTCTGCACTAAACACATTTGGTTCTGGGCTTTTTTTGGTTGGGAGACTATTGATGACTGCTTCTATTTCTTTAGGGGAAATGGGACTGTTTAGATAGTTAATCTGATCCTGGCTTAACTTTGGTTCCTGGTATCTTTCTAAGAAATTGTCCATTTCATCCAGGTTTTCTAGCTTTGTTGAGTATAGTCTTTTGTAGTAGAATCTGATGGTGTTTTGAATTTCCTCAGGTTCCGTTGTCATGTCTCCTTTTTCAGTTCTGATTTTGTTATTAAAAGACTGTCCCTGTGCCCTCTAGTGAGTCTGGCTTAGGGTTTATCTTTCTTGTTGATTTTCTCAAAGAACCAGTTCCTGGTATGGTTGATTCTTTGAATAGTTCTTTTTGTTTCTACTTGGTTGATTTCGGCCCTGAGTTTGATTATTTCCTGCTGTCTTCTCCTCTTGGGTGAATTTGCTTCCTTTAGTTTTTTAGCTTCTAGGTGTGCTGTCAAGTTACTAGTGTATGCTCTCTCTAGTTTCTTTTTGGAGGCACTCAGGGCAATGAGTTTTCTTCTTAGGACTGCCTTCATTGTGTCCTATAAGTTTGGGTATGTTGTGGCTTCATTTTCATCAAACTCTAGAAAGTCTTATTTTCTTTCTTTATTTCATTCTTGACTAAGGAATCATTGAGTAGAGTGTTGTTCAGTTTCCATGAGAATGTTCACTTTCTATTTTTTTATTTTGTTATTGAAGATCAGCCTTAGTCCATGGTGGTCAGATAGGATGCATGGGATAATTTCAATATCTTTGTATCTGTGGAGGCCTATTTGTGACCAATTATATGGTCAATTTTGGGAGAGGTACCATGTCGAGCTGAGAAGAAGGTATATCCTTTTGTTTTAGGATAAAATGTTCTGTAGATATCTGTTAAATCCATTTGTTTCATGACTTCTGTTAGTGTCCATATGTTTCTCTTTAGTTTCTGTTTCCTGGATTTGTCCATTGGTGAGAGTGGGGAGTTGAAGTCTGCCACTATTACTTGTGAGGTGGAAGGTGTGCTTTGAGCTTTACTAGAGTTTCTTTAATGAATGTGGCTGTCCTTGTATTTGGAGCATAGATATTCAGAATTGAAAGTTCCTCTTGGTTGATTTTACCTTTGATGAGTATGAAGTGCCCCTCCTTGTCTTTTTTTATAACTTTGGGTTGAAAGTCAATTTCATCCGATATTAGAATGGCTACTCCATCTTTTTTCTTTGGACCATTTGCTTGGAAAACTGTTTTCCAGCCTTTCACCCTAAGGTAGTGTCTGTCTTTTTCCCTAAGGTGCGTTTCCTGTAAGCAACAAAATGTTGGGTCCTGTTTGTGTAGCCAGTCTATTAGTCTATGTCTTTTTATTGGGGAATTGAGTCCATTGATGTTAAGAAAAAATTAAAGAAAAGTTGTTGTTGCTTCCTGTTATTTTTGTTGTTAAGGTTGGGATTTTGTTCTTGTGGCTGTCCTCTTTTAGGATTGTTGAAGGATTATTACTTTTTAGTTTTTTCTAGGGTGTAGTTTCTGTCCTTGTTTTGGTGGTTTCCCTTTATTATCCTTTGAAGTGCTGGATTCGTGGAAAGATATTTTGTTAATTTGGTTTTATCATGGAATACTTTCATTTCTCCATCTATGTTAATTGAGAGTTTTGCTGGATATAGTAACCTGGGTTGGCATTTGTGTTCTCTTATGGTCTGAATAACATCTGTCCATGATCTTCTGGCTTTCATAGTCTCAGGGGAGAAGTCTGGTGTAATTCTGATAGTCCTGCCTTTATACACTGACCTTTTCCCCTTACTGCTTTTAATATTCTATCTTTATTTAGTACATTTGTTGTTTCGATAATTATGTGTCAGGTGGAATTTCTTTTCTGGTCCAGTGTATTTTGTGTTCTGTAGGCTTCTTGTATGTTCATGCGCATCTCTTTCTTTAGGTTTGGGAAGTTTTCTTCTATTATTTTGTTGAAGATATTTGCTGGTCCTTTAAGTTGAAAATCTTCTTTTTCATATACTCCTATTATCTGTAGGTTTGGTCTTCTCATTGAGTCCTGGATTTCCTGGGTGTTTTGAGTTAGGATCTTTATGCATTTTGCATTTTCTTTGAATGTGTGCCCATGTTCTCTATGGAATCTTCTGCACCTGAGATTCTCTCTTCCATCCCTTATATTATATTGCTGATGCTCACATCTATGTTTCCTGATTTCTTTCCTAGTGTTTCTATCTCCAAAGTTGTCTCACTTTGGGTTTTCTTTATTATTTCTATTTCCCTTTTTAGGTCCTGGATGGTTTTTTTCAATTCCATTACCAGTTTGGTTGTGTTTTCCTGTAGTTCTTTAAAGGATTTTTGTGTTTCCTCTTTAAGGACTTTTACCTCTTTAGCATTGTTCTCCTGCATTTCTTTAAGTGAGTTATTCATGTCCTTCTTAATGTCCTTTTTCATGTCTTCTACCAGCACCATGAGATATGATTTTAAATCCAAGTCTTGCTTTTCGGGTGTGTTGGGGTATCCAGGACTGGCTGAAGTGGGAGTGCTGGGTTCTGATCAAGGTGACTGGCCTTGTTTTCCGTTATTAAGATTCTTTTTTTTTTTTTTTTGTCCTTCTGAGTGTTTATTTGGGTGCATCTAATACTTTTTTTTTCTGTTTATTAGATATTTACGTCTGCCTTTCACCATCTAGTAATCTCTGGAGTTGGTTGTTATAGTTGTATCTGGTTGGATCTTGTTCCTCCTGTGATTCTGTTGGCCTCTGTCAGCAGACCTGGGAACCCAGCTCTCTCCTGAATCTCAGTGGTCAGAGTAGTCTCAGAAGGCGAGCCCTCCTTTTGCAGGAAAGGTGCACAGAGATTTTGTGTTCAGACCTGCCTCTTAGGTAAAGTTGAAGACCCTATATAGGGCCTGTCCTAGAAGATGTGTTGCCTTTGTGGTCTGCACACTCACCTACACAGACTGGCCTCTGTGGGAGCCTTTGTAGTCCGTGAGCTGACCTCAACAGACTGGTCTCTGAGCAACCTGGGACCCAATATGGCTCTCTCACAACTTCCAGCCGGGAAAGCCCTCCCAGGCCGAGAACTTTCCTCAGGTGGGGAGGGAGCCTGGATGTCTAGAGCCCAAAGCTGGGTGTGTCCCAAAAGGTGCACTGTTCAGCTGTTTGCTCACTCACCTTTTGCAGTCTCTGAGCTGCCCTGTGCAGACTAGGTCTGTGCGACCTGGAACCCAAGAAGGCTCTCACAAGTTCGGACAGGGAAAGCCCTCCCAGGCTGAGAACTGTCCTCAGGCAGGGAGGGTGCTGGGATGTCTAGAGCCCAGAGCTGGGTCTTTCCTGAAAGGTGTCCTACTTAGCCATTTGCTCCCTCTCCCTTTGTAGTCCATGAGCTGACCTGAGCAGATTGGGTCTGAGCGACCCTTTGCAGTCTGTGAGCTGACCTGCACAGACTGGTTCTGAGAGACCCTTTGCAATCTGTGAGCTGTCCTGCTCAGACTGGGTCTGAGCTACCCTTTGTGGTCTGTGGGCTGACCTGTGTAGACTGGTCTCTGCGCAATATGGCTCTCTCACAAGTTCTGGCAGAGAAGGCCCTCCCAGTGGGAGAACTGTCCTCAGGTGGGGAGGGTGTCTAGAGCCCAGAGCTGGTTGTGTCCCAAAAGGTGCCCTGTTCAGCCCTTTGCTCACTCACCATTTGCAGTCCATGAGCTGACCTGCGCAGACTGGGTCTGAGCCACCCTTTGCAGTCTGGAGCCTGTCCTTCTTATATTCCCAGTTGATTCTGGACTCCTCTGAGTCCAGCTTATACTGTGATCCTTTGATTGTGGGGTCCTGTGAAATGCTGGCCCCAAGATCACGTGGGGAGTCCTCTAGGGCTGGTTGGAGAGTGCACAGGCTGTGCACCTAAGGAAACCGGGTGCGCTGGTGGGGACCAGAAGGGACCTCTGTTCTTTGACTGGTCACTCTTGTATTTCCCCAGTGCTGTCCCCGTTCCCGCGCACGACTAGATGGAACTGGTGTTGTGTTCCACTCACGGCTGTATCCAAGATTGTGTGGGGAGTCCTCTAAGGCTGGTTGGGGAGTACACAGGCTGTGCGCCCAAGGACTTCATTGTTTTTAAATAAAGACCATACTAATAAACTACACACATGGTCCTTCTGTGTTCCTCCATTTCAATAGAAACAAAAATTTCCAATGGCCTCACTTGATTTTATTCACCCATAAGAAAATATTTTATGCATTTAATATTTTGGCCAACTAATGACTGCCCCAAATTGAGACTCATACCCATGGACAAGAACCAATCTCTGACACTATTAATGATACTCTATTATGCTTGCATACAGGAACCTAGCACAACTAAACTCTGAAAGGCTTTATCTAGCAGCCAATCCAAACAGTAGATAGAACTCAGAGAGTCTTATGGAAGAGTTTGGAGAAAGATTGAGGAACCCAAAGAAGACTGGGACTCTATAGGAAGACCAACAGAGTCAACTAACCTAGATCCTTGGGGACTCCCAGAGACTGAATCACCAACCAAAGAGCAAGTTCAGGGTGGATCCAGGCCCCCTGCACATATGTAGCAGATGAGTAGCTTGTTCTTCATGAGGGTCCCCCAAACAACTGGATCGAGGGCTGTCCCTTGGAAGGTTGACACCCATAGGCAGGACTTCCCGAAGGGGAAGGGGAGATGAGGGGAGCAATTGTGTGAGGGCGTACTGGGAAGAGAAGAAGGACTAATATTGGGTTGTAAAGCGAATAAACTAATAAATTTAATAAAAATTGTAGAAAAAAGCAATAACAAAATAAATATCACTTGAAGGGAAGTTTAAAATGAATACGAGTATGTGTGGCTGAGTGAATAATTAACACATTTATCAAGTTTGAGATATTTAATTTTTTATTTTTTATATTCTGTATATGTCTGGTGTGAGCATGTGTGTATGTATGTATGTATGTATGTATGTATGTATGTATGTATGCATGCATATGTGTGTGTGTGTGTGTGTGTGTGTGTGTGTGTGTGTGCGCACATGCCATAGTGCAACTTTGTAGAGCAACTTTGTAGAGTTGGTTCTCTCCTTCCACCTTTATGTGGGTTCCAGGGATTGAATTCATGTTATGAGGCTTATACAATAAGTACCTTTATCTGTTGAGCTATCTTGTTAACACTAAAAAAAAAATTATTGGAATATACTCAGTACTCACGTACATAAAAATGGATTTCATAAGGATGTTTCTGTCTAAGTATATAACATGCTTACTTATACACTTACCCTATTCCCCTTATCTAGTCTTCTTTAGTTTCCTACACAATTTCACTTTTTTTCATGTCATCTCTACATGCATTATTTTACATTTCTTACATAATATCTAGGATCTAGAAATGAGAACAAAGTTGGTATTAGTTGTTTTGAGACCAACTGCTTAATATGGTAATTTCCAGCTGCAACAATTTTACTGAAAAAGATATAATTTAATTCTTCATTGCTGAAAACAACATACACACACACACACACACACACACACACACACACACACATATATATCCCATATCAGTTCCAGTTCCAGTCTTTAGTGCCTCTGAATGTGAACATATTGTGAATGGCTTTTTAAAGAGGTAATTGATTTTAAATATGAGTTCTGTTCTGATGTGACTGATGTTTTCAAGAAAGAGGAGTGCATAACACCAAGAGAGACATAGAGAACATGTACACAGAGAGCTGAATGACTGATTGAAGAGGAAGCAGGTTTACTGCCACCTATAATCAAGGAATGAAGCCTTTACCTAAAGGCCATCTCACCTCTAGAACCATAAGACAACAAATTGCCACAATTTAAGTCATCTGTTCTGTGGCATTTCATTATGACAGTTATAGATAACCAGTTAATTTACATTTTAGTTCTGGTCTGCTTTTTTTCCTTTGCCATGAATGTGACTTGCTATGGTTATGATGGTGATAACTCTTTTGTTAGTACTCGAGTGGCCCAGCTTCAGGCATAAAAAGCTTGCTTCATACAGACAGTATACAATCCCAAGATTTAGATCTAGTAAATTCTCAGTCTAAGGAAGAAGAGTTGTTACATACTATAGTTCTTGTTCTACTAACACAAAGCCTTTACCCCATCCTTTTGAGCAGGAAGTATCTCTGCCATGCTATTAAATTTGAATTGAGATCGCCTATCTCATTGGTTCACTTTCTGTAAAATCCAGTAAGAGAGATTCTGTCTACAATTAGTACTTTTTAACTGCTTTATTTTGCCCAAGAAGATAAATTCAAGCAATGATGGAAAGCAAATCAATTTTGTGGCCAACTAAGGCACAATTATGCCAACTAAGGCAACACAATCACAAATTAATTTATGCAAGAGGGTACATTCCCAGCCTACAAATATTGAGCATGTTTGCAGTTTTTCCCATGGTTTGGTTTCCATTCTTCAAGATAGTTCATAAAAAATTCTTTACCAAAAGTGAGTCATAGAAACTTTCACTCCCCCTGCCCTTGTTGCTCTCCATAAAGAAATTGTCCATAGTGGATTATTCCTGCTATCCTAGCTCATAAACTGAGACAGGAAATCAGCCTAGGCTACATAGTGAGTTCCAGGCCAGCTTACATTATGAAGTGATATTCTCTCAAACAATCAAAGTAAAAGCAAAAGAAGTCCTTCGACTTTCTCTTACCTAATAGAAGGTCACAGGACACTTTTCATCCTAGTGGTTTCCTGCCTTACATTGAGGTGAATAGAATGCTGAGTGATCTGAATGAACCAGGGTTTCTTGAGTTTCTGCACCCAGACTTCTAGCAAACATTTGTATGTGTGAGAGGCATTCTTGATTGTCAACTCAGTGGCATTTAGAATTACTGTTGAAATACACCTTAGATGTACCTCTAAGGACATTTTTAGAAAAGTTGAACTGAGGAAGAGCTACCTTAAGTATGGGCAGTACTATCTTGGGCTTCTAAACTGAATCAAGGAAAGAAAATCATCTGAGCACAAGCATACATCTTGCTCTGCCATTTGACTACAGATGCAGTGTGACCAGTCATCTCATGCTGCTGCTGCTAAGATTTCTCCACCATGATGGGCTGTATCATTTCTTAAATTATAGGTGAAATAAGTCCTTCTTTTGTGAGTTGTTTCTTATCAGCTCTTTGGTGACAGTAATGAGATGAGTAATGAACACAGTATGCAATGAAGTCTTTATGAAGAGACCAATGGATAAAGATCTGAGTTTCTGGATAGTGGAACATGTATAGCTTTCTGGTCATGATGTACCCAAAGAGGATGTGGCAGATCTATTCATATTCTTCCATACCTTGACTTATGCATCTTTTCATCATCAACTTTTGTAGTATCTATTATAATAAAGCATTTCTTTGCATTTTGTTATTCATTTGAGGAAATTTATCAGACCCAAGGGGGATATTGTGGGAACCCTAATTGGTAGCCAGTTGTTTAAAAGCATAGGAAGAACAGCAGGCTAGGGCCTGTGACTATCATCGTAGATAGCATCAATATTGAATTTGATTAAAGGGCATAGAGCTGATGCTTGTTGTTGGAGAACTGCTTACTTCCTGGCAAGGAAAAATTCCCATATCATCAGTGTGTTGATGTGGGCATGAGAAAGTGGTGAAACAGACTTTATCCCCCTGTGATGGTTATTGTGAATTGTCCACTTCATAAAATCTAGACGTAATTGAGAGATGGGTCTCTGGGCATGCCTGTGGTGGAGTATCTTGACATTAATTGTGGCTAGAAGACCCATCCATTGCAGATGACACCATTCTTTAGACAGGGTACCCAGAACTGTATAGGCATAGAGAAGTTGAGTTTAGCACCAATTGATGTGCCATAACTGGTTAACAAGTTAACACCATAAGCATATGTGTGCATTTATGGCTTTCTGTTCCATATTTTGGCTGTGAGATGTCCAGCTCCTCCAAACTCTTATCACTGTAAATTTCAATGATAAATTGTAACTTGGAAAAACCCAAAGAAACACTTTCCCCTTGACATTGATTTTGGTCAGGAGTTTTTGTCACAGTGACAGAAAAGAAGTGAAGACACTAATACATCCTACATCTGATATGAGATAATCCAACTATTAATTACCATTTTATCTATAGTACCTGGAACTAAATATGTAGCATATTCTTGAGAAGATTCCCTATGTTACTTGATATCTATGTTGCTTTCACCAACACTTTGGAAAAATAATTTTTAAAAATTAGTTAACATTTATGACATACAGCAAGTATTAAACACTTCTGTAGGAAGAACTTAGCCAAGCAGGCCAGCTGTAATGCTGACATATGTACCTCTCATACTTCCTCCATGAGCCAACCTAGAATAGGCCAGAACAGCTAGAGACTGCTGGCAATGGAGCAAGCCATTGAGAGAAAGACAGTATTATGTCTGGCTACTTGAGAGTCAATGAGCTGCTGGGAGAGACCTATAAAGGTTTGTTCAGTTCCTGCAGTAAATGAGTCTGTTTTTGCCACTTGCCTGACTCCCTGAGTCTATGTAGTTGACCCTGAACCTTCTTACCCTTGCCCTCAAGGGTCTTAGTTGGAGTCGCAAGCAACACACTTTCATGAGTGGGGCGTTGTGAGAAGAGCTTAATTTTGTATCATCTAATCTAAAACATAATTTTATGAACTAGTTGTTATTAATAACTGTTTTTTTCAGGCAAGAAGTGAAAATACAGAGACGTTATCATAATTGTCTCATTATAGTGCTTCATGGATTAAAAGATCAACCTTATATAGCATGTTATCTCTTGTCCATGTTACCATTAGTTTTAAATATAATTTGGATAAAATGATTATTAAATATCTGATCAAATCTGGAGAATAATATGGCACATTGAAAGTTTTGATTTAGCTCTAAAGTGTCCCTTTACATGTCTCATGCATTGAATCAAGGTTTGTGCCCCATCTGGTAGCATTATTGAGGGGTGACTGGGTCAAGAGGAAGCTAACTTCATCAGTGCATTAATCTCTTCATGACTTCATTGCTGAGTGAACTATTAGTAGGTACCTGGTTGGAGCAAGTTGGTCATTGGGGGTATGCTTTGTTATTAATTAATTTGCATTGAAAGTGGATTTCCCCCATATAATATGTTCTGATTACAGTTTTCCCTTCCTTAGTCTTCCCAGTTTCCCCTCTCCTCCCCTCCCCTCCCATCTGGATCCATACCATTTTTGTCTCTTATTAGAAAACAGTAATCTAAGAAATAGCAATAAAACAAAATAAAGTACAATACAATAACATAAGACAAACAGATTGAAATAGGACAAAACAAACTGAAGGAAAAAAACGAGAAACAAATACAAACACAGACACACATAGGCTTGTTCACAAAGAAATTCCTTAAAAACATACAACCGGAAGCTATAATATATATTCCAGGGACCTGTAAGGTGAAAAAGTAGAAGGAAAAAAGAAAGGCCTGAATCAACTTTATGAGGCTAAGAACCTCAAAAGATGCTGAGTTTGGTTTTTGTTGGCCATCTGCTACTGCGTGTGGGGCCTACCCTTAAGAGTGTTTTTTGTTTTTTTGTCTTGGAGAAAAGCAATTTTTATTTGCAAGTGTCTAACATTTGGAGATAATTTCTGGGCTAGGGGTGTGGCATGTATCCACTTCCTGGGAGTATGCTGATTTTTAAAATTGATGTATGTTACTTATATAAAATAATGGGTCATTGTGATGTTAGATTGAATATATGCATGCAGTATGCTTTGATCATATTCAATCTACTCTTTTCTCTTGTCTTTTTCCCTCCTATGATCCTCTTCATGTTTGCAAATGCTTCCCTTTACTCTACTTCTGCCCACTTTCTTGGAAGTGATATAATTTAGTTTCCTTTATGGCAGCATAAAATACAATATATAAATATGTCCTTTTTCCTTATCCATTCATTCATTGAAGGGCACCTCGGCTAGTTATCTTTCATACACATACTAATAATAATAAAAATTAAGAAAAATAAAATATATCTTTGCTCCTGACTAACTCTACAGATTTTTAAAAATTTACTGAATTTATCCAAGTAATAGTTGATTCTTCCATAATTGGATGCTACAGTGTGATTTCCCTGTAAGCAAGAATGTAGATAACTTTTTACTTCTCTTGGATAAATACATAGGAACAAAATTGCTGTGTCACATGACAAACTTACATTTCAGTTTTTAAATTATCGCTAAACTGTTTTCTAAAATAGCATTACTCTCATTTTATATCCACACCACTATCTATGAGATTTTTGTTTATTCACACTTACAGTTGTCTTTCGCCATTCTAGCCATTCTACTGTGTATGATATTGTATGGCATTGTGATTTCATTTTATCTTCCCTAATGATTAATGATATTGAGCATCTCATGGTACTTAATATCTACTCTTATGGCTTTGGTGAAATTTCTGTTGAAATATTTTGCACATATTTCAGTTGAGATTTTTATGGCATTATAAGAAGTTTTGGCATATTCTGCTGAAATTCTTTGACAGGAACGGTGAATTTACCAATAACAAGTCAATTAGATTACACAGTATACTCAGTGTTTGACAAGATTGTCTAATGATGATATTCAATTCAATTCACTCCAGTGAATTTTTATTTAGTAGCAGTTGTATGCTATATATATTCTAGGTGTTGGAGATTCAATAAGACCAAAATTCCTGCTCTTAGAGAAATAAAGATGTATTATCAGTGGTTGCATGGTTAATGGGTAGAAATAGCTGAGTTTGGGGGCAAGGATTTTCTTTTTAAGCCCAAAATCTCACCTGCAGCTCTATATGGCTCAAGCATGATTTTACTCTAATGTGTAGTCAATCTAAACCTCAACATGCCTCAAAAATCTTTATGATCACAATGTAGTACTATAAAAATATGAAATGTCAGAAGTGATTTATATTTAACAGTGAAACTTACAGAATGAGTTTTCATTTAAAAGGAGAAAATAATTTGCTTTCATACATGCCAGATATATGTAACCCTATATTGTCCCTCAAAGGCACAATCACTATTACAAACTTTCTAATTGGGTCATAGTTCATTCAACTTCTACTTTTTTGCTGACACAGCTTTCTCCCTTTTCACAATGTTATCCTAAGCTACCGATACTCAGAATCTCTGGAGAATCTTATTAAAAGGACTGGTGGAAATTTTTATTGCTTTGTTTTAGTTTGTTTATTTTTGCGTCATGTTTTGAGACTACAATCTATGTAATCTATGCAGGTCTTGAAATCACTATATAGGTAAAGATGACTTTGAACTCTTGATCTTCCTGCTTCCAGCTCCTTAATGCTGGGCTTATAGACAGATGACACCATGCCTGGCTGTAATACTTTATTCTGTGTCTTTATAAAGTTGTCTGCTGAATGATCAATTGAGTTAGTCCTTTCTCTTTATGTCAGTTTTTCCTCTTGAGATGATAGTGAAATGGGGAGACCTTTGCTTTTAACATTTCTCCTCAGCCTAATCCTTGATAATCAGCAGCTTCAACAGTAGCCATCTCTGAATATGGCAGTATGAATCCTAAATAGCTTATCACAGTGGCATCCAGGGACATCTTCTCCTGATGGTGGCATCCTGGAACTGCTCTGTCAGCTGTTCTCTTGAGTTAAGTCCTCTAGGACCATGTCTGGAAACTAAACATCTATAAAGAATGTTCCTGGCTGAGGTTGCTGCTCTGTCAAAATGTGCTTTCAGTAGAGTTTCTTTCAGGAAGGAGAGCTAGCCATTACATCCCAGGTGGTCACAGTTGGAGTTATTCAGTTCTTCCTTCTGGCTTTATGTAACGACTGATATTTTGTAGCACTAGACCACAGGAGGAGAGCATCTTCATGCATTTACTATCAGAAAGGTCTGTTATTCTAGGTGAGCCCTGCATGTTTCTAATTGTATCTAGGACAAGTAACTTAATTTTTGTAGTCTTCAGATTCCTCATTTGTAAAGTGGAATAATTTGTTTTTCTTCCTTTTTAGGTTTCTTTGAGGATTAAAAAAATCTATGAAAACTGCAGTGTCTGACACACCAGAAACACTCAATATATTAGTTACCATAAAATTATTATATACAGGAAAAATGTTTAAACAATTAAACTATGAAAGAGACTTGTAATGGTGCTAAATTCTTCCCATTGGGCTCTAAGTTATTCTAGAAAATTGGCAAAAGAAATAGCTGCTTGTTCTTGCTAGTACAGTGCTATGATTTTTCTCCTGCCTTTCTTCTGTGGATGATTTCAATGCTCTTATTACTTCACTAAGGAAACCACTCAGCTTTCAGTTCAAACTCAAATGCCATATCACATGAGAAATACACCTTCAACTTTCCTTTTGTGTATAACTCTAGTATTGCCCTTCCTATACTGCATTGTAGCAATTGTTAGTTGGACTTCTTTACCAGATTTATAATGCATAAGAGACAGATTTTTTGCATTATTCATCAAAGCATTTAATTTCAACATGTATTCAATGTAAATTGTTATTTATGAGATGTTAGTATTCTTTTGTGTATATTTAACATTCTAAAATACATCTGAATTTGTATTATGCATATTAAAATGTTTAGTAATTTTCATGTATAGCTAGTAGATGTGGGATTGAATGGCACAATTGTAAATGTCTCATTTATATTCTCAGGGAATTTTGATCATATCTTAATTATAGAAATTTAAAGAGAATATATTAAAATAATTTATTCATAGATCTGTTTCCTGCCTCTGAGCATTTTTAGTGTGAGGATTTATCTTTGTATCCTATTCCACAGTGCAGTGCTTACCCTATATTAAATGGTCAGTGAATCACAGTGTATTAGTAAATTTTCTGTTGCTGTGATGAAATAGCCTGGCCAAAAGAAGGTTAAAGAACAAAGGGTTTCTTTTGGCTTATGATCCCAGAGGGATAAATTCCATCATGTCAGGGAAGGTATAGGGACATCAGGGAAAGGAAAACATGTTGATGGGGATCAGAAAGCTGGTTGATAACATTTTTATCCACACTGGAAGGAGGGAGGGAGAGAGGGAGAGAGAGAGAAAGAGAGAGAGAGAGAGAGAGAGAGAGAGAGAGAGAGAGAGAGAGAACAGGAAGTGGGATGAGGGTAGTGGGATGAGGGTATAAACCTCCAAAGCCTGCTCTCTTGCCCACTCTGTTCAGCAAGGCTATACTGTCTAAAGATTCTATAAAGGACCTACTTAAATAGTGCCACTAACAGGCAACCAAATGTTTAATTACTTGAGTCTATGGTAGATATTTGCCATTTGAACAAATACAAATAGTATTTTTATAGATATTTAATAACTATTAAGTGCCTGGGGGATTGATTAATACACATTTCATTTAATCATATTCATTTGTTTGGTTAGGAATTTCTAGATAATGTAACTGATTGTCAGAAAGTAAGTAACTGGACTGACGTTATAAATTGGTAACCATGGGATTGAGGCCCTTGTCCCTGATATTAGAACATGAATCTCATCAATGTATTTGTGTCCCATCTCAGCTTTATTTAAAATTGGTAATAGTTAGCATAATGTTGAATCCCTTGAGACTCACTATTTGCATATGAAATGAATCAACCCTGTTAGTTAATATCTAGGGTGTCTTTCAACTTCAGACACTATTATTATAGTTTCTTATTATTGTGCCAAGTTTTCTCCATACATAAATTGTTTTCTGGAGTATAAAATATCTCCTAAATTAGGCTTACTCATGTCACTTCGTTACTTTCAGAGAGTGACCAAAATTTCTACATGAATATGATACAATGCACAGGATTAATTTTTGTGGCAGTGGGAATTGGACCTAGGATACTGCCAGTTGTAGGCAGGTGTTCTACTATTAAGCTACATCTCTAGCCCCCATGTAAAAGTTTTATAAGTGCTCTATTTCTTTTTTAATTTATAGGGATAAATGAATGGCATCTTATTAGATTACTTACTTAGTTCTGATGCTTAATATTGGTGGTATCAATTAATTAATTTGTGGATTGTTAATGAATGTTGTGAGGACACACCTAATTTTAATAAGCAAAGCATTAATTTGTCCCTGGAGATTTCTCTCCATCTGCTAATATTTATAAATAAGACAGTAAAAGAAACTTTTCCTTCTAAATAAAATTAAGTCCATCATTTTTAATGAAAAATAAAAGCTTTTCATGCAATGTATTGAACATGAGTTCCCCTCCTTCATCTCCTCCCTACCTCCTCACCTATCAAACTCCATGCCTTATTTCTCTATCTCTTTAGAAAACAGACAAATAGGCACAAGTCCTTTCTGGTTGGCACCAGCACCAGGTCACCTGGGGCATGCCACGGTCCCTAGAGGACTCTCCACGCTATCTTGGGACTACTGCTGAGTGGAACACAACTTCTGTTCCAATCCAATCGCCTGGGACCTGAGACAGCATTAGGGAAGCAGAAAATCAGCCAGACCAGGGACACAAGTCCCTTCCGGTTGGCGCCAGCACCGGGTCACCATGGGCACAGAGTTGTTATACATCCCCACAGTCCCTAGAGGACTCTGCGTGTGATCTTGGGTCCACTGGTGAGTGGAACACAACTTCTGTTCCAATCCAATCACGCAGGACCTGAGACAACATTGGGAAAGCAGAAAATCGGCAAGACCAGGGGCACAAGTTCCTTCCATTCAGCACCAGCACCGGGTCACCTTGGGCGCAGAGTCAGCAGACACCCCCACGGTCCCTAGAGTACTCTCCACTCCTTTTTGGGACCACTGACCAGACAGTTCCACGCTCCTCAAAGGAGACACTCTCAGGCATTGTAACATGCCCAAGATCTTAGGACAACAGTATCCCAGGATAAAAGGAGCTGGGTCACACCAGTATTTCAGGTTCTCAGTAGAACTTGACTGCCAAGAACTCAGACACAGCCAGAATCTCAGGATCACAGGAACACACAAAGAAAGGATCACAGTGAAAGCTGGACTTTGAGGAGTCCAGTGGGATTATAAGAAGGACAGGCTCCAACCAGATATATTGAGGACAACAAGCACTTGAGATAATCAGATGGCGGGAGGCAAGCATAATAACAGAAGCAATAGAAACCAAGGTTACTTGGCATCATCAGAACCAAACTCTTCCACCATGGCAAGTCCTGGATACACCATAAAACCAGAAAAGCAAGACATGAATCTAAAGTCACTGCTCATGATGATGATGGAGGACTATAAGAAGGAAACACACAAAAACACAGGTAGACAACTAGAAGCATTTAAAGAGGAATCACAAAAATCCTTCAGAGAGTTATAGGAAAACAATACCAAACAGGTGATGGAATTGAACAAAACCATCCAGGATCTAAAAAAATGGAAGTAGAAACAATAAAGAAAACACAAAAGGAGATAACTCTGGAGATAGAAACCATAGGAAAGAAATCAGGAACCATAGATACGGGCATAAGCAACAGAATACAAGAGATGGAAGAGAGAATCTCAGGTGCAGAAGATTCCATAGGGACCATGGACACAACAATCAAAGAAAATGCAAAATACAAAAAGATCCTAACTCAAAATATCCAGAAAATCCAGGACACAATGAGAAGACCAAACCTTCGGATAATAGGAGTAGATGAGAATGAAGATTTTCAACTTAAAAGGCCAGCAAATATCTTCAACTACATTATAGAAGAAAACTTCCCATACCTAAAGAGATGCCCATGAACATAAAAGAAGCCTAAAGAATTCCAAATAGACTGGACCAGAAAAGAAATTCCTCCCAACACATAATAATCAGAGCAACAAATGTACCAAATAAAGACGGAATATTGAAAGCAGTAAGGGAAAAAGGTTAAGTAACATATAAAGGCAGACCTATTAGAATTACTCAAGACTTCTCACCAGAGACTATGAAAGCCAGAAGATCCTGGACAGATGTTATGAAGACATTAAGAGAACACAAATGCCAGCCCAGGTTATTATACCCAGTAAAACTCTTATTTACCATATATGGAGAAACACAAGTATTCCATGACAAAATCAAATTCACACAATATCTTTCCACATATCCAGTCCTTCAAAGGATAATAATGGGAAAACACCAACACAAGGACGGAAACTATGCCCTATAAAAAGCAAGAAAGCAATCCTTTAACAAACCTTAAAGAAGACAGCCCCCAAAACAGAATTCCAACTCTAACAACAAAAATGACAGGAAGGAACAATTACTTTTTTTTAATATCTCTTAATATCAATGGACTCAATTCCCCAATAAAAAGACATAGACTTACAGACTGGCTAAACAAACAGGACCCAACATTTTGCTGCTTAGAGTAAACCCACTTCAGGAAAAAAGACAGACACTACCTCAGAGTAAAAGACTGGAAAACAATTTTCCAAGCAAATGGTCTGAAGAAACAAGCTGGAGTAGCCATTTCCACCCAAAGTTATCAAAAAAGACAAGGAGGGGCACTTAATATTCATCAAAGGTAAAGTCTTCCAAGAGGAACTCTCAATTCTCAATATCTATGCTCCAAATGCAAGGGCAGCCACATTCCTTTAAGAAACTTTAGTAAAGCTCACAGCACACATTGCACCTCACACAATAATAGTGGGAGAGTTCAACACCCCACTCTCACCAATGGACAGATCCTGGATACAGAAACTAAACAGAGACATAGTGAAACTAACAGAAGTTTTGAAACAGATGGATTTAACAGATATCTACAGAACATTTTATTCTAAAAGAAAATGATATACCATCTCTGCACCTCATGGTACCCTTTCCAAAAATTGACCATATAATTTGTCACAAAACAGATGCAAAAATATTGAAATTGTCCCATGCATCCTATCAGATCACCATGGACTAAGGCTGATCTTCAATCACAACATAAATAACAGAAAGCCAACATTCACATAGAAACTGAACAACACTCTACTCAATGATACCCTGGTCAAGGAAGAAATAAAGAAAGAAATAAAAGACTTTTTAGAGTTTAATGAAAATGAAGCCACAACATTCCCAATCTTATGGGACACAATGAAAGCATTCCTATAAGGAAAACTCATAGCTCTAAGTGCCTCCAAAAAGAAACTGGAGAGAGCATACACTAGCAGCTTGACAGCATACTTGAAAGCTCTAGAACAAAAAGAGCCAGGTGTGGTGGCACATGCCTTTAATACTAGTACTCAGGAGGCAGAGACAAGCAAATTTCTGAGTTCAAGACCATCCTAGTCTACAAAGTGAGTTCCAGGACAGCCAGGACTACACAGAGAAACCCTGTCTTGAAAAACAAAACAAATCATAACATAAAAAAACAAAACACAACATCAAAAAAGAAACAAATTCACCCAAGAGTAGTAGATGGCAGGAAATAATCAAATGCAGGGGCAAAATAAACCAAGTAGAAACAAAAAGAACTATTCAAAGAATCAACCAAACCAAGAACTGGTTCTTTGAGAAAATCAACAAGATAGATAAACCCTTAGCCAGACTAACTAGAGGGCACATGGACAGTATTCTAATTTACAAAATCAGAAATGAAAAGGGAGGACATAACAATAGATCAATAGGAAATCCAATACAGCATCAGATCCTTCTACAAAAGGCTATCTTCAACAAAACTGGAAATCCTGGAAGAAATGGACAAATTTATAGACAGATTGTAATTATCAAAGTTAAATCAGAATCAGATTAATACCTAAACACTCCTATATACCCTAAAGAAATAGAAGCAGTTATTAATAGTCTCCCAACCAAAAAAAGCCCAGAGGGGTTTAGTGCAGAGTTCTATCAGACCTTCAAAGAAGACCTTATTCCAGTTATTCTCAAATTATTCCACAAGATAGAAACAGAAGGTACTCTACCCAGTTCATTCTATGAAGCTACAAATACTCTGATACCTAAAACACATAATACCCAACAAAGATAGAGAACTTCAGAACAATTTCCCTTATGAATATCGATGCAAAAATAAACAATAAAATCCTCACAAACCAAATTCAAGAACACATCAAACTGATCATCCCTCTTGACCAAGTAGGCTTCATCCCAGGAATGCAAGGATGGTTTAATATATGGAAATCCATCAACGTAATCCACTATATAAATAAACTCAAAGACAAAGACCACATGATTATCTCATTAGATGCTGAGAAAGCATTTGACAAAATCCAACACCCATTCATGATAAAAGTCTTGGAAAGAGCAGGAATTCAAGGCCCATACCTAAACATAATAAAATCAATCTACAGCAAACCAGAAGCCAACATCAAAGTAACTGGAGAGAAGCTGGAAGCAATCCCACTAAAGTCAGGGACTAGAAAAGGCTGTCCACTTTCTCCCTACCTATTCAATATAGTACTTGAAGTCTTAGCCAGAACAATTCGACAAGAAAAGGAGGTCAACGGGATACAAATTGGAAAGGAAGAAGTCAAAATATCACTATTTGCAGATGATATGATAGTATATATAAGTGACCTTAAAGATTCCACCAGAGAACTCCTAAACCTGATAAACAGCTTCAGTGAAGTAGCTGGATATAAAATTAACTCAAACAAATCAATGGCCTTTCTCTACACAAAGGATAAATGGGCTGAGAAAGAAATTAGGGAAACAACACCCTTCAAAATAATCACAAATAATATAAAATACCTTGGTGTGACTCTAACTAAGGAAGTGAAAGATCTGTATGATAAGAACTTCAAGTCTTTGAAGAAAGAAATCCAAGAAGATCTCAGTAGATGGAAAGATCTCCCATGCTCATGGATTGACAGGATCAATATAGTAAAACTGTCTATCTTGCCTAAAGCAATCTACAGATTCAATGCAGTCCCCATCAAAATTCCAACTCAATTCTTCAATGAAATAGAAAGGAAATTTCCAAATTCATCTGGAAAAACAAAATATCTAGGATAGCAAAAACTCTGATAGCAAAAACTCTTCTCAACAATAAAAGAACCTCCATTCCTGTCCTCAAGCTGTACTACAGAGCAATTGTAATAAAAACTGCATGGTACTGGTATAAGGACAGACAGGTAGATCAATGCAATAGGATTGAAGACTCAGAAATGAACTCACACACCTTGGTTACCTGATCTTTGACAACGGAGCTAAAACCATCCAGTGGAAAAATGACAGCATTTTCAAGAAATGGTCCTGGCACAACTGGTGGTTATCATATAGAAGAATGTGCATTGATACATTCTTATCTCCTTGTACTAAGGTCAAGTCTAAGTGGTTCAAGGAACTCCACATAAAACCAGAGACACTGAAACTTATAGAGGAGAAATTGGGGAAAAGCCTCAAAGATATAGGCACAGGAGAATAATTCCTCAATAGAACAGCAATGGTTCGTGCTGTAAGATTGAGAATTGAAAAATGGGACCTCATAAAATTGTAAAGCTTCTGTAAGGCAAAAGATACTGTCAATAAGACAAACAGGCCACCAACAGATTGGGAAAGGATCTTTACCAATCCTAAATCCAATAGGGACCAATTTCCAAAATATATAAAGAACTCACGAAGGTGGACTCCAGAAAATCAAAAGACCCCATTAAAAAATGGGGCACAGAACTAAACAATGAATTCTCTACTGAGGAATACCAACTGGCTGAGAACCACCTGAAAAAAATGTTCCACATCCTTAATCATCAGGGAAATGCAAATCAAAACAACCTTGAGATTACACCACACACCAGTCAGAACGGCTAAGATAAAAAATTCATGTGATAGCAGATACTGGCGAGGATGTTGAGAAAGAGGAACACTCCTCCATTGTTGGTAGGATTGCAAGCTTGTACAACCAGTCTAGAAATCATTCTGGCTATTACTCAGTAAATTGGACATAGTACCACTGGAGGATCTGGCAATACCTCTCCTGGGCTTATATCTAGAAGATGTTCCAACTGGTAATAAGGACACATGCTCCTTTATGTTCATAGCAGCCTTATTTATAATAGCCAGAAGATGTAAAGAACCCAGATGTCCCTCAACAGAGGAATCAATACAGAAATTGTGGTATATTTACACAATGGAGTACTACTCAGCTATTAAAAACAATGAATTTATGAAATTCCTAGGAAAATGGATGGATCTGGAGTGTATCATCCTAACTGAGTTAACCTAATCTCAAAAGAACGCATATAACATGTATTCACTGATAAGTGGATATCAGTCCAGTAACTTAGAATACCCGAGATACAATTTGCAAAACACATGAAACTCAAGAATAAGGGAGACCAAAGTGTGGAAACGTTGCCTCTTCTTAGAATTAGGAACAAATCACACATGGACAGAGTTACAGAGATCAAGTGTGGAGCTGAGACAAAGGGATGGGCCAACCAGAGACTGCTGCAGCCCAGGATCCATCCCATAATCAGCCATCAAACGGAGATACTATTGCATATGCCAGCAAGATTTTTCTGAAAGTGCCCTGTTATAGCTGTCTCATCTGAGGCTATGCCAGTGTCTGGCAAACACAGAAGTGGATGCTCACAGTCAGCTATTGGATGGAACACAGGGTTCCCAATGGAGGAGCTAGAGAAAGTAGCCAAGGAGCTGAAAGAGTCTCCAACCCTATAGGTGGAACAACAATATGAACTAACCAGTACCCCCAGAGCTCATGTCTCTAGCTGCATATGTAGCAGAAGTTGGCCTAGTTGGCCATCATTGGGAAGAGAGGTCCCTTGGTCTTGCAAACATTATATGCCCCAGTACAGGGAATGTCAGGGCCAAGAAGTGGGTGTGGGTTGGTAGGGGAACAGGGCAGGGGTTGGGGGAGGGTATAAGGGACTTTCAGGATAGCATTTGAAATTTAAATGAAGAAAATATATAATAAAAAAATAAAAAACAAAAGTGATAAAAAAGAATACAGACAAGTAGATTAAACAAACAAAAATAAAACAAAGAAACACAAGTAGAAAAAGAAAATGCATAGAAACATACACACACATGGATACACATATACACACACTCATATATAACCCATAAAAATCAAAATCAGATATCCTAAGATATAAGCAAAAGGCCAATAAGGTAAAAATGACCAAACAAAGCACTATGAGACAAAAAAAAAAAATCCCTCAAAAATATCATTGAGTTTATTTTGACTTGGCCTTCTATGACTGGGGCTTTGTAAGTGTGGCTTGTGTGCTCGCCTAGGCAGTGTTTTATTGTTGTGAAGAGATATCATGAGCACATTAAGTCTTGTAAAGGAAAACATCTAATTGGGTTTAGATACTTAGTGTGTTATCATCATGGCAAGAAGCATGGCAGTACATTGGAAGACATGGTGCTGGAGAGGTAGCTGAGAATTCTACATCCAGGTCCTCAGGGGAGAGAGAGAGGGAAGAGAGAGAGGGAGAGAGAGAGGGGAGAGAGAGTGAGAGAGAGAGAGATAGATATATATAGAGAGAGGTGCTGAGCTTTGTTTGAGTATTTTAAACCTCAAAGCCATGTGTCAAACTTCCTCCAACAAGACCACAGGTATTCCAACAAGGTCATGTGCCCTAATCATTTCAAATAGCGCCACTCCCTATGAACCTATAGGGGCCATTTTCATTCAAATTATGATATATATTCATGAGAGAAAACTGATTTTTCCTTTGTAAGCAATTGACACAGGTAGTTCCTAGGTTAAAGATGGGGCTTCTGTCCACTCCTATCTCATCTTTGGGGCCCTGTTTGCCATGGACTTGTGTATGCTGCCACAATAGTCTCTGTGAGTTCATAGTGCATCAATCCTGTTGTGCCTAGAAAATACTGTTTCCTTGGTATATTCCACCAGTACTGTCTCTTATGCTTTTTCTGTCTCCTCTTCCAGAGTTCACTGAGTTCTGAAGGGAGGCTTTGGAAGGAGTCATCCCATTTAGGACTGAGTGTTCTAAGGTCCCTCACTCTCTGACCATTGTACAGTTGTGAGTATCTGTATTAGTTTCCATCTCCTGCAGGAGGAATCTTCTCTAATATTGGCTGAGCAAGACATTGATCTATAAGCATAGCAGATTGAGTGGAAGGGGAAGTCATTTTATTGCTACACTCCTTTAGTCATATCAGGACACCCCCCCCCCAGATCCATAACATATCTAGTCTCAAATTCATGGCTACCCAAGCAGTGTCAGGTGTGGGTTCTAACCTGTGGAAGGATCCTTAAGTCTGAACAGATAGTGGTTGGTTACCCCCAAAATTTCTATACCACTATTCCACCAGTGTATCTTGCCCCTAGGTCACCATTGTAGACTGGAAGATTTGTAGATGAATTAGTGATTACCTTTCTCCCCTGATAGAGTATGGAGTAACTTCAAATACCATTAACAGTAGTCAGTATGGGTGAAGGCTCTAGTTCAGCACCAACTCCATTTCTCTGTGTTCAATGAGATATGCAAGTATGATCTTCGGTAATAGAGTTTTACCAAGTGAGACCATTTTCTATATTAACTTTCTCATTGAAGTAGGGCATCTTAAATACCCCTTCTAACTTTAGCTTCATGTGAGGTTTTCCTAAAATTTGTACAATAATGACTTTATATATTCAAGGTTTTGCATAAATAGAGCTACGTAACGAAATAGGGCTTTGTAGTTCTAAAACATGTCGGCAAACTGTAGCCTGTGGGCAAAATGTACCTGATATCAATATTTGTAAATAAAGTTTACTAGGGTGTTATCATGCCCAGCTTTTAAGAAATTATGTTATCTCTTGCTTTAGGGACACAATAGCCAACGAAATTGAAAATATTTATTACCTAGCCATATACTAAAAACAGCATATATTGTTGTCTACAACATACATGTTTTTTTTTTCTTTTGTTTTTTGTTTTGTTTTGTTTGCTAAATATTTGGGGAAACAGCCTGTGCTGCGATTGCTCAGAATTCAGAAGTGACTCATCTATTAAGAGGATTTCATGTAGAATCTGGTTAGAATCCTTATATAGCCAAAGTTTGAGAAGAAGAAAGAGATAGTTACCTTTGGATTTGCATTGTTAAAGAATAAAGTTATTTTGTGTTAACTGAGATGCAGAAGGGAAACAGTGTTATAATGGACAGGTGAGCTTCTGGAACTTTCTCCTAAAGACTTCTTTAGCCTTAAATAGTAAGGTGATTTTTTTTTTACCTTTTCTTTTTCATATTGACAAACTTCATACAGTATATTCTATTCAAAGTTCCCCTCCTTCAACTCCCCTCAGTTCCCACTCCCAACTCCAAACATTTTCTCTCTTTTTAGAAAGAAACAAACCAACCAAAATTGAAACAAAAACCAAACAAACACATGCACACATCATAAAAACACAAAATCAAAAACTGTAATATATAAGCAAAATACTAGAACACAAAAAAAGCCCAAACAAAGCTATATGAGACAAAAACATACACAAACAAAACGAAACAAATCATTGAATTTGTTTTGTGTTGGCCATTTACTATTGGGCATGGGGCCTACCCTTAAGTGACACTTCAATGAATGGAACTAACTTTTATTTTGCAAGCAGGTGTGAAATGCAGATAGCTTCTTGATTAGAGGTGGGATCTCATGTTAACTTTCTCCCTTCAGCACTGGGAGTATGTCTGGTTTGAAGAGGTATGGGCTCTGTGCATGCTGCCACAGTCTCTCTGAGTTTGTATGTGCATCAGTCCTGTTGTTTTTGGGAGACACTGTTGTCCTGAAGTCATCTTTCTGCCTCCACCTCCATATAGCTTCCTGATACCTGTAGAGAGGAGCTTGATGAAGACATCGCATTTAGGACTAAGTGTTCCAAAATCTCTCACTCTCAGCCCATTGTTTGATTTTTAACTATTCTTTCTAACCAGTTTATTTTTATTTATTTTTTTAAAAAATGGACTTTTAGTATTTTACTTAAAATACCTACATGCAAGTTAAATTAATTGAATCTCAATAAGGATTAGTGAAATCCACCTTAATATATTTAACTGTAACATTTCCATCTAGTTGCAAAATTCCAAAATATTATTGGTAGCACAACTCATGCTTGTTTAATTATGATCATCAACTGATGATCATAGATAATTTCAGCATCTCTCTGATGATTAAATTAATTAATACAGATGCTTAAATTAATTAATAAATTCATATATTAACCTCAAACAGCCTGGAACTCAACATATGTTGGCTATTATGAGGTACCTATTTTATTTATTTCCTTTACCTGTTTGTGTTTTCCTGTAATTCTTCAAGGGATTTTTGTGTTTCCTCTTTAAGTGCTTCTACCTGTTTACCTGTGTTCTTCTGTATTTCTTTAAGGGAGTTGTGTCCTTCTTAAATCATTATCATGAGAAGTGATTTTAGATCCATGTCTTGCTTTTCTGGTGTGATGGTGTATCCAGGACTTGCTATGGTGGGAGAATTGGGTTCTGATGATGCTAAGTAACCCTGGTTTCTGTTGCTTATCTTCTTATGTTTGCCACTAGCCATCTGAATAGCTCTAGTCTTTCCTGCCCTTGCTATATCTGACTGGAGCCTGTCCTTCCTGTAATCCTGGTTGTGTCAGAACTCCTCAGAGTCCAGCTATCTCTATGATCCTGAGATTCTTGGTGTGTCAGAGTTCCTGGGAGTCAAGATGCCTCTGGGACACTGAGATACTGGTGTGACCCAGCTCCTGGGATCCCGGGATCCTGACTGTGTTAGAATGCCTGGGATTTGAGCCTCCTCTGGGTGCTGTGGGACTGACTCCAGAGTTTGTGCCCAAGGAAAACCAGAGCAAACCTTAAGGAACACAAGCCGCTGGTTGGGCAGGTTCCTGCATCCCTGGGTCCCACTGGTCCCAGTTATTCCCGGTAGTGTTGGAATAGTTGCTGTGTCCTACTCACCCCTGATCCTGAGATCCTGGACATGCTAGAGTGCCTGGGATTGGAGCCTCCCCTGGGTGCTGTGGGAAGACCAGAAATAACCCGAGCCACTAGAGGTACCTATTTTAAATGAACTGGAATATACCATTTTTATTTAGAGGATAAAATAGAGCAGTCTCTATTAAGACTAAATTTATTTTCTGTTGGAAACTACAGGGTTAGGGGAGGAGTGGGGAAGGGAGGATCTCATGTCCGGCCAGAATTCCTCCTATGCTCTGGGAATGCAGACGTGGAAGGGCTGCCAAATGTTTTCCACTCAGCCCCAGGTGGGCATCTAAGCCACTGACCCCACTCGATGTGGGGGGGGGTGACAAGTGGAAGCCCCTGATACCAGGGGCGCCGGAGCAACACCCTCTGCCCCAGAGTTACAGGAGAGAGGGCTGAGGGAGAAAAGTTCCCATGTAGGCAAGAGTCCTTAGTCTGGGCCTTGACTGGAGCACAGGAAGGCCTTCAGATGGGAGATTAGAAACTACTCATTAGAGGAAAGCCTATCCCATCATTCAAGTACGGTGGGCCTTGATGAACAGACACAGTCTATGGTTTTAGAACTTTATTGTAGAAAGGCAGGGGGAAGAGAGAAGGTAGAAAGAGAGAGAGAGACCAGCCATGGCCAAGAGGAGAGCAGGGGGGAAAGGAGAGAGAGAGAAGAAAGGCTAGAGTAAGAGGGAGAGAGCAAGAGGGAGAGAAAGAGAGTTAGAGGAGAGGATGAGGAGAGAGAGCAGAGAGTAATAGAGTGAGGTGGGGCCAAGCAGCCTCGATTATGGTGGGCTGTTATCTTTACTGTTGCTAGGTAACTAGGAGTCTGGCCTGAAGGTCAGAAGCTTGGGACTTTGCCTACGTGACTACTAACCATGCTTCTCTTGTGGGGGCTGAGGGGCCGGCAACTTCGACAGGAGCCAGATGTCCAGGAGACATGAGGAAACGCCTACCGTCCCATGTAGGTGAATTATCACCACCAGGTCCCAGGGTTCCACACCTCAGTTCGACCAGAGACTAGACTGTCTGTGTATAGCCCAATGTCCCACAATTTTCAATATAGAATCCACTGGGAATATCATATAAGAAAAATAAGTTAAATGTACATGAGAAACATTATGTATGCTTGGCAGGAACTCCATGTTTAGAACATTTTTCTGATGATACTATAGTTGCTATAACCAGAAAGAAATTGCATATAAAAAATCAGGAAAATTAAATGTTATTTTCTTATCATAATATGTTAGTGAGTATATACTCTTGGGCAGAGATACCAATACTTTGGGACTCGAGGAAACATGGTACCTGCCACGTTGTAGAACACATCAGAACTCTATCACTGGATAAATGTTTACTAAATATCACCAGTGTAGCAATTGCTCTTATGGCCCTGCCCACATTCTCTCAATATTGGCAGTGTGACTTTAAATTGTGGGTACTTTTGATCTTTTAGTGACCACTATAGCCACTGGAGCTCCTCTGTTTACCCACAAACTTTATCCAAGACATAGTAGCAAGTAGATACTCCCTGGGAAAATCCATTAACCAATGTCCCATGGAAACTGTTTGACAGATAACCAAGCTCTCTCAGTCAGAATTTGATATTCCTGAGGTGTGTACTTTATGCTTATTTTTGAAGCATTTCAATAAGATGGCACTTCAATTTACAAAATAGTTATTTGCTTCAATCATATACTTTCATTCCTCTTGAGATACTCTGTCCTCTCTCACTTTCCTTTTGTCTTAGAGTATTTCCCAAGACTAATTCCAATATCTATCTATCTATCTATCTATCTATCTATCTATCTATCTATCTATCTTCTTATCTTTGGATAGGCATTTGGGAAAAACCGTGAGATATTTATTTCATTCTGTTTTAAACTGTATCATATTAGTGCATTTCCATTTAGTATTTACAAAAGATCTTTCATAAGTATTCAGTGCAACAAGTGAACTATATAATGACCAATTATTTTCCTGCAAAACCATTAATTGATATAAAACAATTATTTTTTTATAACAAGATAAGTGAAAGCAAAGAGCATACAGAGAATATAAAATTTATTTTGAATCTCTAGTTCCTAGATGGTGAAACTGTTTGGGAAAATGAAGGGGTACGGCCTTGTTACAAAAGGTGTGCCACCAGCGGCAGAAGTTCAGGTTTCAAAAAGCCCATATCATTCTCAGATTTTCTGCCTCTTGCTTGTGGATTGAGATATGAACTCTCAGCTATTGCTATACCTGTCTGCTGCTATGCTCCCTTCCATGATGGTCATGGTTTTTAACCCTGTGAAACTGTGAGCCTCAAATGAAATGCTTCCTTTTAGAAGTTGACTCAGTGGTATTTTTTCAGAATAATTAAAAAAAAAAAAACAACTAAGACAATGGCAAAGATCTATCATCTCAACACTTAAGAGGTAAAGGCAGGAAGATAGAGAGCTCAAGCAAGCTTGGGATATATATCAAGACTCTGTCTCAAGCAAACAAATATCAAACCAAATAACAAAACAAACAAAACAAAAACAAAAACAAACAAAAAACCAAACTAAGTAAAAAAAAAAACCTTTTAGTTTTTTAAAAGGTTGATTTAGGAAAGTGTTTGAGGATTTTAAACCTCTTCCTGAAGAAGATATCATAGATGGAAAGATCTCCCATGCTTGTTGATTGATTCAATGCAATTCCCATCAAAATTTCAACACAATTCTTCATAGATCTTGAAAGGATTGTTTTCAGCTTCACTTGGAAAATTTAAAAAAACAGTAAAGCTAAAAGCAATACTGAATAACAAAAAATTCCAGGAGATATTCCAATCCCTGCCCTAAAATTGTACTACATATCCGTAGTAATAAAAATAGCAAGATATGAGCACAAAAATGGACATGTTGATCAATGTAATTGAATTGAACACCCAGATATAAATCTACGTACACCTGTTTTTTTGTTTTGTTTTGTTTTGTTTTGTTTTGTTTTTTGTTTTTTTGTTTTTTGCAAAGAAGCCATTGATACACACTGGGAAAAAAAGACAACACTTTCAACAAAAGCTGTTGGTCAAACTGAACAGCTGCATGTATAAAAATGCAAATAGATCTGTACTTAACACCCAGTACAAAACTCCAAATGGATCAAAGACCTCAATATAAAACCAGATACAATGAACCTGATAAAGAAGTATGTGGGGAATAGCCTTGAACTCACTGACATAGGAGACAAGTTTCTGAACAAAATGCCAATGATAAAAGCACTAAGATCATCAATTAATAAATTGAACCTTATGAAACTGAAAACCTTCTGCATGGCAAAAGAAACCATCATTTAGCTAAAGCAGCAGTCTAGAGAACAGATTTTTTTTTAGGATTTTTATTTATTTTATATTTGCATATTTAATTATATATTATTATATATTCATTACACATTTTAATATTATATAAATATATAATATTAAAATCTAAAATATATAATAGATTTTTATAGATTTTAAGAAAAATTTTTATCAACTACACATTTAATAGAGGTAAACTTATCAAAAATCTGGATATTAAGAAAAAATACCCAGTTAGAAATGGGGAAAAGATCTAAATAGAATTATCAATAGAGGAATCTCAAATGGCTGAGAAACACTTAAAGAAAGATTCAACATCCTTAGTTATCAGGGTAATGCAAGCCAAAACCAACCTGAGGTTCCATTTTACACCAATCAGAATGACGAAGGTATAAAATCTCAAGAGGTAGCACATGCTGTTGAGGATGTGGAGCAAGAGGAACACTCCTCCATTGCTGATGGGAGTGAAACTACTGTGGAAATCAATTTAATAGTTTCTCAGAAAACTAGGAATAGTTGTACCTCAAGACCCAGGTATACTGCTGCTGAGTATATACAAAAAAGATGCTCCACCATCCCATAAACACACTAGCTCAATCATGTTCATTGGTGCTTTATTAATTATAACCAGAAATTGGAAACAACCTAGATGTTCTTCAACAGAAGAATTGATAAAGAATATGTGGTACATTTACACGATGGAGTATTACTCAGTCTTTAGGGGGAAAATGGCATCACAAAGTTTGCAGGCAAATGGATGGAACTCGAAAAAAATGTTCTGAGTGAGGTATCCCTTACTTACAAAGATGAATATAGTATGTATTTTCTTATAAATGGATATTAGTTGATTAGGCAATGTTAACTGTAGAACTACTGAGGTTATGTATAGAGTAAGAGACATTGGGGGCAGGGTGTACAAACATATCTCCCTAATAAAAGGGAAATTGAGTAATAGTAATGAATGGGGGAGTGGGGACTGGGGTGAGAGGATCAAGTTGGGAGGGGGAAGTGGGGGTTGAGGGATGAATGCAGGCAAAGACAGTTAAAATTTAGGACTGAGGGGTGGTATGGAAAACTAATACAGTAGAAGCTTCATAAAATACATATATATTAAAGAAGTCTATATGAAATTGCCAAGTAATGGGGTAAAGAGAGTTTCAGGCATCTTTTGTCACCAAATGAAGGTTCCAATATTAGAATTGTGTTACATCTAATCGAGTTGTTAGCCAAAAGGGTCCAATGGTCCAAAAGGTCCCTTAAACAACCTTGGCTCTTGCAAGACTATAGATTGCTTTCCAGAAACTGATAGCAAAATCCCTTTCTTGAAATTGAGCTAGTGGCTACATAGAGCCTTCACTCCTATGTTCTAGTATCTTTGCTATAGGAAGTTGCTCTATACATTACCAGAATAGAAATGTAAACATCATCCTAGACATGATACAAAACCTTGGCTCTTCAATTCTATTCTGCCTGTAAAATATGCTAGCACAATGGTGGCACAAAGCTTGTGTGAGTAACTAATACACATCTGATTTGACTTACGGCCCACTTATTAGAGGAACTAATACCAGACACTGACTGGATAAGGAAGAATCTTAGGCTAAGCTAGCCTAGGGACCTAGGGTAAAACCAAATACCAAAACACTAAAATGACTCCTAATGACCTTCGGCTTTTTCCAGTGCCTTGCTCATCCAACATCAGAGAAGCTTCCTCCTGCAGCAGATTTGAACAAATATTAAGATCCGCAGCCAGAGAGTGAGAGACCTTGGAACATCTAGACGAAAAGGGGAGAGAAACTGTAATCAGAATATATTATATAAGAAAAATGCCTTCTGAATAAAAAGAAACAAGAAAATATGTTAATAAATAAAATCACCTTTAAAAATAAAGAAAAACCACTTACATTTCATAAAGGTTTATTTAGGAAAATATTTGAGAATTTTAAACCATTTCTTAAGTTCATAAAGCAAATCATAAACCTGTTGAAGTGTGTCTTAAAATAAAGTCCTCTGAGGTACTCAAACGCATTTACCTTCTATAAAATCTATCAAAAAGTTCTCTGTTGGTTATTATTAGCTTGTTTTCATTTTTTGGAAACAACCAGAAAGCAACCACATATTTATAACTGTAGAAAGGATATTGAACAGTTTCCCAATTCTCAGTTATCTTGGCAATGACTCATAACTGTGTTTCAGAGGACTAATGGAGATTGCCTACAAAATTGGACCATACACACTGTTTCAAAGAAAGATCCTTAATCTTGCATTGAATTCTCAAAGGTGCCTATGACCCAAAACACAAAGCCCATAGCAACCACATTTAAAGACACCAAAGTAGATTAGCCAAGTTTAAGGTTCACCTTGAAACAAATCGATGGCACTATGAAACCATAACTGTTATTCCTTTTGTTGGCTTGCCTTGTCAAACTTCGATGTGATGGTTTTTATTTTATTATATTTTATTTTGTCATGTTTTGTTGCTATCTCTTAGAAGCCCGTTCTTTTCTAATGAGAAACAGAAAAGGAGTGGGTCTGGATAAGAGTGAAGGTGGGAAGGAACTGGGCGGAAAACTGTAATCAGGATATATTATTTGAGAAAATAATCTGCTTTTAATAAACAGGGAAAATGTTATAAAGTTATTTTGGTCTGATAGTGGCAGGATTATGGTCACAAAAGCTGCATTTACATTACAAGTAACTATTCAACTAAATACAATGTTAAAACTGAAGCAAATACTTTAAGATAATAGACTACAGGGTTTTAATAATTTCTGTATCTGCTATTGGTTTGGGTAGACTTCTCAAACGATTATGCAAAGAAACAACCCAGAGAATAGTATTCCTTGTGTTCTAAAGAATTGGATTAGATTTTTAGATTGGAAAATTAGTGATTTTAGTTATTTTAAACTCTATTAGATTGAGGTTTTCAGAAATCTGCATATGTGACATCTTAAATCTTTGTTGTGGATAAGTTAAACACAAACTCTGTGATTTCTAGTGGAAAATATCTGATGAAGATGTTGAGATAAAATCAATCAGGAGCTTAGCCAACTCAAATGAGGAGTTGTTCAATATCCAGGTAATTTAACTGAGAAATTTGAAAGACCATGCCTTGAAATAGGGTTATTGTGGTCTTAGAGGAATATATACTCTAGACCACAAACAAATCTGAAATCAAGTCTCAAAACATTCAAGGTGGACCACCAGAAATTAAATTAATCACTCTAATGTCCATTATAAGAAAATCAGTCTAGACTTTCAGAAACAATGTTCATGATGTAAAGTATACATTTAAATGTTATAGGAGAATAAGTAGAAAATTGTTAAAGAGAATCAGAAGAAAGAGCCAGTGTTCTAAAACAACTATTCAACATATAAATATTTAGAAAAAATGGGCACTGAAAAAATACAGTAAATGTCAGAATATAATGTTTGAACTATAACAAAGAAACGGGATGGACATGTTTGTAAGCTATGAAGTGCCTAATATTCATGAGAGCCTGGCTTCACTGAAGAAGAATTCTAGGATTAAAATATATAACATGTTTTTAAAAATTAAAAAACAATAAAATAAAATCATGACATTTTCACCTATTCCCTTTTCTTCCTCCAACTACAACTTTTCCCATGTCTAAGAATCTCAAATTCTTGTCCTCCTTTACTAGTTATTTTATTATTATTGTTGTTATATTATTATTATTATCATCATCATCATCATCATTATTATTATTAATTTATTTGAAACAGTGTTTCACTATGTAACTCTAGTAGTCTCCCAACTCACTCTGTAGATCAGGCTGGACTGCTTCCCAAGTTCTGGAATTAAAGGCCTGTGCCACCACACCCACCTCTTCAGTTTTAATTGTTACATATATACTCATATATATAAGTATATAACTATAACTAACTGAGTGAGTTCAGTGTTGCTTTAATGTACTTGAATTCATGAGCGATCATTTGCTATTGGATAAACAATTAGGTGCTCTCTTTCTTTTCTGAGCAGTCTATAGTTTTGTTGTCTATGATTAGGGCTCGATGAAATATCCCCCTTCCATGATAGCATGTCTATTAGTGTTGGCCTTGTTCAGTTCTTATTTACACAGCCATGTTAATGAGAATTTTTTGATGTAGCTTGATGAAATTGTGCTCAGCCTTTCTCTCCAATTTCTTCTGCCATGTTCAAAACATTCCTAAAACTAGTATCCAAGGTCTCTTCCCTTACTTGGCCACATTCTCCTCCTGAGGTGGACTACCAAGGTCCGGGTATCAGAGTATTCTAGTCCATCAATAATAGACACCTTTGGCTCACCTGATTAACATGCCCAATTAAAATTAAACACCTCATCCTAACATAGGCTTTCCTTTACCTTAATAATAGTGGGAGACTTCAACACCCCAATCTCACCATTGGACAGATCCTGGAAACAGAGACACATTGACACTAACAGAAGTTATTAAACAAATGGATTTAACAGATATCTACAGAACATTTTATCCTAAAACAAAAGGATATACCTTCTTCTCAGCACCTCATGGTACCTCCTCAAAAATTGACCATATAATTGGCCACAAAACAGGGATCAACAGATACAAAAATATTGAAATTATCCCATGCATTCTATCAGATCACCAAGGTCTAAGGCTGATCTTCAATAATAGGATAAATAATAGAAAGCCAACATTCACATGGAAACTGAACAACACTCTACTGATCAATTCCTTGGTCAAGGATGAAATGAAGAAAGAAATTAAAGACTTTTTAGAGTTTAATGAAAATGAAGCCACAACATACCAAAACTTATAGGACACAATGAAGGCAGTCCTAAGAGGAAAATTCATAGCACTGAGTGCCTCCAAAAAGAAACTAGAGAGAGCATACACTAGAAGTCTGACAGCATACCTAGAAGCTCTAGAAAGAAAGGAAGCAAATTCACCCAGGAGGAGTAAACAGCAGGAAATATCAAACTCAGGGCTGAAATCAACCAAGTGGAAACAAAAAGAACTATTCAAAAAATCAACCAAACCAGGAGCTGGTACCAACAAGATAGATAAACCTTTAGCCAGACAAACTAGAGGGCACAGGGACAGTATCCTAATTAACAAAATCAGAAATGATAAAGGAGACATAACAACAGATCCTGAGGAAATTCAAAACATCATCAGATCCTACTACAAAAGGCTATACTCAACAGAACTGGAATACCTAGATGAAATGGACAACTTCCTAGAGAGATACCAGGTAACAAGGTAAAATAAGGATCAAATTAACAATCTTAACAGTCCCATTTCCCCTAAAGAAATAGAAGCAGTCAATAATAGACTCCCAACCAAAAAAAAAAAAACAAAAACAAAAACAAAAACAAAAAACAAAAACAAAAACCAAAAAAAACAAACAAACCCAGGACCAGACTCTCCTCAAACTATTCCACAAAATAGAAACAGAAAGTACTCTACCCATTTCATTCTATGAAGCCACAATTACTCTGATACCTAAACCAAACAAAGATCCAACAAAGAAAGAGAACTTCAAACCAATTTCCCTTAAGAATATCAATGCAAAAATACTCAATAAAATCCTCGCAAACCGCATCCAAGAACACATCAAAATGATCATCCATCATAATCACGTAGGCTTCATCCCAGGGATGCAGGGATGGTTAAATATATGGAAATCCATCAACGTAATCCACTATATAAACAAACTCAAAGACAAAAATCAAATGATCATCTCGTTAGATGCTGAGAAAGCATTTGACAAAATCCAACACTCCTTCATGATAAAAGTCATGGAAAGATCAGGAATTCAAGGCCCATATCTAAACGTAATACAAGCAATCTACAGCAAACCAGAAGCCAAAATCAAAGTGAATGGAGAGAAACTTGAAGCAATCTTACTAAAATCAGTGACTAGACAAGGCTGCCCACTTTCTCCCTACCTATTCATTATAGTACTTGAAGTTTTAGCCAGAACAATTAGACAACAAAAGGAGATCAAGGGGATACAAATTGGAGAAGAAGAAGTCAAAATATCAATATTTGAGGATGATATGATAGTTTATATAAGTGACCCTAAAAATTCCATCAGAGAACTCCTAAACCTGATAAACTGCTTCACTTCAGTAGCTGGATATAAAATTAACTCAAACAAATCAGTGGCCTTTCTATACACACAGGATAAACAGGATGAGAAAGAAATTAGGGAAACAACACCCTTCACAATAGTCACAAATAATATAAAAATACATTGGTGTGACTTTAACTAAAGATGAGAAAGATCTGTACAACAAGAACTTCAAGTTTCTGAAGAAAGAAATAGAAGAAGTCCTCAGAAGATGGGAAGATCTCCCATGCTCATGGATTGGCAGGATTAATACAGTCAAAATTGCTATCCTGCTGAAAGCAATGTACAGATTCAATGCAATCGCCAACAAAATTCCAATTGAACTCTTCACTGAGTTAGAAAGGGCAATTTGCAATTTCATTTGGAATAATAAAAAACATAGGATAGCAAAAACTATTCTCAATAATAAAAGAACCTCTGGTGGAATGAATCATCATGCCTGACCTCAAGCTGTACTACAGAACAATTGTGATAAAAACTCCATGGTACTGGTACAGCGACAGACAGGTAGATCAATGGAATAGAATCAAAGATCCAGAAATGAATCTACACACCTATGGTCACTTGAGCTTTGACAGGGGAACTAAAACCATCCAGTGGAAAAAAGCCAGCCTATTCAACAAATGGTGCTGGCATAATTGGCAATTATCATGTAGAAGAATGAGAATTGATCCATTCTTATCTCCTTGTACAAAGCTCAAGTCTAAGTGGATCAAAGACCTCCACATAAAACCAGAGACACTGAAATTTATAGAGGAGAAAGTGAGGAAAAGCCTTGAAGATATGGGCACAGGGGAAAAATTCCTAAACAGAAAGGCAATGGCTTGTGCTATAAGATCAAAAATTGACAAATGGGACAACATGAAACTGCAAAGCTTCTGTAAGACAAAAGACACTGTCAGGAAGACAAAAAAGGCCACCAACAGATTGGGAAAGGATTTTTACCAATCCTAAATCTGATAGGGGACTAATATCCAATATATACAAAGAGCTCAAGAAGGTGGACTCCAGAAAATCAAATAACCCCATTAAAAATGAGGGTACAGAGCTAAGCAAAGAATTCTCAAGTGAGGAATACCAAAGGGCTGAGAAGCACCTGAAAAAAATGTTCGACATCCTTAATTATCAGGGAAATGGAAATCAAAACAACCTTGAGATTCTACCTCACTCCAGTCAGAATGACTAAGATCAAAAATTTAGGTGACAGCAGATGCTGGCAAGGATGTGGAGAAAGAGGAACACTCCTCCATTGCTGGTGGGATTGCAACCTGGTACAACCACTCTGGAAGTCAGTCTGGCAGTTCCTCAGAAAATTGGACATAGTACTACCAGAAGATCCTGCAATAACTCTACTGGACATATACCCAGAAGATGTTCCAAATGGTAATAAGGACACATATTCCACTATGTTCCTAGCAGCCTTGTTTATAATAGCCAGAAGCTGGAAAGAACCTAGATGTCCCTCAACAGAGGAAAGGATACAGAAAATGTGGTACATTTACACAATGGAGTATTACTCTTCTATTAAAAACAATGAATTTATGAAATTCCTGGGCATTTGGATGTATTTGGAGGATATCATCCTTAGTGATGTAACCCAATCACAAAAGAAGTCACTAAATATGCACTCACTGATAAGTGGATATTAGCACAGAATGTTAGAATACCCAAGGTACAATTTGCAAAACAAAGAAAATCAAGATTAATGCAGACCAGCATATGGACACTTCATTCCTCCTTAGAATTGGTAAGTACCCAAGGAGCTGAAACTATCTCTAATCCTATAGTTGGAAGAACAATATGAACTAACCAGTACCCCTAGAGCTCGTGTCTCTAGCTGCATATGTAGCAGAAGATGGCCTAGTTGGCCATCATTGGGAAGAGAGTCCCCTTGGTCATGCAAAATTTATATTCCCCAGTAAAGTGGAATGCCAGGGCCAAGATGTGGGAGTGGGTGGGTAGGGGAGCAGGGCGGAGGATGGAGGAAGGTATAGGGGACTTTTGGGATAGCATTTGAAATGTAAATGAAGAAAATATCTAATAAAAATTGGAAAAAAAACTTTTAAAAAGGAACAAAATACCCATGAAATGTGTTACAGAGACAAAGTTTGGAGCTAAGAAAAAAGGATGGACTATGGAGAGACTACCCCACCAGGGGATCCATACCATAATCAGTCACCAAACCTAGATACTATTGCATATGACAGCAAGAGTTTGCTGAAGGGATCCCTGATATAACTGTCTCCTATGAGGCTTTGCTAGTGCCTGGAAAATACAGAAGTTGATGTTCACAGTTATTTATATGATGGAACACAGGGCCCCCAAAGGAAAAGCTAGAGAAAGTACCCCAGGAGCTGAAGGGTCCTACAACCCTATAAGAGTAACAACAATATGAACTAACTAGACCCCCCAGAGCTCATGTCTCTTGCTCATATGTAGTAGATGATGGCCTAGTTGGCCATCATCTGGAAAAGAGGCCCCTTGGTATTGTTTTGGTGTATTTATATGCTCCAATACAGTGGGATGCCTGGGCCAAGAAGTGGGAGTGGGTGGGTAGGGGAGAAGAGCTGGGGGAGGGGGAGGGTATAGGGAACTTCTGAGACAGGATTTGAAATGTAAAATAAGAAAATATCTAATAAAAAAAGAAAAGAAAAAAGAAAAGAAAAAAAGAAGAGAAAAGAAAAGAAAGAAAAAAGAAAAGAAAAGAAAAGAAAAGAAAAGAAAAGAAAAAGTGCCTAGTAGACATTTGCAGGTCTGGGTGTGTAACCTGCAGTGATCATGGCTAGCCATTTGAAAGTCAACAATGGCACCAAGATGCCTACTCTGGGCCTGGACACCTGGACCTCTCCTCCTGGCAAGGTGACTGAGGCTGTGAAGGTTGCTATTGACATGGGGCATCACCACATTGACTGCACCCAGGTGTACCAGAATGAGCAAGTGGGAGTAGCCCTCCAGGAGAAGCTCTAAGGGCAGGTGGTGAAGCGCCAGGATGTCTTCATGGTTAACAAGCTGTGGTGCATGTTTCATAACAAGAGCATGGTAAAAGGAGCCGGCCAGAAGACACTGAGTGACCTGCAGTGGGACTACCTGGATCTCTACCTTATTCACTGGCCAACAGACTTCAAGACTGGGCCCAATTATTTCCCACTGGGTGCATCAGGAAATGTGATTCCTGGTGACACTGACTTTGTAGACACTTGGATGGCTTTGGAACAACTAGTGGATGAAGGTTTGGTAAAAGTAATAGTCTCCAACTTCATTTGTCTCCAGACTGAGAGGGTCTTGAAAAAACTTGGCTTAAAATATAAGCCTGCAGTTAACCAGGTCAAGTGCCACCCATACCTAACTTAGGAGAAGCTGATTGCCATTGCAAAGGCATTGTGGTGACTGCATACAGTCCCTTTGGTTCTTGAAGACCCTTCTCTCCTGGAGGATCCCAGGATCAAGGCAATTGCAGTCAAGTACAATAAAACTATAGCCCAAGTGCTGATCCAGTTCCCCATACAAAAGAACTTGGCAGTGATCCCCAAGTCTGTGACCCAGCTTGCATTACTGAGAACTTTAAGGTTTTTGACTTTGAGCTGAGCAGCAAGGACATGACCACTCTACTCAGCTGTAGCAGGGACTGGAGAGTGTGTGCCTTGGTGAGCTGTGCCAAACACAAGGATGACCCCTTCCATGCAGAAGTCTGAAGTTGCAGCAGATTCCTGCTCCTCCCTAAGTGACATGCACCTGCTCTTTCTGCCTCCTCTGCCCTTGCAAGTGTCCTGTGTCCTGTGTCCCTCTACACTGGGTGTCACCTTCCAGACCAGATGGTGAGAGTATGTTAGTTTGACATAGAATCTGGAGGGCAATACCAGTAGCTGAGGTGTTTCTACCAACCTCTCTTGGTGTTTCTTCTTACCCACCTGGAGGACTTTAACACAGTACCCTTTCCAACCAATGAGAAGCAAACGTTATAGCCCAAGTTGTGCCACTAACTCTTCAATTTAAGTGCTTAGAACTGGAATCCTTTGGGTCAGACTACTTCTTGCCTCAAATAAAAACTGATTTTGTGAAAGAACAAGAACAAGAACAAGAACAAGAAAAAGAAAAAGAAAAAGAAAAAGAAAAAGAAAAAGAAAAAGAAAAAGAAAAAGACTAGTATAAAAAACAAAGTTAAATCAGGACTACTTGAAAGGTCAGATGAGGTTGTTGCACACAAGTAAAAGAAGGAAACAATCTCTTACAGACTCAACAGGGCTAATGTACATATGCACTCATAGAGACTGCAATATGCACAATGCCTGCACAAATTCAAGCCAGACAAAATCTACACTGAGAAGGGGGAGAGTACCAAAAATTCCATTCCTAGCCAAGAAATTATTTGCAGGGAGAGGGAAAATCAGTTCTTTACGATGTAATGACACTGGGCATATCAACCATACCCCAGAACAGCCGTCATGCTGATCAACACAAAATGGACTCCACATTATAGTGTATATAGTTTCTTTTGTTATGATTTGGTCAGTTTAGAGGGTTTGTTTTGCATTCTCTTTCTCTCTCTCTCTCTGTATGTGTGTGTGTGTGTGTGTGTGTGTGTGTGTGAGAGAGAGAGAGAGAGAGAGAGAGAGAGAGAGACTGAGAGAGACAGAGACAAAGACACAGAGAGAGACAGACAGAGACAGACAGACAGACAGACAGACAGACAGACAGAGTGACAGACAGACAGAGTACATGAACTTCAGTATGTATGGAAGTGAGAAGATCTGTAAGGACTTGAAGGAAGTGAAAGAATATGATACATTTTATAAAGGAATAGGCCCCAAGAGATGGCTTGGTGGTTACGAGCAGTGAATGCTCTTCCAGAGAAAAGTAAAATAGACAAAAAGACCATCTGAGTTTCTAAGGATGACAATTGGAATTAATTGACCTATATACTGTGATCAGTGATCATACAATAGCATTTTAAGTTACAAGCTGTCACTATTGAGTAATAAAGATGAAGAAGAGCTAATTTGGTGTCTTGAAATCATGTAAATTCATGGAAATAAAGCATACTTTTTATGTATTTATGATATTCTTACTTATACCCTAACTCCTCCTAGATCCTCTTCCCTCACTACCTACCTATACATCATGATCTTTCTCTTTTATAAAGAAAGGAAAAGAAGGAGACAGAGAGGGGAAGGGAAGGGAAATAGAAGGGAAGGGGTAAAGAGAAGGGAGGTTGAGGGAAGGGGAAGTAAGGGGGAGGGAAGGGTGCATGGAGGGGAAGGTAGAAGAGAGGAGAGGAAAAGAAGGGAGAATAGAGGAGGGAAGAGGTGAGGAAAAGACAGGAGAGGAGAGGAGAGGAGAGGAGAGGAGAGGAGAGGAGAGGAGAGGAGAGGAGAGGAGAGGAGAGGAGAGGAGAGGAGAGGAGGAGTTCAATTATATATGGAGTTCAATTATGTCATTGACATTCTCAGTGTTACTTCATTGAATAAAACTGATCCCCCCAAGCAACTATCAATTGAGAGTAGATTCTTAGATAGGGATGAGACTTTTACTCACTTTGCTTCACTGTGCTGGGCTTTTGTGGTTTGAACTTGCTCTCTGGGGTTTGTGCATGCTATCAATCTCTGTGAGTTCATATGTACGACAGCTCTGTTGCATCTGGAAAGCTGGTATGATAAAGACAACCCACTCAGGAAAGAGCAATCCAAAGCCACTCACTCTCTTCAAGTTGTACATTTGTGAGTGTCCATGTTAATTGCTATCTACTGCAAGAAGCTTCTCTGGTGAAACATAAGGGGTAAGCACTTATTCTCTCAATCTTGTATTAACTGTAAATCTGAGTAACCAAAATACATGATAAAAAGCATCAATTTCTAAAAGAATTCAAATTAGCAAGTGAATGAGAACAATATCCATTTACATCTGAATTAGGGTTTCTGTATCAAATCACTGAGAAACAACATCACAGAGCAGAGAAAGAAATTTGCCTCCTGAAAAAAGAAATATATCATTCCCTCTGGTTTGAACAAAAGGATTCAATCTGAATTCCATCAAACCTCTGGATTCAACTGCCAATCAGGAGGAAATGTAGCAGAGAAATATATTATCCTGTATGAGTATGCTATTAGCAAAATGCAGAGTAAGCAAAACTGTATAGACCTCATAAGGTAGATAGCAGAAAAGGATTGTAGATGGGGCCTGCATAATAAAAAATACATAAAAGAAGCCAATTTGGGTATTGGAGAAATAGTTAATTCTGTAAAGTGTGTGTCTTTCTTTGCAAGCATACAAAAACGTAAATTCAATAAATAGAACCTAGTTTTTAAAAGCTGGGTGTTTGCTTGAAATCAGCCTCAGCACTAAGAAAATGGAGACAGAGAGCCTAGCCTATGAGCAGGTGAGATCCTGGCCAATGCCAGCACCTCCAAATTCAAGGTGGACAGTAACTGAGGAAAAACACCTGTGGCTGGCCTCTGTCTCCACTCCACCTACCCCTACATACATACGTGCACACATACAAAACAATAATGGAAAGAATAAGGTACCAACTTTTTAAACAAAACATGCTGAATTGAGTAACACAAATATGGAGGGAGACATTCAAGGAAGCAATCAATATACAGTGTTAGAAGAGAGGTTCTTTGATTAGGAGGGACTTGAAGAAAAACTTCACAAGATGACTAGTCACATATTTTCTGGCCTAGCTAGAAAGCAGAATCTGTTTGCTTTTCTAGTGCACTAAGATACATGCTTATTTTGTGTTTTCCCATATATGAATCTATTTCACAGTCAAAAAACTCTTATTGGTATCAATTTATCATATTGTTGTATATCTCATCTATTTTTATTCACTCTCATGCTTAGATTTGTATCACTATTCATCTTCTACCTACAGTAAAAAGTGGTTTTCAACTTCAGCACAATAGAGAAGTCAAAACCTTAGAGCAGGATTATAGATTATTATAACACCTAGAATTTTGGCAATTTTTACCTATAGGATTAAAAATTTATTATAAATCATTTTCACTGTGGAAATACAAGGCTTGGTTTAATAGAGATTGTGAAAACAATGGCAGAAGGCTTCGGGGATAGTGGGAATTGAAAGGCATTATTTTGTGAACTTTCATGACAGGCTATGTATTCTGAGCAGTGGTACAAGTGACATTTTTCACTGGGTTCTTTTGAGACCTGATTGTGGGAACATTTTGTCTCTACCTAGACTAAATCAAATTTTTCTGCTTTTGGTAAAAATGACAATAAAATCTGAAAAGCCTGTCTATCTCGAAGACAAGTCTAGACAAGTAATTAGGTTAAATGCCCCAAACATTTCATAATAGTCATATAAGGTGACATGTTAGAGAGGCATAAAGAATAATCCTATTATATTTACATGCTGATATTGCCCTTGAGTCTGGCCTAATTAGTCTCGTTAATCACCATGGCCCTTTCAGAGCAAAGCTAGTGAAAAGCAAAATCTAATTACTACTTTCTGTGGCCAAGCAGAGATCCGGCTGTAGCAGCGCTTGGGCTCACAGCTGTCAGGAAAATATTGTTGTATTATTTTGACTTGACTTCTGCAATCTCTCTGCTCAACTCTTCCCTTTCTAGGTTAGAAGGATACAAGCAATTTGAGGACAGAGAGTGTGCATCAATCGTCTTCATAGTCTACCTGCATTTAGCACACTGATCAAAGTAACGACAAGGTGTTCTCCATTAAATTCATTTGTTGAAAAAAAAATATGTGCCTGTAAGAGCAAGTATGCAATTAAACAAGACTGCTTAGCTTTAATTTTTTCCATATTCTTAATTAAGAGAAAATTAACATACAGTGAAATGCACATATTTTAAGACTATCATTTGATGAGTTTTAAAAAATGCATGCAGCTGTATAACCCAAACACCAGGGTATAGAATATTAGCAGACCCCAGATGTTCTCCTATTTGCCTTCCAGTCAGTCAACAATAGACTCCAAGAAGCAAATTCTTCTGTAGACCTATTCTAGAATTTTGTGATATAAGTGGAATAATCCAGGATGTTCTCTTTTCCATCTGGCTTGTGATAACATGCTTTTAACATTCATCCATATGGCCATGTATAACTGTGACCTGTTCCTTATTTAATTGATGGTAAATCTACTGTATGAATATAACATATTTCTCCATTAACATGAAGGAGCCTTTGATTATTTCCAAGTTTAACCTATAATGAATAAAAGTGCTATCATCGTTCTCGAATAAGTCACTATGTGAACATGGGCTCACCTTTAAACCTATAAACCAAAGATAAGATTGCTGGACTATAGGGTAGGTACTTATTTTACTTTAAAAGAAACTTCCAAACAATCTTTAAAGTTGTCATATCACTTTACACAACTCTGAATGCAAATTCCAGTTGCACAACATCCTTCCAAAATTTAGTGAATATGTGATAGTATCTAATTGCACTTTTTCTGATAACTTAAAGATGTTGATCAAGATTTTTTTATTAATTGAAAATTTCATACATGCATATTATGTATTTTATAATACAACACTTTTCCTTCTTGATATCATGTGCTCTTTCTTTAAAATCATGGAGTCTGCTTAGTGCTGCCCATGGATCCACATTGGTACAGAACCTTCTACTGGAACGTGGGTTCTGGAGCATCTCAGGAACCACATCCTTGGGGGGAAAATGGATTCTCCCCCTTCTACAAGCAGCAATTGCCAATAGCTCATCAGCTACACATGGAGTTCATGAGCTCCACTCCCCACATGTATACTTGGAATTTTACTGATTTGATTTGTAGAGGTCTTGTACATGCAGTCAGTTTCTGTAAGTTCATGTGTACAGCAGCCCCTGCTATGTCTGGCAAATACTCTTTTGCTGTAAATGTGCATGACTTCTGCCTTTTACAGTCTTTCTTCCTCTCTTCCATGATTTTATGTGAGTCTAGAAGGAAGAGTGTGTGGTTTAGATGTCATATTTAGAGCTGAGCATTCCACAGTCTCTTATCCTCTTCATTTAACTAGTTGTAGATTTGTGTATTAATTGCAATCTACTGCAGAAAGAAACTTTTCTGATGAGGATTAAGAAATTTACTAATCTATATAAATATAAGAACTTAGGGGGAAATTTATTACAATGTCCTTTAACAAAATAATACTATATTAGGTTCTATCCTAGGGACTATAACCTAGCCAGGCAAGTGTTCTTGGTCCTGTTAACAGAATGGGCCTTAAATACAATCAGAAAGTTGTTGGTTACCCCCATAGCATTCATGCCACATTGGTGCCAGTGGGTTTATCCTGCTGGGAAAATCATTATTGTAGCTCACAGGGTTCACAACTGTGTAAAAATATTGATTTCCTTTTTCTCAGATGTATGCATACCACATTCCAGTGAATGAATGTTAGCTAGTAGGTATGAAGAAGTTTCTAGATCAGTATTAGCTTTATTTCCCCATGTTCTATGACTCCATTATGTAGTTTATTCAGCATTAGTGTCTTCCCATCAAGTTCTGGAGAACAACCAAAAACAAGGACAATAGCCTGTAATGTTGAAGAGGGGATACTAATGACCACCAATTCCAACTTAAATAATCCATACTTGACAATGGGATGTATAATGAGAAAGGCATTGTACCCCTGCTGTAGAATGACTCCATTTAAATGTCTTTTATATATGTACCTGTATATATTTTAGTAAGGTTTGACAATAATAGATTTCCTTGGGGGCTTTTACATTTTCAAAGGTGTTTAATGTTAGTTATCACTCCCCATAACACTCTACCCTTCCCTCCTATCAACAACCACATTTAACTAATCCTTTCTTACTATTACCCTTTCCTCTTCATATCAACTACATACTATCCCCCACTCCACATTACTCTTCGCTAATTTTCTGAATATTCAAGACTAGCATCCACATCTCATTCAAAATGATTATTTCCAGCTCTATTTATTTATTTGAAAATTTCTATTTTTTATTTTTCTTTTCAGCTTAATAATATTCCATTGTATTTACTTATAATATTTTCATTAGCCATTCATCAGCTGATGGACATCTAGGCTGTTTCCATTTCCTCACTGTTATGAATAAAGTAACAAAGTATCTTTGAACAAGTCTCTCTGTAGCAGGGCATAGAAACCATTGGGTAGATTCCCAGGAATGGTATGATAGATGGTAGATAAAAGCAGATTCATTTCTCAGTGGAAAAGAACTCAAAACTTAGATAAAAATACTATATTCCTACAGCCACCTGCATTTTGACAGAGGCCAAAAAATACACACACGAGAAGAGACAGCTTCTTCAAGAAATGGTGCTAGTCCAACAGAATGACATATATCAATGATTATCATTCATCTTGCCCCAAACTCAATTCCTTCAACATAAGACATAATGCCTGACTCTGGTAAATGAGAGTATACAGAATAGGCTTTAATTTATGGAGCAAGGAAAGAACTTTCTGAACAGGGACCCAGTAGCACAGGCATTAAAACCAGTAACCAGCAAATATGACTTCCTGAAACTAAAAGGTGTAGCTCTACCTGCGGCCACACGGACCTAGTTCCTGAAGAAGGGGAGGCTGGAGCTATATGGGAGGAAACAGTGGGAGAAATGAGACCAAAACAAAATTCTGATCAAGGCCCAAGAGTTTACTAAGAGTCTGAGCTTATAAAGGGGGAAGGCCCATCCCCCACCTTGCCAGGCACTCCATGCTTTGTTGCCAGTCTGTCAGCACTTGGTCCAGGCTATCAGCACTTGTTCACCAGGCTGTGGCTTACCTCAGGAATACAGTTTCAGCCTCTCAGCAGATAGTGGATAGCAGGGTCTTGGGGAAGAGTGCAGGTGGCAAAACAATAGACCTATCTAGGTTGAAGACTCCACCCTAGGTGGTCTAGTTCACAGTGGCAGAACCAGTCTGAGACAGCCTGCTCAAGGCTGGGGGAGGCTACAATTCCTCCCTAAATATATAATAAAAATTAGCTCGACTGGGGCATAAAATTTACTTATGGTGGCAGCTGACTGCTGTGCCTGGCTTGGGACTTTGGTCGTCTATGAACTTATTCTTATCTGTCCTGGAGGCATGTGCAGCTTGCTTGTGTTTATATGCACAAACACAGTTCTATGGTGTTATTATGAATACACCACAGCCTCTTGGCCCATGCCTCTGTCTTAAATTGAATAATTCAGAGACCCAGTGGTCTGTCATTGACTGCCAGCCCTCATAGCACACCTTTTTTCTCAATCAAGCCAAAGCCACAATATGTATTCAATGCATCTCTTCATATCAATGAACTTCTGCCACCTGCACTTCCTGAAGGCAAGTCTTCATGCTTGCTGAAGATGAGCCTGCAGGGAGGTAACTGACCTGCTTGAAATACAAAGTTGGTATTTTCAAAGAGTTGAAAAGCAACAGGATTAAGGCTGTCTGTGGGGAAGTCCAGGTACTCCATTCAGTTGCAAATTAGCAATGATCAAGCCCAAACTCTGGCCTCCCTGAGTGTGGGGAAGTTGGCTTTGGGAACCAGCAGAAAAGCTGTTACTTCTAGTGTAAATAGGGTATGCTCCAAATTAACTCTGCTGGCTAATAAAGATTTTTAACTATCTTCATAATAGGAATCTCTAATATTGGATTTATTACTAGACCAGTCCATGATTGAGTCAGAATAACTGGCCGCATTAAAGGAAAGAGAAGAGTCATTCTAAATCCTCCTTTTGAATAATTTTTCTAAGTTTCCACAGTCACTAATGTTGTCTGTCCCATAAGGTTAAAAAGCTTGAAGCAAGGCAGCTTAGTTTGTCTAATCTGGGAAAAAGGGAAGAAATAAAGCTTTCCTTTACATGCCCCAGTACATGGGAACACCAGGGCCAAGAAGTGGGAGTGGGTGGGTAGGGGAGCAGGGTTGAGGGGAGGGTATAGGGGACTTTTGGGATAGCATTTGAAATGTAATTAAAGAAAATATCTAATAAAAAAATAAAAAAGAAAGAAAGCACACCAAAAGGAGTAGAAGGCAGAAAATAATCAAAACCAGGGCTGAAATCAATCAGTTAGAAACAAAAAAATACAAAGAACCAGTGAAACAAATAACTGGTTCTTTGAGAAAATCAATAAGATTGACAAACCCTTAGCCAAACTAACAAAAGACAGAAGGACAGTATTCTTCAGTACCCTATGGTTTCTTCCTCATTTAAATCTCCCTCCTCATTATTACCCTGTTCTCTTTCTAACACCAGTGCTCTACTATCCCTCTTCCCCTTAATATATTTCTTTCCTTTCCAAGTGTTTTAGTTTTTTTGAAATTTTAGGATCTTGATCTTGAAAAGAGCCCTAGCATATTAATTTACCCTGACTATATGGTCTTAGCAGCTTCAGTTCTACAAATATCCCCTCCAGTGTTTTTAGCCTTCATTTCTCATTGGACTGAGTTTCCCTCTACAATTTCAGCTGATGCTTGCAAGGACATCTCTTTTGCTTTCCAGAGAAAATTTTGGCTGGTTTGTTAGTACCTTGTTTTCTGCTCCCTCAGACAGAGAGATCATTATACTCCCACACAGAGGTGTGTGACTACATAAGCCTTGAGCTTACTCATAATTTTCTATTGATTTAACCCTTTGGGGTGCCAGAGGATACATTATCAGCTAGTTTGTTTTAAAATAATGCCTAGAGGTGTTTTTTTCACTTTCTTTTTTTGCTATTCTTTTTTTTTTTGCCCCAAAATTTGAAGAATTAAAAAACAATGTCAGTGCTCTGATTGTAATTTTCCAAATCTTTTTAATTCTTTCAGATTATAGTATTAACTATAACAATAACAACAATAAGAAGAAAATAGAAACAAGTACCAGTAATGATTCCAGGAAAGGAACCTGACACATCTTGTCATTCTAATGTATGTGGTTTATTGGGAGAAAGGGCCTGAAGATTCTTCAGGGATTGAGGGTGAAGGTTAGCATAAACCGAAGGTGCAACAGTGTATATGAGAGCAAGCATGGCTGGGATGAAGAGGCTTCTTTTTAAAACCTGGAAAACAGCTTTAATTTCTCCCTCCCTCTCTCCGGTTAATACCCCATCCTCATTTCCCCATTCCACTCTTTATACAACCTGTATACAGAAGGAGAAGGGAGGAGAAACAAATAAACTAAGGATCTTTGGGAGAACCCTCAAGGAAATTTATCATTTTATATTTACCTTAAAAATGTATTTTTTAAATGACCAACATCTTGAAGGGAAGTATCTCATAAACCTGCCTATGGGAGGAAGCCCTGAAGGAGTCAAGTCTGTAGTGACTGTTATTATTTTTTTTTATTAGATATTTTCTTAATTTACATTTCAAATGCTATCCCAAAAGTTCCCTATACCTTCCCCCAGCCCTGCTCCCCTTCCCACCCTCTCCCACTTCTTGGCCCTGGTGTTCCCTTGTACTGGGGCATATAAAGTTTGCAAGACGAAGGGGCCTCTCTTCCCAATGGTCATGACCATGTCGACAGTGCTAATGCTTCAGTCCTATGAAAGTGACAACATCTCATATGAGTAAAGCTCAAGAGGGATGAAAAAGATTTCCTTGGGAGTCCAAGTGCCTTTGAGTGATAAGATCTCTCTCTCTCTCTCTCTCTCTCTCTCTCTCTCTCTCTCTCTCTCTCTCTCCTGTCCCTCCCTCCCTCCCTTCCTCCTTCTCTTTCTGTCGCTCGCTTGCTTGCTTGTGTGTGTGTGTGTGTGTGTGTGTATGTGTGTATGTTTGTGTGTGTGTGTATGTGTGTGTGTATGTTTGTGTGTGTGTTTGTGTGTTTGTGTGTGTGTGTGTTTGTGTGTGTGTGTGTGTGTGTGTGTGTGTGTGTGTTTGTGTGATCTATTTTAAAATAAGTTATGCTACTTAGTACCAGGCATGAGAAACCTCCTTTCAAGCTGTTGGCCAGGGTAGTCTAAGAGACCTCAAAGATGTATAGGATATTGCTGCTTCCCTTGGTTACCTCCCAGAGGTTGAACGTATGCCTTTATTGCTGAAGGCTCACTGTACTTCAAAAGAATGACTTAAGTTAGAGTTCCATCTGACTTGAAAGTCTCCTCCCTGAGGACTAACTTTTGTTGTACCAGAAGATTCTAAGCAAGTTTCCAGGGAAGAAATCAATCAGTAGTCCTATCCAGATCAGTATTCTTAGTCAGTTATGACTCACAAAAACCACAACAATGACCAGCATGGTAATCTATTTACTTAAGATAAAATGGTGGTTCTTACATCTTGGAAGTAACTCAGAGCTATCTAATTGGACTTCAAGCTTGCTCAATGAGAGAGAAATTATGCCCGACACTGGAAAACTAGCTAAGCACCTAGGGGTACTATAGTCATGGATCTTAGAGACGAACCTAAAACCACCACTTTTCCAGACCACCATCATAATTCCTAACTCCATTTTAAACTTATTCTTATAACCACAGGTAAGTATATCTCTTACCCCTCATAAAAAAACAAACAAAACAAAACAAAACAAAACAAAACAAAACACCTCTCCCTTGGAAACAGACAATTACAGAAACATAGAACAACCGATCAGTTTGTCCAGTGGATGCATCTACAACACAGCTTTTGCATCTAAAACTCCAGGAACATTGTAGAAGAGGGAGCAAAAGATGATATGAGCCGGAGGACCAAGAATGTCTCTAATTAGTATGACTGTTTAAACAATACTCGAACAGGCACAACACCAATAGACATGCTATCATGAAAGGGGAAATTCTCATGGAGCTGCAACTGTAGACAAATGAAATCTGAGGAATTTGCATGTGACCTTTACCAAGGAGGAGCCCCCTTAATTGGTTTGCCAATACTAAGTGATCAAACCTGAAATCATGTACATGCAAGCAACACTTGGAAGACTCAGCAGGCTGTATTGATATATTTATGTATTTATACATGTATACACATATAACAATAATAATAAAAGAAAAAAGAGGCCATCAATTTGAGAACAAGTGACAGCCATAAGAAGAAGATAGAGGGGGCATGTAGATATTGGAGAGAAGAAAAAAAAGAGAGGGGAATGATGTATTTATAGTTTAATTAATTTTTTTTCAACTTTTATTAGATATTTTCTTCATTTACATTTCAAGTGTTATCCAGAAAGTTCCCTATATCCTCCCCCCTCCCGGCCCTGCTACCCTACCCACCTGCTCCCACCCCCTGGCCCCGGCGTTCCCCTGTATTGGGGCAAATAAAGTCTGCATAACCAAGGGGCCTCTCTTCCCACTGATGGCCAACTAG
>LR749617.1:133874-156377 GCA_902729485.2 Mus minutoides
AGAACAAGAATAACACAGAGAGAGAGAGAGGGAGAGGAAGGGGGAGGGGGAGGGGAAGTTGGGAGAGAATTTCAGATAGATGACAGGGGAAGATCTGAGGATCATCTTCAGAGAAAATCCCCAGAGATATCCTCAATCAATGTCCAAAATATCACAGTTTTATAAGCTTTTAGGGGGTATCAGGACATTTTGCTTTATGTGATTTAGTTTAATATTGTATATGTGGCAAAGAGAATGGTAGATCCTGGTATCATAAATTAAGAATGGTTGCCTCATCCAGCCTTGATATGAGAGTTTATGCCTACCCAGTTTTATTGCATCTTACTATGTTGTGTTTGGTTGACATCATTGGGAGGCCTGCTCATTTCTGAAGGATAGTAGAGGAGGACTGGATCTTATAGGGACGGGAGGTAGCAGGGCTGTGGGGAGTAGAGAGAGGGGAGGCTGAGTTTGAAATGTATTGAATGAGAGAAAAATAAATTTAAAAAAGAACTCAAAAGCAAAGTAACAACTAAATTACAGAACAGAGTACTTGTTATGGTTTAGAGCATGCTTGTGGGGAATGGCTTGGTCTTTCCAGGCTGTGGGATCTAGCTCCAGAAGAGTGACTTCAATTCATAGTTAGAAGAAGCAATTCTCAAATTCATTTGGAATAACAAAAAAACTCAGGATGAAGTATCCACGCGTTGGTCTTCCTTGATTTTCTTGTGTTTTGGAAATTGTATCTTCAGTATTCTAGGTTTCTGGGCTTCATTCCTCCCTAGAATAGGGAATAAAATATCCATGGAAGGAGGTGCAGAGACAAAGTTTGGAGCTAAGATGAAAGGATGGACCATACAAAGACTGCTCCACCTGGGTGGTCCATCACATAATCAGCCACCAAATGCAGACACTACTGCATACGCCAGCAGGATATTGCTGAAAGGACCCTGATATAGCTGTCTCCTGGCAGGCTTTGACAGTCCCTGATAAATACAGAAGTGGATGCTCAGAGTCATCTATAGGGCAGAACACAGGGTCCCCAATGTAGGAGCTAGAGAGAGTGCCCAAGAGCTGTAGAGGTCTACAACCTTATAGATGGAACAACAAGATGAACTATTCAGAACCCCCAGGGCTCATGTCTCTAGCTGTATATGTATTAGAAGATGGCCTAGTTGGCCATTATTGGGAAGAAAGGCCCCTTGGTCTAGCAATGTTTATATGCCCCAGTACAGGGGAATGCCAGGGCCAAGAAGTGGGAGTGGGTGGGTAGGGGAGCAGGGTGGGGGGAGGGTATAGGGGATTTATGGGATAGCACTTGAAATGTAAATGAAGAAAATATCTAATAAAAAATGTGAAAAAAACCCCCAGGATATTGAAAACTGTTCTCAACAATAAAAGAACTTCTGGGGAAATCACCATCAAGCTATACTAGAGAGCAATAGTGATAAAAACTACATGGTATTGGTACAGTGACAGACAGTTAGATTAATGGAATAGAATTGAAGACCCAGAAATGAACCCACATACCTATGGTCAAGTGATCTTTGACAAAGGAGCTAAAAATTGTCCAGTGGAAAAAATGACGGCATTTTCAACAAATGGTGCTGGTTCAACTGTCAGTCAACATGTAGAAGAATGCAAATTTATCCATTCTTATATCCCTGTACAAAGCTCAAGTCCAAGTGGATCAAGGACCTCCACATAAAACACTGAGTCTGATGAAAGAGAAAGTAGGGAAGACCCTCAAACACATGGGCAGAGGGAAAATTTTTCCTGAACAGAACACCAATGGCTTATGCTCTAAGATCAAGAATTGACAAATTGGACCTCATAAAATTGCAAAGCTTCTATAAGGCAAAGGACACTGTCAATAGGACAAAAAGGTAACCAAGAGAAGGGCAAAAGATCTTTACCAATTGTACATCTTATAGAGGGCCAATATCTAATATATACAAAGAACTCAAGGAGTTAAGACTCCAGAGAACCAAATAACCCTATTGAAAATGGGGAACAGAGCTAAACAGAGAAATGTCAACTGAGGAAACTCAAATGGCTGAGAAACACCTAAAGAAATCTTCAACATCCTTAGTCATCAGGGAAATGCAAATCAAAACAACCATGAGATTCTACCTCATACCAGTCAACATAGCTAAGATCAAAAACTCTGGTGACAGCAGATGCTGGCGAGGATATGGAGAAAGAGGAACAGTCCTCCATTTCTGGTGGTATTGCAAGCTTGTACAACCACTCTGGAAATCAGTCTGGTGGTTCTTCAGAAAATTGGCCATTGTACTACCTGAGGACCCAGCTATACCACTCCTGGTCATATATCCAAAAGATGCTACAACATGTAATAAGGACATATGCTCCACTATGATCATAGCTGCCTTATTTATAATAGCCAGAAGCTGGAAAGAACCCAGATGTCCCTTAACAGACGAATGGATACAGAAAATGTGGTACATTTACACAATGGAGTACTACTCAGCTATTAAAAACAATGAATTTATAAAATTCTTAGGCAAATGAATGGATCTGGAGGATATCATCCTGAGTGAGGTAACCCAATCACAAAAGAACACACATGGTATGCATTCCTTGATAAGTGGATATTAGCCCAAAAGTTCAGAATACCCAAGATACAATCAACAGACCATATGCTCAAGAAGAAGGAAGAAAAAGGTGTGGATGCTTCAGTGCTTCTTAGAAGGGGAAATAAAATACTCACAGGAGGAAATATGGAGACAAAGTGTGGCGCAGAGACTGAAGGAAAGGCCATCCAGAGACTGCCCACGTGGGGATAGGATATATTCCATATATAGTTGCTAATCCTGGACACTTGTGGATGCTGAGAAGTGTTTGCTGGAAGAAGAGGGATATGGCTGTCTCTTGATAGGCTTTGCCAGAACCTGACATATTCACAAGGGATGCTCTCAGCCAACCTTTTGTACTGAGAGGGGTTCCCATTGGAGGAGTTGGAGAAGAGATTGAAGGAGCTGAGGGCATTTGCAGCCACATGGGGGGAGCAACAGTGTCAACCTGCCATACATTCTAGAGCTCCTGGGGACTGGACTACCAACCAAAGAGTACACATGGAGGGACTCATGCCTCTGGCTGCATATGTGGCAGAGGATGATCTTGTTAGACATCAGTGGGAGGAGAGGCCCTTGGGTCTGAGGGTGTTTGATGTTCTAGTGTAGAGGAATGCCAGGATGGGAAGGCAGGAGTGGGTGGGTGAGAGAGCACCCTCATAGAGGCAGGAGGAGGGGGGATGGGATAGGGGTTTCTGGAAGGGAGACCTGGAAAGGGGAATACATTTGAAATGTAAATAAAGAAAATATCCAATGAAAGTTAAACAAAGAAAAAAAGAAAGAGTGACTGTTGTCTAAAAGGGACAGGCATATGTTCTAACAATTTAAAAAAATATTTTAAAAACACTTTTTATTGTCTCTCTGTAAATTTCACATTGTGCACCTCAATCACACTTACCTTCTCCCCTTCATACCTGCTCTCCATCCTTGTAAGCTCCTCTCAACAGAGAAAAAAAATCTCTTGTGGAAGTCATAGTGTGTCACAGTGTGTCCTACACTATACCCTTTTGTCCACACTTCTTTGCTTACAAATACTCATTTTAATGGCCTGCTTGTCTGGTATAAGGCGCCCGACGTCCTCTACTTAGGACCCTTACTGGGACTCCTCTGAGATACCCTGTACTTGCCCTGTGCCACAGAGATGCTATAGTTTTGGATTTGTAGGGCTGGCCCATTCATGCATTCCAGCAGTTCATCAGTGGGTGGACATTGGGGTGGGCCAGTTCAAAACCCTGGATCTTGGCCTGAGAGTTCTGAGCTGATTTGCCTGCTGGCTCTCCCATTCTCATTCTGTAGTAGCCAACTCACAAGCAACCCCTATAGGGGCAGTTCTTTTCTGCTTCCCAGGCAAGGTGCAGGGCCTGTTTTCCAAATCTTGCTGCTGGTAAGAGACCTGACCAGTTCTCCCACTGTCTTGACCATGGGGCTAGCTCTGCCATCTGCCATAGATGGTTAGTGATGTGGAAGGGGAAGAGGGAAATCTCTCCCTCATCCCTCAAGCACCACCACCTAGCAAACAAGAGGCAAGGTCAGCTCTCTTGCACCCATGCTCCCAAGGCTGGCTTACTGGCCATACCTACATCTCCCATCAGCTCTTCTGTATTGCCCAGATGAGGTGCAGGACCTATTTTCCCAAGTGCTGCACCTGATTAGGGGCAGGCCCAGTTCTTCTGCTGCCATGACCCCAGAGACCAGTATCTAGCCTACCACAGGTGGTAAGGGGTGAGAAAGGAAGAGGGTATCTCTCCCTTATCCATGCCGGGGCACAAATGGTAGGGTCACTTGTCCCATGCTTGTATCCTTGGGTCAGGCTCACCAGCAAAGCCTGCAATTATGCAGGGATTACTCTCCTGAGTACTGCAGCTGTCTAGGGGCAAGGTCATTCCTACAGTGTCAGTTCTCCCAGAATGCCCAAGTGAGGGATGGAGCAAGATCTGCACAGCCCTCAGACATCAATATTCTCCAGATGGCAGCCCAGACCAGGGGCATTTGCCTGGCCTTTGGTGATATCAGACTCCTGCTGCTGCAGGGCCATGGTCCCAGATGTGGCTCCCTGGGTAGAAGCACAGGTCAGGACCCCACCAGGGTCCCAGGTCACATCACCAGCTACTCACATCAGGCTGTTCCTTACTACCCTTGAGTCTCCAGTCCCTCACTCTCCTTTGTCTTTTTCTCTTCCATTTCTCCACCACTTACTTGTTCTTCTTCGTGGTGTGTGGGATCTCTGAATATCTAAGGTCATCTCAGGAGTGGCCTCAGGAATGCTATGACATGTTTATACATTATAGTGCTGGGCAGAAGTCATTTTAGGCCTGGTCTGCCTAACAAGGCCTGTGTAGTGCCAATCTGATTGTCATCTCAGGCTAGCTCCCAGTCTAGGCCACATGCCACCAGTTAGGTGGTTGTCTTGGATGCCATCTTGCTTGGCCTGTCTGAGTGACCCCTAGTGAGTGTCATTTCTTAGTCTCACTCCCAACATGGACCTGTGGTTTCCAGTGGAGTTCTTCTAGTTTCTGCTTTGTTCCTGTTATGGGACCTAGTCTAGGTCTATAGTTATAAGATGTGAGTGATACCTTAAAATGGGATTTTTGAAGTTATAATTAATGAGAAAGGATGTTGATTGGAAGGTTTTGAGAGATGGCATATGGCTCAAGGGCATATCCTCCTGCCATTCATACTTGAATATTCTATAGGATTCTCAATGAAATTATATGTTGGACATGGTTGCTGTATTGGTAATCACAGCATTTGTGAAGTGGAGGCAGGAGGAACAATGTAGCCTGTGCCCTGGATTACTCACTATCTGAGCCTACCTCTCCTTGGAGGGTGGAGGTGAAGTGGTACAGAGTCAATAACACAGACTCTGAGCATAGGCTCATCTGAATAGTGCTGCAAGCTTCTTCAATACTGTCCACCCATTCCCTATTGGTCCCAAGAAAGCATCTCTTCTAAACAGCGGTTCCTGATTGGCTGGCATTGTTTGTGCCAGCACTCCTTGGTCTCCCAGGCAGTCCTAATTAGGTCCTCCTCTAGGAGATGGTTTTGTGGCTGCACAGGTCCCTGACAGTTACATAGAGATGGCCCTCACAGTTCCTGCTACAGATCAGGAGTACATCATCCTCAGATGCATAGGTATTTGCACCTTGTCTTAAAACAACAACAACAACAACAACAACAACAACAACAACAAAAACCAAAAACCAAAACCAAAACCAATCCAAACCACACCAGAGCAAATACCCTTCAAAACCAAATATGGATTCCTGTACAAGTTTGGATGAAAATTCACTGAAGGCTTGAGAATGTGGATTCTACACTCTCTAGGCAGGGTGAAATATCACTAGGTCTACAGAAAAAAGCATCTTCTCAGATTTTTCTATGTGTGTTTTAAAGTTTACTACTCTTTTTGTCCATGGGTCTGCATGATTACACTAATGCATATTGTGTTTCTCTCTGCTACTATTAAAATTTAAATGAGACATGATTTTATTCATCTATTTGGGACATCATGCAGGGAAGTATTAAAAGGTAACTCATTTTCTCTAGATTCCTAGTTGATTTTGAGGGCACATTACTCTGTTACTTGGTGCTTATCAAATGGTTGAACAAAATTACAGAATCTCAATGCAGAGGGAATTTTATAAAACATTGAGCATGTGGCATTTCATATTTTAATCTTGTACCAATAATTCTCAATCAGAAGACAAAGAAAAATGCCTGACAACGACCTTAGGTAAGTCATTTGATGTCTTTGGGCTCATCTTTTCTTTGTCAATTGATAGTATAGGTTTAGACTCAGTTATCCTCTGTTCCATTTCAAACCAGTAATGATCATAAAATCAAGTAAAAAGAAGCTTGTGTAATACCATCACACTTCACATTGAAGTTTTTAGACATGATATCATTTTGAAGTATTCAACAAGTACATGAGATTTGGGTATATATGGATTTGAGGCAGTTACAGAGAAAAACATTCAGGTTCAAAATATCTGAACTAAATATAAAGGTTACTTCTACTTTTTATACTTCTTAGACTATCTTTTGAAAGACTTGGCTCGACTTTCTTCTTTTTTAAATAATTTATTTATTTTTATTCACATTACATCCCAATAACAGAGTCCCTCCTTCTTCTCCTCCCAGTCCCCATCTCTGTTTGCCCCTTCTTCTTCTCCTCAGAGAATGGGAACTACCCTTGGGTACAACCTCACCCTGGGACATCTAATCCCAGCAGTACTAAGCACATCCTCTCCCACAGAAACCCAATCACTCAGTCCCGAAAGGGAGAAGGGGATCCAACAGTAGGGAAAAGAGACAGCCCCTGCTCCAATACTTAGGGGACCCATATGAAGATTAAGCTGTACAACTGCTACAAATATGTAGGGGATGTAGGTCTAGCCCTTGCATGACTCCTTGGTTGGTGGCCCAGTCTCTGTGAGCCCCCATGGTCTGAGGTTAGTTGACTCTGTAGGTCTTCTTGTGGTGTCTTTGACCCCTCAACCTTGCCAAATTCTATCCCTAACGCTTCCACAAGACTCCCTGAGCTCCACCTGTGGGCTGTAGATCTCTGAATCTGTTTCTATCTGCTGTTGGATGGAGCTTCTCAGAAAACAGTTATGCTAGGTTCCTGTCTGCAAGCATAACAGAGTATCATTAATAGTGTCAGGTTGACTCTCTTCCTTGGGATGGGTCTGAAGTTGGCATAGTCATTGGTTGCCTCTTCCCTAAGTTCCTGCCCCATCTTTATCCCTGCATATCTTATAGGCAAGACATTTTTTTGGTTGAAGGTTTTATGGGTTGATTAATGCTTCCTTCCCTCCTGCCTGTGGAAGTCCTGCCTGGCTACAAGAGGTGTGCCCTTCAGTCACTCTATGCCCATGTAGTAGGAATCTCATCTAGGGTCACCCCCAATAGACTCACTGTATCCTTACCTAGTCCCAGGGCTCCAGTGGTCACCAGAGATGGCCTGCCACCGATTTCCATTCTTACACCCAGCCCTCTACTGTCCCTTCCCCAACACCTGCTCACCATCCTGTTTCTCCTCTTCATGCCCTCTCCTACCCAGTTCCCTCTCTCCATCCACCTCTGATGACTATTTTCCCCTTCTAAGTGAGATCCCCACATTCTCCTTTGAGACCTCCTTATCATCAGGTTTCTTTGGGTATATGTTTGTAGTATGAGGTACCATTTGTCGATTCTTGATCTTACAGCACCAGCCGTTGCTTTTCTGTTCAGGAATTTTCCCCTTGTTCCCCTATCTCCCAGGCTCTTCCCCACTTCTCCTCTACAAGTTTCAGTGTCTCTGGTTTTATGTGGAGTTCCTTAATCCACATACTTTTTGAGGTAAGCATCACCTTAACCTATGGATATTGTATTTTTTAGGTCCTAGAATTTCACTTAATGATTTTTTACAAGTTCTTGTTGAAAATTTCAATATTATCATTCAATACACTAAATTATTAATTGTGGCTATTTAATGTCTGATAACTCCATAATCTATATATCTCTTGAGGGTATTCATAGTGTTTATTAATTCTTGATTTTCATTCTTGTAAGTCTGGCTATTTTAAATCAAAGATTAATTAATTATTTTATATATAAATTGAAGAGTTGATTTATGGTTCTGGATTATGTTATCTTCCTTAAGAGGGGATTTAAATCTTTTAAAAATATTCCTTCTTTTTATTTAATTTTTTTTAATACTCCAGATTTTATTCCCCTCCTGCTCCACCCTCCAACTTTTTCACATCCCATACCTCTTATTTGCCTCCCTCCTATCCCCCATCTCCATGAGGATGTGCCCATGCTCCCTTCCTTATCCCAGCAGACCTCAAAACTCCCTGGGGCCTCCAGTCTCTTGAGGGTTAGGTGCATCTTCCTTGACTGAACTCAGACGTGGCAGTCCTCTGCTATATATGTTTGGGGGCCTCATATCAGCTGGTTTATGCTGCCAAGTAGGTGGTTCAGTGTCTGAGAGATCTCAGGATTCCAGGTTAATTGAGACTGCTGGTCCTCCTACAGGGTTGCCCTCCTCCTCAGCTTCTTTCAGCTTTTCCCTAATTCAACCACAGGGATCAGCTGCTTCTGTCCATTGGCTGGATGCGAATATCTGCATCTGACTCTTTCAGCTGCGTGTTGAGTCTTTCAGAGAGCAGCTATGAGAGGTCCCCTTTTGTGAGTGCTACATAGCCTCAGTAATAATGTCAGACCTTGGGGCATGCCCTTGAGCTGGATTCCCACTTTGGGCCTGTCTCTGGACAGTCTTTCCCTAATGCTCCTCTCTATTTTCATCCCTGCAGTTCTTTCAGACAGGAATAATTATGGGCGAGAGTTTTGATTGTAGGATGGCAACCCCATCCCTCACTTCATTCCCTGTCTTTTTGCTGGAGGTGGGCTCTACAAGTTCCCTCTCTCCGCTATAGGGTATTTCATCTAAGGTCCCTCCCTTCGAGTCCCCAAAGTCTCTCACCTCTCAGGTCTTTGGTACATTCTGGTGGGTCCCCTCAACCTCCTACCTCCTGAGATTGCCTGTTTCCATTTTTTCTGCTGGCCCTTAGGGCTTCAGTCCAATTCCCCCACCCAATACCAGATCATTTTGCCCTCTTCTCCCCACCCCATCTCCATTACCTCCCAGGGCCATTTCTCCCCCTTTGTGATTGCTTTCTTCTCCTTCCCAGGTGTGACTGAGGTGTCCTCACTTGGGCCCTTAAGCTTGTCAAACGTTTTGGGTTCTGTAGACTGTATTTTGGGTATTCTGTACTTTTTGGCTAATATCCACTTATTAGTGAGTACATACCATGCATATCCTCTGGGTTCTGAGTTATCTCATGCAGAATGATATTTTCTAGTTCCATCCATTTGCCTGCTAAATTCAGGATGCCCTTGTTCTTAATGGATGAGTATTATTCCATTGTATAAATGACCCACATTTTCTGTATCCATTTTTCTGTCGTGGGACATCTGCATTTTTTCCAGCTTCTGGCTGTCACAAGCAAGGCTGCCACATCTTCTGGCTGGCTTCTGGGCCTCAGACTGATATGATTCAAACTGGCTGTTTATATGTATGGGGATTGATTTAGTTCTGGTTTATATTTTCTCACAGTGTATAGTAATTCCTGTCATTGGAAACCTTTTTATGTTTGTCAGAATCCTTACTTTTTAGGCTAGGCTTAAATTCCAATTTTTGTCTGCCTAATACCTGAGGGTCTTTAGTATTATAGCTCAGTTTTGCAGTCTTTTAGGCACAATTTTTAAATAGGACAAGGGCTTTACAAAGTTCAGGAATTGGTTGTTTTCTTTCTTTTTTTTTCACTTTTTAAAAATTAGATATTTTCTTAATTTACATTTCAAATGCTAGACAGAAAGTTCCCTATACCTCCCCCCCGCCCTGCTCCCCTAAACACCACTCCTGCTTCTTGGCCCTGGTGTTCCCCTGTATTGAGGCATATAAAGTTTGCAATACCAAGGGGCCTCCCTTCCAATGATGGCCGACTAGGCCATCTTCTGCTGCATATGCAGCAAGAGACACAAGCTCTAGGGGCTCTGGTTAGTTTATATTGTTGTTCCACCTGTAGGGTTGCAGACCCCTTTAGCTCCTTGGGTACTTTCTCTAGCTTCTCCATTGGGGGCCCTATGTTCCATCATATAGATGACTGTGAGCATCCACTACTGTATTTGCCAGGCACTAGCATAGCCTCATATGAGACAACTATATCAGGGTCCCTTCAGCAAACTCTTGCTGTCATATGCTATAGTGTCTTGGTTTGGTGACTGATTATGTGATGGATCCCTGGGTTGGGTCGTCTCTGGTTAGTCCATCCTTTCATATTAGCTCCAAATTTTGTCTGTGTAACTCTTTTCATGGGTATTTTGTTCCCTATTCTATGGAGGAATGAAGTATCCACATGCTGGTCTTCCTTCTTGATTTTCTTGTGTTTTTGAATTGTATCTTGGGTATTCTAACATTCTGTTCTAATATCCACTTATCAGTGAGTGCATATCTAGTGACTTGTTTTGTGATTGGGTTACCTCACTAAATATGATATCCTCCAGATACATACATTTGCCCAAGAATTTCATAAATTTATTGTTTTTAATAGCAGAGTAGTACTCCATTGTGTAAATGCACCACATTTTCTGTATCCATTCCTGCTTTGAGGGACATCTGGATTCTTTCCAGCTTCTGGCTATTATAAACAAGGCTCTATGAACATAGTGGAGCATGTGTTATTATTACCAGTTGGAACATTTTTTGGGTCTATGCCCAGAAGAGATATTGCTGGATTTTCCCATAGTACTATGTCCAATTTTCTGAGGAACCATCAGACTGACTTCCAGAGTGGTTGTACCAGGTTGCAATCTCACTAGCAATGAAGGAGCGTTCCTCTTTCTCCACATCCTCACCAGCATCTGCTGTCACCTGAATTTTTGATCTTAGCCATTCTGTCTGGTGTGAGGTGTAATCTCAAGGTTGTTTTGATATGCATTTCCCTGATAATTAAGAATGTTGAACATTATTATAGGTTGTTTTCAGCCATTCTGTATTCCTCAGTTGAGAATTCTTTGTTTAGCTCTGTACCCCATTTTTAATGGGGTTATTTAAATTTATGGAGTTCAGCTTCTTGAGCTCTTTGTATATATTGGATATTAGTCCCCTATCAGATTTAGGATTGGTAGAAATCCTTTTCAAGTCTGTTGGTGCGACGCGCCTCCCTCGACCAGCAAGAAAGTCACCCCATCACAAGGGATCTTCTCAGTCAACTTTATTCTGGAGCACCTTGATAGTTGATTCCCAGGACCCAGGACAGCAGCAGAGTTGCTGCTTTTATACTCTCCCAGGGAAGGGGGTGTGTGTCGTAGTGGATGCGGATTGGTGCACCAAGCCACATCCATTAGCATATTGCCCATTCATTGGTGTCACAAGCCACGCCTCATTAGCATATTGCCCGTTCCGGAGGGGCTATTGCTTGAGGAGGGCCTGAAGAGAGAGCCTGGGTTTTCCTGAGCAACTGCCGTTCCAGAGCAACTGCCATTCCTGAGCAACTGCCATTCCTGAGCAACTGCCGTGAGCAACTGCCATTCCTCAGCAACTGCCATTCCGGAGCAACTGCTGCTCCTTACATGTTGGTGGCCTTTTTGTCTTCTTGACAGTATCTTTTGCCTTACAGAAGTTTGCAGTTTCATGAGGTCCCATTTGTCAATTCTTGATGTTACAGCACAAGACATTGCTGTTCTGTTTAGGAATTTTTCCCCTCATCCCATATCTTTGAGGCTTTTCTGCACCTTCTCCTCTATAAATTTCAGTGTCTCTGGTTTTATGTGGAGGTCTTTGATCCACTTAGACTTGAGCTTTGTACAAGGAGATAAGAATGGATCAATTTTCATTCTTCTACATGATAACTACCAGTTGTGCCACCACCCTTTCTTGAAAATGCTGTCCTTTTTCCACTGGATAGTTTTAGCTCCCTTGTCAAAGATCAAGTGACCATAGGTGTGTGGATTCATCTGGGTCTTCAATTCTATTGCATTGATCTACCTGTCTGTCACTGCACCAGTACCATGCAGTTTTTATCACAATTGCTTTGGAGTACAGTTTAATGTCCAGCATGGTGATTCCAGCAGAGGTTCTTTTATATTTGAGAATAGTTTTTGCTATCCTAGGTTTTTTGTTATTCCAGATGAATTTGCAAATTGCTCTTTCTATCTCAGTGAAGAATTGATTTGGAATTTTGATGGGGATTGCACTGAATCTGTAGATTACTTTCAGCATGATAGACATTTTGACTATATTAATCCTGCCAATCCATGAGCATGGGAGATCTTTCCATCTTCTAAGATCTTCTTCTATTTCTTTCTTCAGAGACTTGAAGTTCTTGTCATACAGATCTTTTACTTCCTTAGAGTCACACCAAAATGTTTTATATTATTTGTGACAATTGTGAACTGTGGTTTTTCCATAATTTCTTTCTCAGCCTTTTTATCCTTTGTGTAGAGAAAGGACATTGATTTGTTTGAGTTAATTTTATATCCAGCTACTGCACTGAAGCTGTTTATCAGGTTTAAGAGTTCTCTGATGGACTTTTTGGGGTTACTTATATATACTATCATATCATCTACAGTGATATTTTGACTTCTTCCTTTCCAATTTGTATCTCCTTGATCTCCTAGTTGTTGAATTGCTCTGGCTAGAACTTCAAGTACTCTATTGAATAGGTAGGGTAAAAGTGGGCAGCCTATCTAGTCCCTGATTTTAGTGGGATTGCTTCCAGCTTCTCTCCATTTACTTTGATGTTGGCTACCAGGTTTGCTGTATATTGCTTTTATTATGTTTATGTATGGGCCTTGAATTCCTGATGTTTCCAAGACTTTTTATCATGAATGGGTGTAGGATTTTGTCAAGTGCTTTCTCAGCATCTAACAAGATGATCATGTGGTTTTTGGCTTTGAGTTTGTTTATATAATGGATTATGTTGATGGATTTCCTTATATTAAACCATCCCTCCATCCCTGAGATGAAACCTACTTGGTCTTGATGGATGATCGTTTTGATGTGTTCTTGGATTCAGTTTGTGAGGATTTTATTGAGTATTTTTGCGTCAATATTCATAAGTGAAATTGGTCTGAAGTTCTCTTTCTTTGTTGGATCTTTGTGCGGTTTAGGTATCAGAGTAACTGTGGCTTCATAGCATGAATTGGGTTGAGCACCTTCTGTTTCTATTTTGTGGAATAATTTGAGGAGAGTTGGAATTAGTCTTCTTTGAAGGTCTGATAGAACTCTGCACTAAACCCATCTGGTCCTGTGCTTTTTTTGGTTGGGAGACTATTGATGACTGCTTCTATATTTTTTTTTTTTTTAGGAGGAATGGGACTGATTAGATTGTTAATCTGTTCCTGATTTAACTTTGGTATGTGGTATCTGTTAGGAAGTTTTCTATTTCATCCAGGTTTTCCAGTTTTCTTGAGTATAGCCTTTTGTAGTAGGATCTGATGATGTTTTGGATTTCCTCAGGTTCTGTTGTTATGTCTCCTTTTTCTTTTCTGATTTTGTTAATTAGAATCCTGTCCCTGTGCCCTCTAGTTAGTCTGGCTAAGGGTTTATCTATCTTGTTGATTTTCTCAAAGAACCAGCTCCTGGTTTGGTTGATTCTTTGAATAGTTCTTTTTGTTTCCACTTGGTTGATTTCAGCCCTGAGTTTGATTATTTCCTGCTGTCTACTACTCTTGGGTGAATTTGCTTCCTTTAGTTCTAGAGCATGTAGGTTTGTTGTCAGGCTGCTAGTGCATGCTCTCTTTAGTTTCTTTTTGGAGGCAGTCAGAGCTATGAGTTTTTCTCTTAGGAATGCCTTCATTGTTTCCCATAAGTTTGGGTATGTTGTGGCTTCATTTTCATTAAACTCTAGAAAGTCTTTAATTTCTTTCTTTATTTCATCCTTGACCAAGGATTCATTGAGTAGAGTGTTGTTCAGTTTCCATGTGAATGTTGGCTTTCTATTATTTATGTTGTTATTGAGTACCAGCCTTAGTCCATGGTGTTCAGATAGAATGCATGGGATTATTTCAATATTTTTGTATCTCTGGATGCTTGTTTTGTGACCAATTATATGATCAATTTTGGAGGAGGTGCCATGTGGCGCTGAGAAGGTATATCCTTTTGTTTTAGGATAAAATGTTCTATAAATATCTATTAAATCCAGTTGTTTCATAGCTTCTGTTAGTGTACATATGTCTCTGTTCATTTTCTGTTTCCACGATCTGTCCATTGGTAAGAGTGGGGTGTTGAAGTCTCCCCTATTATTATGTAAGGTACAATGTGTGCTTTGAGCTTTACTACAGTTTCTTTAATGTATGAGGCTGCCCTTGTATTCGGAGCATAGATATTCAAAATTGAGTGTTCATCTTGGTTGATTTTACCCTTGATGAATATGAAATGCCCCTCCTTGTCTTTTTTGATAACTTTGGGTTAGAAAGTCAATTTCTTCGATATTATAATGGCTACTGCAGCTTTTTTCTTCAGACCATTTGCTTGGAAAATTGTTTCCCACCTTTCACTCTGAGGTAGTGTCTGTCTTTTTCCCTGAGGTGGGTTTTTGTAAGCAGCAAAAAGATGGGTCCTGTTTCTGTAGCCAGTCTATTTGTCTAAGTCTTTTTATTGGGGAATTGAGTCCATTGACATTAAGACAATTAAAGAAAAGTAATTGTTGCTTCCTGTTATTTTTGTTGTTATAGTTGGGATTCTGTTCTTGAGGCTGTCTTCTTTTAGTTTTGTTGAATTATTAGTTTCTTGCTTTTTCTTGGGTGTAGTTTCCTTCCTTGTGTTGGTGTTTTCCAGTTATTATCCTTTGAAGGGCTGGATTCGTGGAAAGGTGTGTGAATTTGGTTTTGTCATGGAATACTTTCTTTTCTGCATCTATGGTAATTGAGGGTTTTGCCTGGTATAGTAGCCTGGGCTGGCATTTGTGTTCTCTTAGTGTCTGTATAACATCTGTCCAGGATCTTCTGGCTTTCATAGTCTCTGCTGAGAAGTCTGGTGTTTTTCTAATAGGCTTGCCTTTATATGTTACTTGACTTTTTTCCCTTGCTGCTTTTAATATTCTGTCTTTTTTTTTTAGTGCATTTGTTGTTTTGATTATTATGTGTTGGGAGGAATTTCTTTTCTGGTCCAGTCTATTTGGAGTTCTGTAGTCTTCTTGTATGTTCATGGGCATCTCTTTCTTTAGGTTTGGGAAGTTTTCTTCTATAATTTTGTTGAAGATATTTGCTGGCCCTTTAATTTGAAAATCTTCATTTTCATCTACTCCTATTATCTGTAGGTTTGGTCTTCTCATTGTGTCCTGGATTTCCTATATGGTTTGAGTTATGATCTTTTTGAATTTTGCATTTGTTTTATTGTTTTGCCCATGTTCTCTATGGAATCTTCTGCACCTGAGATTCTCTATGTTTCCTGATTTCTTTCCTAGCATTTCTATCTCCAGAGTTGTCTCCCTTTAGGTTTTCTTTATTGTTTCTACTTGCCTTTTTAGGTCTTGGGTGGTTTTGTTCAATTCCATCACCTGTTTGGTTGTGTTTTCTTGTAATTCTTTAAGATATTTTTGTCTTTCTTCTTTAAGGACTGCTACCTGTTTATCAGTGTTTTCCTGTGATTCTTTAAGGGCTTCTACCTGTTTAGTAGTGTTCTCCTCTATTTCTTTAAGTGAGGTACTAATGCCCTTCTTAAGGTTCTCTACCAGCATCCTAAGATATGATTTTGAATCTGAATCTTGCTTTTTGGGTGTGTTGGGTTATCCAGGACTGGCTGAGCCTGGGAGTGCTGGGTTCTGATGATGGTGAGTGGTCTTGGTTTCTGTTGGCAAGATTCTTACATTTGCCTTTTGCCATCTGGTAATCTATGGTGTTAGTTGTTATAATTGTTCTTAGCTGGAGCCTGTTCTACCTGTGATGCTGTGAGCCTTTGTCAACTGTCCTGGGAGTCCTGCTCTCTTCTGAGTCTCAGTGGTCAGAGTACTCTCTTCAGGCATGCTCTCCTCTTGATGGGAGCGTGCACAGTTGTCTGTTGTTCAGACATGCCTCCTGGCTGAAGATGAAGGCTGGAAACAGGGCCTGTCCCAGAAGATGGGATGCCTCTGCAGTCTGTGTGCTCACCTGCACAGCCTGGTCTCCAGGGAAAGCATTACAGAAGATGGCTCTCTCACCTGCTTCTGCAGTCAGAGCCCTCCTGGGCAGACACCTCCTCTCAGGCGGGGATGGTGCCCGGATGTCTGGTGCCTGAAATGGATGTCTGTCCCAGAATCTGTGTTGCTTCTGCCTTTCCAAGAAGCTGTGTTGCTTCTGCAGTCCACACTCTCGCCTGCTCAGACTGGTCTCTGCGGGATCCTGCACAAATCAGCAGCAGTAGCTTGATCCATTTACAAGCAATATTAATGAATCAGCAATTGTACTTCTATCCAGAAGAATCTACAAGGCTCTGTTAATCAGTCTGAGTCCAAGGAAGTGTGGCATGAACCACCAGAAGTTCTTTGCTGCATTTCTCTTTACAAAATCACAACAAACAATCATCAGCAAAGAGTGGTAAGGTGAACCAATACTTCAGAGCATCAACTGCAAAGCCCAGCCTCAGCAAAGCCAAATGAAGACCAGCAAGGAATCGTAATGCATACCAATACCATACAGCACCGTGTATTGTTTGTTGGGTTAAATTTATACCTTTTTCAAATATCATGTGCTCTCTCAAACATCTTCTCTAGTAAAACATCACATGCATTTTCCAAGACAGCTTCCAGAAAAACACCATGTTTCTGTGCTTAGCAAAACATCCTCTCATGTTTCCATTTCAGCAAAAAATACCCTAAGACAGTTTTCAGAAAGATATCACATGTAACAACTGAGTCTTCACAGAAACCCCAAATTTCCACTTTACCCCTGTCTCTAGAAAACAAATTAATAACAAAACACTAACCAGAACTTATAAAAGAAATGAAAAGTACAAGAAATATACATACAACTCACATACATACACACTATAAAAACACAAAATGGGAAAGCATAATATACAAGTAAAAGAGCAAGAAAACAAAAATGTTCAAACAAAGCAATATGTGACAAAATCATCTCCAAAAGTAGTAATATTTTGAGTTCATTTTGGGTTGGCTATCTATTGCAGGATAAGTATTGTTAATACACAGTGAGACTCCATTTGAAAAAAGATTTTTTCTTTGTAAGCAGATGCCAGTTGGAAATAGATTCTTGGTTGAAGATGGAAACCAGTGCCCACTTTCCCTTTTTCATCAATGGGATTCCATCTGGCTTGAACCTTGTGTAGTCTCTGTGCTTACATTCATATGTAAGTTCTCATGTGCATCAGTCCTATTTTGTCTGGAAAACCCTTTGGAGTCATCCATCTTAGGAAGTAAGACAGAACCCTCCAACTGGACAAGTTATAGAAAGTGAGAAATTTTGGAACACCCCATCTTAAATGGGATGCCTTCACCAACCCCACATCCAGAGTTCAAGGAGCTATGCAGAAGAGGAGGTAGAAAGTTTATAAGATACAAATCATTTTTGAGAAACCCTATGTGCTCCAACTTAAATGGTTAATTCTTCTTTCTGGACATTCAACAGCAACCTCCAAGAAAAAATAAGACAGGAATGATATCAGTCTAACAGGGTCTATAGGGCATGATGGAATGACTATCATAAACAGTAGAGTCTCTGTAAGATCTACTTTTTTTTTTTTTTTTTTTTTTTTGAGACAGCGATATTCTGTATAGCCCTAGCTGTCCTGAAACTCACTCTGTAGACCAGGCTGGCCTCTAACTCAGAAATCTGCTTGCCTCTGCCTCCCAAGTGCTTGGATTAAAGGCATGTGTCACCACTGCCTGGCCTATGGGGTCTACTTTTTAAATGTCGTTTTATTTGAAATAATGTGAGAATTACAGAGAAGTGTCAAAGATAGCACTACAGGAGTCTGTCAGCCCGTTTTCACTTTTGCCCAAATTCCACTACTGGCTTCATGTTATATAACCATGGTACATTTGTCAAATCTAAGAAATTAATGTTACCATGATATTGTTAATAAACCTATAGTCTTCATGTATATGTCCCCATTTTATCCACCAATGTGTTTTTTTTTCCTCCTGTTCATTATAGAATGTAACACTACATTCATTCATTTTTCATATTCTGACAGAGTATCTGGAGTTTTCTTATTTCTTAGAACTTTGTTAGTTTTGAAGAATGCTGGTCTGGTATTTACCATAATGTTCTCTATCTTGTGTTTGTCCAGCATTTTCTCATAGTTCAAATGTGTCTGTGATTTTTAGGGAAATAACCATCAGGGATATAATTTTATGACTTATTTCTGGGGATGCTAACTTTGATTACTGGCTAAGGTCTATATGCGCAGTAGTTACAGATTTCTTTTTATTCTGCCCTAATTTCCGTGGCTATTTACTACAGAAGGAAACCTTTGTTTTCTGGATATCACTACCAAAGACTACTGAAAGCTTTAATTTCTCCAGTTGTGGGATAGGCAATGATATTTTATGGCTCTGAGGTAATATGAGGAGAAATTATGAATTGCTATCTCTTAGTCTTCTTTCCATTGTAGCAGCTGCTGCCTTCACATCAGGAAGTTTCTCTCCATTTCCCTACTGACTTGTCACAGACCTGTCATCAGCCCCTTGGGCTATCTTAAGGTTTTTGTAATTTTATTTTCCAGTTCATGGTTTCCTTTTATTTTTGTAGAAGTTGGTTTCTCAGCTTGTCAAAACCCAGAAGCCACCCTTCTGTAATTCTCACAACCATTTGAGATTCCATATACCAATACTCTAACTTTATAGTCAAATAAAGTAAGTCTTAGACAGCCTAAGGAACCAGTTAATGTCCCAGACCCACTTATTGTCAGGTAGGAATTCATACCTAGAACCCACATTGTTTTACATGCCACCTGCCAGTCTGACACTAACTTAAGCAGCACAAACTCAAAATTGAATTCTTTTTTGATATAGAACCCTTTCCTACAATAGAAACTTGAATTTCCAGTTCAGCCTTGCTCAGCGAGGGTGACTTTTTTTCGAGATAGAGTTTCTCTGTATAGTCATGGCTGACCTGGAACTCACTCTGTAGACCAGGCTGGCCCCAGACTCAGAAATCTACCTGCCTCTGCCTCCCAAGTGCTGGAATTAGAGGTGTGTGCCCCCACCGCCCGGCAAGGGTGATTTTTTTTTATAAGTGACATTGTACTCTTATACGAGGGGCCTTGGTAACACCAAGACCCAATAGACTTGCTGACACCTGTGTCTTCTCTAATTTGCTAGCCCTTTAATAAAGTAATATTGACTAGATCCTCTGAGACATTTGTTGGAACTGATACTTCACGATTCACTTGAGCAGTATGCCAAAGTCCTCTTCAGACATGTAGTAATTTGGCAGTAGTTCCAGGCAGTCCAAGATGAAGTTTATTACTTAACTGTTTGTTGAATGCTTATTGGTGAAGAACCATATTAGGTACTGGCTGGAGGGGAGAAATAAATATGACAACTAACAATGTCATAAAGTTTAAATAACTGAAAGTAAATATTTCTCTATTTCTACTTCATCACTTTTATCTGACTCCTACAGATGATTGCCAGTTTTGAAATCAGAGAAATATTTTTTGTACCTAACATAGGAAAAACGGACCTAGAAATATATACTGTGGCCAAAGTAGAAATCACGTTAGCCTTAGAAAACATTTCTATGTTTAGGATGCAGTCGAGTTTTACTTAAAAAATAACCCTAATTATTTTTTCAACCTATATACTTGGTACAAATTTTGTTTCATTGTCTTTGATGATCATAATTTCATATTCAAAACATGTTAATAGTTTTTTTCTGTTTTCATACATCATCCTAAGATACAGCAACATAAGAAGTTGAGATTTATTTAAATATTATACAGATGCTAATACATCTCAGAACATAATTAAAGGAAGTTCCTTTAGATCTCTAATAAGAGAATATAAAGTTTCCTCAAAAAATTCATTTCTATGGGCACACATCTGCTTTTAATTGTTTTGCAGTGTATTCACCAGTTTCACTCATTTTTTTCATCTTACTGAAAAATAGCCAATTTCTACTTGCATTTGGTAAAACAAATGCTAGGGGCAATTTAGAAATCAGTTATGGATTTGAGACTTTTACAAGGACTTTCTGACTATAATGACTGCTCTACAAGACTAGATTCTAACAAGCGATGAAATACTGCTAGAGAAATATTATCCTTTAGTTTTCTTTCCAAATTATTTATCTTCTGTCCTGCCAGAATATTGCTATTTGTAAAAGTTGAATACCAAGATTTCATGGTTTGAAAAATCCTCCAATCCTGGTGAACTGAAGTTCTATTTTAATAGTTGGCTATACTTTTATTCCAAGAAACTGGCAGATCTGGTGATGTGTTATATGAAACTTCCTGTGAAATCTTCAAAGATACATGGTTATAAAAATACTTCTCAAGTTAGAAGGTGGATATGTTGGAAATTTTCAATGAGGTGAGCGAATGAATATTATTGTATTTAACTTTATAAATGTATAAAATTCTCAAATATCATAAAGGTTATTCTTATACTAATTAGGAATATATGAGACAAAATGTATATTATTGGGCAGGGCAGATGGTCATTGAAGGCTGATACCTCATTGGTGCTAGAATGTAGACTCAGATATTTATGTATATGTGTAATGTATACATACATACACACATGTACACACACACACACAGAGAGAGAGAGAGAGAGAGAGAGAGAGAGAGAGAGAGAGAGAGAGAGAGAGAGAGAACTGGCTAGTTTTGTGTAAACTTGACACAGCTGGAGTTATCACAGAGAAAGGAGCTTCAGTTGAGGAAATGCCTCCATGAGATCCAACTGTAAGGCATTTTCTCAATTAGTGATCAAGGGGAAAGGACCCTTGTGGGTGTGACCATCTCTTGGCTGGTAGTCTTGGGTTCTATAAGAGAGCAGGCTGAGCAAGCCAGGGGAAGCAAGCCAGTAAAGAACATCTCTCCATGGCCTCTGCATCAGCTCCTGCTCCAGTCCTGACTTCCTTGGTGATGAACAGCTGTATGGAAGTGTAAGCCAAATAAACCCTTTCCTCCCCAACTTGCTTCTTGGTCATGATGTTTGTGCAGGAATAGAAACCCTGACTAAGACAAATTGGTACCAAGAGTGGAGTATTCCTGTGACAGCCTGACCATGTTTTGGGAAGGACTGTGGAAGGACTTTGGAACTTTGGGCCAGAAGATCCATTCCTTGTTAAAAGCTCTGTTGAATGTTGTGTAGGAGCTCGAAAGATAATGTTGAGAATAGTGCAGAAGATGGAGGCCTGGCTTGTGAAATTTCAGAGGGAAAATTAAAGACTCTTTTCAGGGCCATTGCTATTTTGGAGTTTGATTATTCTGTGGTTCTGGTTAGCTGGGGCTGAAGAATCAGCTGTGATTAACAAGATACCAGAACTACTAAAGCAAAACCTTTGCATTACTGGGACTATTGATGCTGGTCAGCTGGAGCTAAGAAATTAGCAGTGATTAAGAAGAGACCAGCATCGTTGAGGTGACATCGTCTGGGAAGTGTTTTCGGAAAGCACAAAGAGGCCATGGTCCAGATATAGCCAAGGTTGTACTCCTGCTGCAGTGGGACTTGGTAATGTGTAAGGGTCACCCAGGTGGTATTGGTTTTGAAGGCATGAAGGGGTCATGCAGAGCAGCTGAGGCCATGGAAGCACTGTGAGTGGCCATGGAAGGCCATTGGTGGAGGTGCAGCCTCAGTTGCAATTGATGGCCCAGGACTGAAAGGGTCATGCAAAGGAGTTGAGGCTTGGCAACATGAAGAGAGCCTATGAGAGGCTAGTGTTGAAGCCTAGTTATAGTAGAAGGCAGCAGCATTTGGAGATGCCAGTATCATAAGATGACCACCAAGAACAGCAGCAGCAGTGGAGTACAGGCATCTAGAGCCTAGAGGACAAGGTATGTGCTACAAAGGGCATGGCTGGAGAAGTGACCCAAGCCCTTGGAGGAGCCCAGAAGATCGTGAGTTGGATCCAAGACATTGGACAGTTGGAGATTGATCTTTGCTTTTGATTGTGACTGTGCCCTGATAGTTTTCCCTCTTGAAGGAAGCTTTTTTTTTCTTTTCTTTCCTCTCTTTATTAGATATTTTCTTCATTTACATTTCACATGTTATCCAGAAATTTTCCCTTACCCTCCCCCATCCCCGCCCTGCTCCCCTACCCACCCCCTCCCACGTAATGGCCCTGGCATTCCCCTGTTCTGGGGCATATAGAGTCTGTATGACCAAGGGGCCTCTCCTCCCAATGATGGCCAACTAGGCCATCTTCTTCTATATATGCAGCTAGAGACATGAGCGCAGGGGGAACTAGTTAGTTCATGTTATTCTTCCACCTAGAG
>LR749617.1:156477-179270 GCA_902729485.2 Mus minutoides
GAAGGAAGCTTTTTAATGAAGCCCATAGTTAAGAGACTTTGAATTTTAAAGTACTTTGAATTTTAAAAGATACTGGATATTTTAAAAGGATTGAACTTGTAATATGTAAAGACTGTGGGACTTTTAAAGTTATTTAAGATCTTGGGGTTGAATAAGAACTAAGGATTGAAGCTTACTAGTGATGTATTTGTGTGTCAAGTTGACAAGGGGTCAATTGTACTGGCTTGTTTTGTGTCAACTTGACACAGCTGGAGTTATCACAGAGAAAGGAGCTTCAGTTGAGGAAATGCCTCCATGAGATCCAACTGTAAGGCATTTTCTCAACTAGTGATCAAGGGGGAAAGGCCCCTTGTAGGTGGGACCATCTCTGGGCTGGTAGTCTGGGGTTCTATAAGAGAGCAGGCTGAGCAAGCCAGGGGAAGCAAGCCAGTAAAGAACATCCCTCCATGGCTTCTGCATCAGCTCCTGCTTCCTGACCTGCTTGAGTTCCAGTCCTGACTTCCTTGGTGATGAACAGCTGTATGGAAGTGTAATCCAAATAATCCCTTTCCTCCCCAACTTGCTTCTTGGTCATGATGTTTGTGAAGGAATAGAAACCCTGACTAAGACACACACACACACACACACACACACACACACACACACACACACAGAGAGAGAGAGAGAGAGAGAGAGAGAATCAAATGTTAAGACTTTCAAAGAAGTAGATTTAAAAATATTTTTGTCACATTTCTGCTAAACTACCAATAAAATAAAACTTGAACTTCAGAATTTATGTTATATACTAATCTATGCTCTACACTTAGAACTGCTATGATTCATTCCTGACACCTAAAATATTTAAGTATTCTAGTAATTTCAGTAACCTTTTTGTTAGTTCTATATTAGCATAATTGAGAGCATATTGTTATTTTAGATCTTAAATATTGCTTTAAAATATGTAATATGACTAATGGATGAACCATTTCTTAGACAAACAAAAGCAACCAAACAACCTGTCAGTGGAATGCACTAGCTAATGGAGGTATCCATTCTTTAAATAATTTCACCTCTTATTGGTGCACATCACAAACATGCAAGAGAAAAATTATAAGATAAAGTGGAAACTATACAAGATTACAAAGTAGGGGACCTTGATCCTAACCCTGGGTTTCTCTCCTGAAAGAATGAAACAAGGTATATTTTTGCCATCATAAAACACTTTTGCACATATTTTATCATTAGATATCAGAATTTAGTGTCTTATTATCACTTTTTTTCCTACTAAAACTCAAGAAACTAAGTTACTTGTCAAAAGTAATTTGGTACATTCAATATTTAAGTGTCTGAACTTAAAAATTTCATTTAAAAACAACTAAAAACAACTAGATGCTCTAATGTTCTTCAGTTGGGAGGAATATATATATATATATATATATATATATATATATATATATATATATATATATATAAAATTTACTATTTCCATTTATCAGCTGAAATCAGAAAGGGAGATGGGAGGTAATCTTAAAACTAACTTGAAACATAGAGAGTTCAGAAAAAATTTATACCTCATGCAGGAGACCTTAGCTGAAATGCCGAACAGTGAGGATATAGAACTGGAAGAAACCATATCCAGTAGCCAGGCAGGATCTCCGTGGAGGTATGCAGACACCAACCCACCTATAAAATTTTTTACCCCAAATTGGTTCTGTCTAAAAGAAACACAGGAACAAAAATGGAGTAGAGATTGAAGGAATGGCTGACCAGTGACAAGCCCATTTTGAGACCCATCCTATGGGCAGGCTTCAATCCCTTACTATTAATGATGTTATGTTTTGTGTGCAGAGAAGAACCTAGCATTGTAGCCCTCTGAGAGGCTCTACCCACCAGCTGACTGAGACAGATTCAAATACCCACAAAGATTAGACTGAGATTGGGGACCCCTGTGGAAGAGTTAGGGATTGAAAGCCCTCAAGGAGATGGCAACCCCATAGGAAGACCAACAGTGTCAACTAATCTGGACAAGTGGAAACTCTCAGAGACTGAGCCACCAACCAAAAAGCATACATGGGCTGGTCCTAGGCTCCTGGAACATAAGTAGCAGAGAAGCAAAGTTCTGGCCTCAGTGCGAGAGGATGAGCCTAATCCTGCAGAGATTGGATGTGATTCTCCAGAGTGCAAGGATGCTTGGGAGAGAGGGTTTGCCTTCTCAGAGGCAAAGAGGAGAAGGGATGTGGAGGAACTCTTAGAGGAGGTACTCAGAAGATATAGCATTTGAGATGTAAATACATAAATAATTAATTTTAAAAAGAAAAAAATCTACCTGAATAAGGCTAGCGTCTATCAACTGTAACAGCCAATCTCATTATATCAATCACAGTATTAATAATCAAACTGAATGAATAATATAGTGTATATTCTATTGATCAAGGAGGTTTTGTAACAACTTTGTTAGTCAATAAAAATTGTCCTTTTTAAGATTCTTTTGTTATCAAAGGAAGGAAAGTCCAAGGGCAAGACAGTTTATTAAATTCAGTGTCCTGACTGAGAGCCCAAAATAATAGCACACACACACACACACACACACACACACACACACACACACACACACACAGAGAGAGAGAGAGAGAGAGAGAGAGAGAGAGAGAGAGACTACACAGACACTTAGCTACAGAGACAACTTAAAATATAAATTGTATGTAGAAATTTAAAAACTGTTTCTTTTGGGTTTCTTTTTTACTCCACAGAGCTTAATATAAGAAAGGACAATTGCTTGTTAAATTATTCTCTCTCTCTCTGTGTGTGTATGTCTATGTGTTCTTTGTAGCTCCTTCCAACTGAAGAAGAGCCTTACTGAGAGAAAATTTATTAATTTTTAAATGAAAAATTTATAACCCAGACACTTAGATTTTGAAGGCATTAAATTACTTTAAACACACAAACACAGAGATGTCACTTAACAAATAACTTTTCTTCCTTGTATTAAGCTGTGTGTAGTAATGAAGGAGTCTGCAGGAAACAAAGTTTTCACATTTCTACATAGAATTTATATCTGTTATTAAGATGTTTCTGTAGGTAAGTGAGGTTATGTGTGGCTAAAAATATCATAACATGAATTGTATCAAGGAACCTACCCACATGTATTGTATATGGTAGTATTCTGTGAGTAATATCGGATGTTTGAACTATTCATAATCAATTCTGTTTTCCAAGAATCTGTGATTTTCTAAGGCAAAATTGAAGTAACATTTAAGTTGTAGTGTGGAATAGATAACTTGCCTCTTTAAAAGACCCTCATCTCCCTCCTTATTTATGGTTTCCTGCTACATATTTTTGCATTCCTCCCTATCTATTGGCAGGGGGAAGGGTAAGAATAAAAATGAAAACTACCAAATGAGGTATAATATTATCAAAATCTGAAATACAGCATTCCCTTAAGGAAAACTTAGTTTAATTCAAACAAAACTGATTAAGGAAATCCCAAACAGAGAAGGATAAATTCCTAGGACTGAGGGATATACAATAGAAATAGTTTTGCTATAATATGAAAGCAATTTGAGAATGTAGTATATTTGATATCTTTACCTCATAATTAATAAAATAATATGAACTAGAAAATCTACATGCTACGTCCAACTTCTCTATCCAGTCAAGTCCTGCACATATTGCTTCAGTGTCTAGCTAGGTGAATCTGCCAGGTGAATCTGCCTGATCCTCCCCCTAATGTACCCTCCCACCCATCAGATCTAGCTTGGGTCCCACATCCAGTTCTCTGGCCTAGTCTAACTACCTCTGCCTGCACTGGCTTCAACCTCCAGGCTTTGGTCCTGACCACCACCACCCACCTATAATGTTCAACACCCTGTTGTACCACATTAAACCTCTCTGCTCAGTCTAGTCCTGCAAACTTGTACCAGGATCTAGATCAGTGAGTCCACCTGACTACCCCTGCCCCACACTATCCCCAAATCTACCATCAAACTATGGGCTTGGATGAAGGTATACATCCTGTGTGTTAGCCCAGCCCTTTGAATCCACCTGAATTGATTCCACCCAAGTCACAGCCAACCTTAAAGCCCAACCCAGCCTATGCATCCCATGCTCTGTCCCAATCTCCACTGTTCTTATCAGATATAGAGCTAAGAAGTCCATGTGCTCATGTCTTGTTGCAAAAATACAAACAGTAAGAAGGATTGAGCCAGTAGCTCCTTGATAAAACCTATCACTCTCGTAGAAATGCTTGTCAATGAGAATTACCTACATGGACCCCAGGAAATAACACTTCAAAGAAAAATACCTTATATTTCAAAGAATTCTAGGACTTGTAAGAAGGTAAAAGAAACAGCTCAGTGAAATTCATGTGCTATATCCACTCCCGTAGTGACACGCATGCCAGGTTCAGAAACCTGGACACAGTCCCAAGGCGAAAAGTTCATGAAAACAGTCTCCTGGAACCATGGCATCCTGTATAACGAATGCTCCAATGTTCTTGCTTTAGTCTGTGACCAGATCTGTGTGCTTTCCCTCAGTATTGTTTTATTATAGGAGTCTCCAAGCAATGACTTGCCAAATACCTAAGCAAAATTGAACTTTGCTTCCTGGCCTTCACCAATGCCCTAGGTAGTTCTTGAGCCAACCATGGGCTTTGAATTCAGTTAGAGTGGTGCCTATTCAGTGACATTCAGAAATGCTTCTAGTTTTGTAAGAGAGATAGTGAAAGAAATCAGGCATTAATATCTACTACATAGAGTTAGAAATCTCAGGGCAAGCTACTCCTATATGCAAGGATTTACCGTGGCCTAGGAAGAAGGAAGGTTGTGGTCTAAGAAGGAACTAGAGTAAATACTTCACTATAGATAGCTGAGTTACACCCATACACAGGAATTTACAATGGCCTGGGAGAAAGATGGACTATACAATAGACTAGCATTGGAACTATGGAAAAGACATGAAGCCCTTGTCCCTGGCTTCTAAGATTAAGCTGACCTTAGGTGGGGCTGCTTTTGATCCCAGTTGTTAACATTGATTTTTATCCCAGTTGGTTCCTGTTAGCTTTTTGTATGCATTCCTCTGTTTTGTGTAAAAGTCTCTTATAAGACTGGTGCTTGTTTTGAGAAACATTACATTCATATACTACACTCCCTTGTGTTCATGTCTGTTTGTCACCCTTTTCTTGCCAACTCCTTGCCTGCCTGTCCGGAACCCTGATTTCTTACACAGATTGAGGGAGGCTGACTGGGGTCAGTCTGTGGCACTCCCCCACCTATCCACTTCTATACAGGATGCCATGGTTCCAGGAGACTGTTTTTGTGAACTTTTCGCCTTGGGACTGTGTCTAGGTTTCTGAGCCTGGCATGCCTGTTACTACTGGAGTGGATGGTGCAGGGGAGCACCCTCTTAGTGGCAAAAAAGAGGAATTATGGAATATGGGTTTGAGGAGGGGAGAATGGGAAGGTAGGCAACATTTGAAATGTAAATAAAATTATCTCTATCTATCTATCTATCTATCTATCTATCTATCTATCTATCTATCTATCTATCTATCTATGAAAATTGTACTGAATTTGAGAGGATGTAGAGGAGAGTACCCAGGAAGGGTTAAAGGAAGGAAATGGAAGGGGGAAAATAATACAATTATTTTTAACTTCAAAAAGCTAAAAAAATGATGAAAAATAAAACGTTTAAGTTTTTGTGGTAGAAATTATGTTAGATATCAGGATGAAAATGTAAGTTGTTTTTCATTCACAAACAGAATTTTGTATATAAAGAAATGTACTTAAAACAAAGATTTGGGTAAAACACATCTATGTATGTTTTTTCTTTGCATTTTTTAAATTGAGGCAGTAACATATACATAACTAAGAGGCCTACAGTCAAGAACATATCCCCAGATGAAGATATTCATATAAAATATTTCTAGTACTTCAGCAGTTTCTGTCTTCTTCCTTTTGAGTATTATTCTTCATCTTTTGAATAACTCCTTTTGTATTTTATTTTATCTAAAATGTGTGTGCATCTGTGTGTACATCCCATAGTGTATGTGTGAAGGTCAGATTCTCTGTGTCTTGTTTTTGAGGTTCTGTCTTTTTATTTATGTGTTGCCTTATGTTTATGAGCTTTTGGCCAGTTTTCCTGTCTTACCTTGCCATATCCCCACAGGAGTACTGGGATTACAAGCATAAGACACCACAAATAACTCTCTTATATGTGTATTGAAGTCAGGCTATCAGATTAGCATAGCAAATGCTTTTTTCTGTTGTGCCATCTTTCTTGTCTATAAGCATTTTTAAAATGTATATCAATTTTTATCAAAAATTTGTTTATACTAGAAGTTGATGTAAATAATACGACACATACTGATCTTCCATTGCTTTTTGTTATTTACTTTTGTTGTGGGTGGAAGCTTATTTTTATAAGTATAGTATTTTATTAAACATTTTAGTTTAGTTTAATTCTCTGAACATGACAATTTTTGAACATATATTTTGAAATACCTAAGTCATATGTATGTAACCAAAATTAAATTGCTAGATAAGTATAGGTATGTACATAGCACATGCTACTAGTTTTCTGAAGATATTAAAACTACTTCCTCTTCCTGCAGCCATATAGTAGTGCTATAATTGTTTGCCATCTTCTCCAATCCTTTGCAATATATTCAGTGGTACTATTTGTTTAGACATTCTCATGAGGATAATATGATAGCTCATTGTAGTTCAAATTTCCCTGAGGCCTAGTCATTTTGGGTATGCTTATATACTTATTGATTTTTTTTTTTTTGGTCATTTACTTTTCTTTATGAGTGATGCATTGAAATCTCTTGTCCATTTAAAATATAATTCTATCTGTCTTTTTGATTTATAATAGTTATTTATATATTTTGGGTACAACTACTTTCTGAGATGTATGTGTTTTCTTCTAGGCTGTGACTTGCTTTCCCTCTGTTTTTTTTTTTTTTTTTTTTTTTTTTATGAACAGAAAGTTAAATTTATCAATGTTACCTTTTTTATAGTTAATACTTTTGTTACTCCACTCAAGAAATCTTTACCTTAAGGTATACAGATATTATATTTTCTTCCAAAGAATTTACTAGTTTCTTTCTTTTTTTCATTTAAATCTTTGGTATATTTTAAAGTAAATATTTGTTGTATGAGGTTAAAATGTGACTTCTTTTATCTCTAGCAAATTTTCTTCTTACTCTCATTTTGAGAGCATCTTCAAATTTGTCATAAAAACTTACCATTAACTACATTTCTTTTAAGATAGACAATATCAGTGCCAAACAGCAAACACATGCGGCATACCTGTTCATTTCAGTTGCCAAATCCAGATACAGGTACATTTAGGTAATTTACCTTTAAAAGCCCACATTGCTGCCTGCCTTTTTTCTACCTCACTCAGCACTCAGAGCAGGTAGCATTAGTTAGTCTGAGACTATGAAGATGGATATGTTCCAGACAAGAGTTTCAGTTCTAAACTTGTGAATAGTTTCTGCTGTGCAGGGCTTTTTAGTATCCCCTGTGGTGTGTAAGGGGCTATATAAATGCAAATTTCATTTCATTTAGAAAGGAAATGAGCCACACTAAATGGACATGCGTACAACTTTGGAATTAAAAGGAGGGTGGATTTCTTCTGTCAGCAGGGACAAAACAATACTCTTATTCAAATCCATCTTTTTAGACATTTAGCAGTTAAAAGGAACATGAGAGTGTGGATGGAACAGAAGCAAGATGGACTCTGTGTTCCGTTTCATCATTTTATTGCTCAGTGGTGGTAAGGTAGAACTCACTACTTGGCTTTCTTTAGTGATTCCTGATTCTGAATAGCCATTGGGCTCAAGTAAGAACATTTTAAAATCATATTCTAACAATTACTTCTAATAATGTACAAGAAAAATGATGTGTCTGTTTAGATTGATACTTTCTATTATTCTGTATATATTGAATGATTTAGAAGCAAGGTTTCCAGGATAAAAAGGAAAGAGATCAGCAAAAATATGTACATTTGACAGCATAGGGCATGTGTCAGGCAGATTTTCATTATGGTAACAAACATCCATGATAATACAGTTTATAAAGGGAAAAGGTTTATTTAACTCATAGTTTTGGAGGTTTCAGTCCATGCCAATTAATTGGTCCTGTTCCTTTTGGCCAGGGTTCGCACAATATGACAGGAATGTGTGATATAACAAATATATTTGCTTAATGTCTGGGGATAGCAAGGGAAAAGAAGATAAAAAGAAGCTAGGCTTCTAGTCTTTTCTTTAAGGGCACATCACTGATGACTAAATCTCTTCCCTACCTCTTAACATTTCTACCACTCTCTGATACTGGCAAGCTTCAGCCCAAGTCTTTAACACATGGGATTTGAGGAATATTTAAGATCTAAATTATCACAGGACACACATGTACCCTGTATATGTTTCTTCTGGATGTCAAAGATCCTTTATTAGTATCTTAGAAAAAATAAAAGGAAATGACAAGTGAATGGTGTCACATTTTTAACAACACACTTCTTAAATTTTGTACAGAAAAAAAAATAAAACCCTTCTGTCAAGATTGCTGACCGAACCACCCAGAAACTCTGAGGGTTCTCAAGAAATGAGAACTAAATTAACACAAAAACTAAGAAGTCAAGTGATTGGAAAGAGATCAACTGAATTTGTCTTCAGTTGGCAAAAAGAAAGGAAAATCAATTCCTGGTGTAATTATGAATGTATGTAAACTTACAGGTGTTTGAGGAAACAAAATCTAGGCTCTGGGGCATAGAATTTTAGATGCATAAAAGACAAACTCTTTGCCATCTTTCCTTCAAGAAAGAGAACCACCTCCTACTGTACCTAAGTGACATGTTACTTGTCTTGCTCTATTAAATGAGACAGAAACAATGTGATTGCTTCCAGAGTATGGCTTAAGTCATTACCACCAGTTCTCAGAAAGTACTCTCTTGGAATCCAGTCATCATGGAGGCTGAAACTCAGGCAAACCTCAGCGAGTAGTTCTGTGGAAGATCACCAGCACCTTTTATTCAGAAGCTCTAGGGGAGCCCTTGCTCAGTCTCAACTGCCAGCCACATTCAGTGCACAATCTTGAATGCTTCATTTCTAGTATATCTTCCAAATGACTGCAGCCCAACTGGTAAGTAAGCACATGGAACAGAAGGATCTCATACCTTGCTTTATCAACTAACTGACTCGGGAGATAAGGAGTGGCTGTTTTGGCTGCAGTGCATACATTTTTATTTTATTCTATTTTTACTTATTTATTTCAGTCTTCAGAAAAGAAGTTAGTTATTTTTAGGGATTTTTTTCTTTTTACTTCTCTAATAATTTATTTTTTTTATTCACTTTATATCCCAATTAAAGCTCCCCTTGTCTCCTCCCTGTTCCACTCTTACAAATCCCTCCTCCTATTGCCCTCACCCTGGCACATCGAGTCTCAGCAGGACTAGGTACATGCTCTCCCTTTTGAGACTCAGCCAGGAAGTCCAGGTAGTAGAAGGGTTTCCATAGCAGGGAACAGAGACTAAGACAGTCCAGACTCTAATCATTAGGGGACCCACATGAAGAATAAGTTGCTCATGTGCTACAAGTGTGTAGAGTGCCTAGGTCTAGTCCCTGCATGCTTTTTGGTTGGTGGTTCAGTCTCTATGAGCATACCCTGGACCCAGGATAGACCTTAGGTCTTCTTGTGGTGTCCTTGACCTTGCAGGCTCATTCAATTCTATCCACTACTCTTCCTCAAGAATCCCCAAGCTCCACCTGATGTTTGGCTATGGGTGTCTGTATCTGCCTCCATTTTCTGCTGGATGAAGCCTATAGCAGAGTACCATTAATAATGTCGGTGGGTGGCTCTTTCACTGCTCCCTCAGTGTCTAATAAAGATATGTCTTTATTCCTACACATCTTGTAACTAGGACATATTTTTGGTTTGTGGGTGGGTTGATGTTCCCTTTCATTCTACTGGGAGTCCTGACTGCTCTAGAAGTCTTTATTTGTACTGTCAGATGGAGCAGAAATTCACAGAACACATAGTATGACAGCAGAAACAGTATTAGAGATTGCTGTCTTGACAAGTTGGGACGAGGAACCCAATTGCTGCAAGTTGTCCTCTGACTTCTGCATGCAGGTGGTGCTGGCTGTGCTTTTACTGCAACGCCCCCAAATAATAAGAAATGAAAAATAATATGATGAAGAAAAAGTTAATAATGCTTTGCCCACCATTTTAGGTTTGTGCAAGGACTCTTGCCTCTTTTCTTCATTCCAGAGCTGAATAAAGGCAACACCCTTGCGTGAAGACTGATACCTCAAGTCAGCATTATGTATGCTTTCAGTGTGGGATATACATTTTATGTAGGATATTTCCAAGTTGTGAAATCAACACAAAAACAAATGAAATATGCACAAAAACCTATTATGCAAGTTAAGTAACTGACTATCACCAGAGTGGGAGATTCCTGCTTAACACGTGCTCAGAGTAAATACTGAAAATCATCCTGAAGAATAACCTAAAGATACAGAAGGGTTAGTTGCCCTTCCACTCAAGATATATCCAACTGAGTAGTATTGTGGGAAAAAAGGAAGAAAACCAAATTGTATATGAGGAAACTAAGCGTATCTGTATTTTCAATGGAATCAAAATTTCAAAGAGTCAAATGGAATATGAAAAATTAAAATTACAATAAGCAGATTATAAAGGTTATTGGGGTTAGGGTTGTACATCAATGGGATAATTCTTGCCTACTATGTCCAAAGTCCTTAAATGTATTCCCAATGTTGAAAAGAAGAATCATCATTGAAAGTTTTTTTTTGTTGTTGTTAGTGTTGATTAGTTTTATCTCAACTTGACAATATCTCGAGTCATTTGGTACTCAGAATTTAGAAAATGACTCCATAAACTTAGTCCATAAGAACATCTGCTGGGAATTTTCACTATTAATGACTGATATTGGAAGGTACAGCCTTCCAATCTTAGGTCCTGAGTTGTATAAGCAAGCACACCGAGCTTGCCATAAGGAGAAAGCCAGTAAGCAACATCCTTCCATGGCCCCTGCATCAGTTTCTGTTTCTAGGTTCCTGACTTTAGTTCTTGCCTCATTTTCCTTCACTGATGAACAGTGATGTGGAGTTGTAAGCCAAATAAACCTTTTCTTCCAATACTTGCTTTTTGGTCATGGTGTTTCATCACAGTGTAAGGGATCCTATCTAAGAAAAGTTTCAAATAGCATAATTGATGAAAGTGAAATTGGAATAGTGATTTAGAAAATGTGAAGAGAGGGGAAACAGAGGTCAGAATGTATTGTATGAGAGAAAAATATATTTTCAATAAAAACAAGATACACATTAAAGAAATTAGCTAAAATTATCATAGAGAAATAATGTTAAAAAATTTACAAGATTGGCTTCCTGTGAGATTCCCTTCTTATATGTTAGCATGTCTATTGGTATCATCCTTGTTCAGGTCATTATTAGGCAACCATGTCAATGAGATGTCATGATGTGGCTTCTCTGACATTTCTAGGAGAATAATCTTACAGCAAAATTTCTATACTTCTGGCTCTTACAATATTTCTTACTCTTCTTTGATCCCGGAGCCTTAGAAATTGTAGCTTACATGTTTCAGTTGGCTGTAAGTACCACAGGATCACTTGTTTTCTGCATTTTGAGTGGTTCTGGCCAGGAAACTAAGGAATAGTTTAGAGTAGGGGAGAAATAATTGGTTATCTTACACCAAATGGTAAGCCCTAAACTGTATATAAGTAATCACATGGATAGGGCAGGCTGATAAATAAATTCGAGAGAAAGCATATATGGAAGTGGTTGGAGGGAGGAAAGAAAAGGAAGGGGAAATGTTGTAATTATATTTTAATGTGAAATAATAAAATTTGAAGGAGGTCTGGGCCGGTGCCCTGAGCAGACCTTGGGCACAAACTCCATAACACCCAGAGACAGCTCCACTCCCAGGCACTCCAATGTGCCCAGGATCAGAGGATCAGAGGTGAACAGGACACAACATCTGTCCCCAACACCGGGTGTAACTGGGACCAGTGGGATCCAGGCATGCAGGAACTCTGCCAGACCAGTGGCACAGGCTCCTTCCAGTATGCCTGGGCCAACACGCTGAGCAGACCTTGGGTGCAAACTCCACAGCCAGCCCCACAAAACCTAGAGGCAGCTCCACTCCCAGGTTCTCTAACATGCCCAGGATCAGAGGATAACACGATACCAGAAGCTTGGTCACACCAGGATCTCAAGGTCCAAAAGGCAGTTTGACTCACAGGAGCTCAGACACACCCAGGATCTCAGTATCACAGGATCCCAGAATCACAGGATCACAGAGACAGATTGACTTGGAGGAGTTCTGATACAACCAGTATCACAGGAAGGACAGGCTCCAATCAGACATAGCCAGGGCAAGTAGCACTAGAGATAAACAGATGGTGGGAGGGAAGTATAAGAACATAAGCAACAGAAACCAAAGTTACTTGACATCATCAGAACCCAATAATCCCACCATAGCAAGTCCTGGATACCCCAACACACCCAAAAAGCAAGATTTGGATTTAAAATCATATCTCATGATGCTGGTAGAGGACTTTAAGAAGGAAATATCTCCTTTAAAGAAATACAGGAGAACACAGGTAAACAGAAACCCTTAAAGAGGAAACACAAAAATCCCAAAACACCAAATGCACTAAACAAAGAAAGAATTTTAAAAGCTGTAAGGGAAAATGGTCAAGTAACATATAAAGGCAAACCTATCAGAATTACACCAGACTTCTCAGAAGAGACTATAAAAGCTAGAAGATCCTGGGCAGATTTCATACAGAGCCTAAGAGAACACAAATGCCATACCCAGCAAAACTCTCAATTACTATAGATGGAGAAACCAAGGTATTCCATGACAAAACCAAATTTACACAATATCTTTTCATAAATTTAGCCGTACAAAAAATAATAGATGGAAAACACCAACACAAGGAGTGAAACTACATCCTAGGAGAAGCAAGAAAGTAATCTTTCATCAAACTCACACAAACATAATTCTACCTCTAACAAGAAAATTAACATGAAGTAACAATCACTTTTCCTTAATATCTCTTAATATGAAAATTAATATTGCCAACATATTCTAATTGATTGAAATTCAAAAATGTGAGGAATTAGAAATTTGTTGGCTGTCATCCCGTGGTCTCTCTAATTTGGTAATGGGAGAAATAGGTCTAATATTGTACAATCCATATACACTTTCTGCTTGTTTGTACATGACAGGGTCTTGCTGTGTGCCACATAATGGTCTTGAAATCATGCTTCTCCTATCTCAATCTCTCTATTAGTAGGATTGTTTATACAATGAGTTTACACTATACTATGGTTTTCAGAATAGCTTACATATTTCAAAATTACTTATACAGCTTTGCTTGATATTTATAATTAATGTATTAATTTTGAAGAAGAGGACTTTATAAGTTACTCTTATTCTGAGATGAATGCTTTTCAAAATCATCACAGCCAATGAACCAGAATCTTACCCTCACCTAACGTCTATGCCCTCCCCTCAAGCAGAACCATTGTGCATTGAAACAATTGATGAGTGACTTCATGGAGAGACCATCTTAATACATACACCATTTCTTAAATGAATGTAACCTGTTCCCTGAGGGCTGAGAATGATGACAATAACTCAATTCTAATAGCTTTGACCGTAGCAGGAAATCTGTATCTAAAAATCATGCCTACAATTTATTCCTTGGTGCAGCAGAACTGTCAACTCTTAGCTTATCTACTATGGAGGTAAAACCCTTTGGTGATGTGAGGAACATTGAAGTACAGCCTTATTACAGTGAACTACAATGTCCAAAAACTGTTCTTATTTTGTGTTTGCACCATGAGCCAAAATTTTAAGCTCTACTAAAAACAAAACAAACAAACAAACAAAAAGACTTTATTTATGTTCATTAAAAAATAATAGTGATATGTTATTTTAAAATATCACATAGTTAATATATTTGGAGTTATTTGAAATTTATTTTGAGAGAAATGTATGTAGTTTCAGTATTTCTGTAGACAAATATCTACATATAAGACTGTTCAATTGATTGTTGTTTTATATCAAACAACTTATATAATACTTATTTTTATTGTTACAATATTTTATAAATTTAAAGAATATAGTAAAAAATGAAAGGTATTGCAGGTTTTGAGGGAGAGGGGCTCTCTGGGAGGAGTTGGGATACAAAAGGGAAAGAAGAATGTGATGTAAGTCTATTTTCTCAAAATATGTTTTTAAATGTTAACAAATTCAGATAAATTGAAATTATGTATATTTCCTCATCATATTGTAATAAAACTTAAATCAAAAAATAAAATAAAATAACGTTTGAAAGAGATTATGACATCCAAAGGTTACCTGGAAGGATATGTCAAGTGGAATATCAGAAAGCCCTATAAGAGATAATGATAGAGAAAGAATAATTGAAAGGATAATATATTTTCTTCTTAATGGTCTGTTAATAACATTTACATTTAAAATTCTTATTGCATATTAGTGATTCAGAGTTACTCTTGTTTTTACTTGAGACAAATGACTTTATAAAGCTACATAACCTGGGATTTATTTCTTCCCTTGTCATTAATGTCTGTGCAAGCTTCTCTCTCCCAGGCCAATGCTATTGTTCTTTAGACAACACACCCAATGACTTCTGTATTTCTTACTGTCCTTTTACCAACACCCTTAGCAGCAGAGTGAACATTCTAGTCTCTTTAGCCTCTATTTTCTTTGTTTTCTTTTTCTCTTCTCCCTTCTCCTGTATCACTATTTTTAGACACAATCTAAACTTATAGTTTTCTACATCTTTCAGTGACTTAAGCCATTTCAGTGGAGCCAGAAACACATCTTACTGTTAGAATTTTCCCTTATCATTATCTCTCCCATTTATGTCCACTGTTTCCAAATGCCTTCCAGGTAGGCATCCATATTCTTTTGGTAGTTGAACCTATGTCTTAAGCTATATTTTATTTGCTATGTGTAGGCTAATGCACCCTTATCTTAGGACAGTCTTTTCCTTTTGTTTGCTTGTAACACACTTTTCCAAGCATTGTTTTGAAAATTCTTTCCTATTTAGGAATATGATGGTAACAGTCCTGAATCTGTTGAAACATCTATTATTTAGAAAGCATGTCCCACCTTTACCTCCTATAGTAGTAATTCTGCCCATAAGAATTCTGCCCCATTGCTCAGCGTTGAAGTCAGGACTGGAATCAGTTTACAGTAATCTATTTTGACTCATCTGTTAAAGATTTCAGCTCTCCATTTCTTTTTGGAGCTTGAATATCATAGCGTCCCTGGTTTCTACTTGAACTTCTCTCCCTCACCCATCAATTACTCTCACTTTGATTCACCAAATAATGCTGAGGGAAAAGAAATGCTTTTCTATAAATGTGATTCCCTTCTTCCTTGTTAAAATGACATCCATGTCTTTAAACCCAGTTCAAGCACAATGCTGTACATAAAACACAACTGAAAAACTCACTGTCCTTTTTTTGTGAGCTGCAATAGCACTTCATAATTTATAGCAAACAAAAGTTATAGTTTTAGTGTTGAGTGTCCCTCAAAGATCTATGTGTTAAAAGCCTTGGTACCTAACAACATTATTGGGATATGGCAGAACATTTGTTTTTCTTGACTCACTGCTCTTAATTAGGGTTGTCTACATGAATACAGGGTTGGTTATTAACTTGAATGGAGGTAATATACCTGTGGCAATATGACTGAGGAATATGATTTTCACACCTTTGCAACCTTTTACTTCATATAGCTGCTCTGAAGAGGTGGGGGTCTTATGTGGCCCTCTATCATCCTTGGTGGAATACTGATGATACCACTCAGTATTTTTCCAGCAGTGCAGGGAAATATTTCTGCTATGAGTTCATAGATACAAACATCATAACATGGTCAAAATACAGCTTTTATTGTACTCATTCTATTCTCCAGCTCTTCTATACATCCTGTCTCATCTTCTACAATGTTCCCTGAGCCTTATAGAGGGCAATGTGGTAGTTTGACTTAGGGCTGAGCACTCATTGCTGCCTTTTGAGCTATAATATTTTTACATCTTTATACAAAACCTGTGACCGTTTAATACCATGTATATAATGTGTAATATCAGCTCAAAGCAATGAGTGTTTCTATCTCAACAATTACTATTATATGCTGGGAATTTTATACTCCTCTAAGTGGTAATTTAAAAAAAAAACACAATAGATTATTTTAATCGATGTTACTCTAATGTACTAATGATGAACCAGATACAACCTCTCAATTCTGGCTATGGTACCCCTATTCAACTTCTTTCCTTCCTCCCTACTTTCTACTATTCTCAGTCTTCAGTGATGACTCTTCCACTTCATTATTCCCACAAATGCCTGAGTACATGTATTAACATCTTTATTTGTATTTCTGTGCCAGACTAATCTCTGTTACCTCAATGATCCCTATTTTCACCCTTGTTTCCTTAAATAAGAACAATCATGCTACTGTCCAGTGGCATTCCATCCTGTAGGAATAGGTGTGAGGCTCTTCAGGAGGTGAAGTTTAGCAGATTATCCTTAGGTTATTACAGGAATGCTACTGAAGATAACAGTGGGCCACTGACTCTTCTCTGACATGCTTCTTGTCCATTAGGTAAGTGGATGTTCTGCTATGTGCTCCCACCATGATGTACTGCATCCTCACATAGCCAAATAAATAGGGCCAACCAACAACAGACTGGACCATTCAAAACCATGAGTCAAAATAATTCTCTTTCCCTTGCAAGTTATTAAACTCTAGTATTTCATTTTAGCAATAAACTGCTAATGTACTAGAATAGAGTACCCCCTATATGTTGTGTTGTAGCCTATGTCTTTTTAGATATTAAGGAAATCTTTACAAAAAACTCTAGGAGGAAGGTAGTATCACCCTTGGTCTGTATAAAGAAAAATAAAGGCACACAGTTCATGTAACTTAACACAACCTAATTTAAATGCATTTAATATACTCCACATGGGTATTGGTACATATATTTGTTTTATATACATGTCTTCTAAGAAAGCTCTAAGATCAAGTTTCTTTGAACTATACACAAAAGAAAAACAGCAAATGTTGGTGAAAGAAAAGAAGAAAAGATGCAGGGAGAAGGCAGCAGAAATAAATGGAATATTTGATTATATATTGGCTGAGAAATGATGTTTACAAGCTAAAAGTACCTAAGTCACATTCCAGGGGAGGATGTTTCAATGATTATTATCCAAAATACTTCCTATGTGCATCTACTTGATGTATTGATATGAAGGAATAGTCTTAACACTGTAACAGAGAAAGATAACATACTGTTACTAAATGATTTGCTCTCTTGCACTGAGCCTCTTTACTCATCGTAATGATAATGAAATAGTCTACAGAGACTACTTTTTGTTTCTCATTGACATGAGTGAGTTTGAAGATTCCTTGAATGTTTAAGATAATTTAAAAAACCCCACGATACCTCATATTGGCTATTTAGTTTATTAGGTATCTAGGCAGATATAGTGGCCTCCTGTTTCCCTGAAAAAAAAAAAATATATATATATATATATATATATATATATATATATACCACTCATCAGCTCTACAGATGAAGTGGTAACGAAGCTGTAGACATGGGCTGAGGAGATGGCTCAGTAGGTAAAGGTAAAGCTCTTGCTGTGCAAGTTAGACAATTTTATTTGAATCCTGAGAACCCACATAGAGTGGGATGGTATACTGTGTGTCTGTGTTTCCAGCATTTCCATGGCAAGATCAGAAGCAGAGACAGGATAGTCCCTGGAAGCTCACAGGCTAGTAAAATTGGTGGACTCAGCAGTAGACTGCAAAGATATCCTGTCACAAACAAGGTAGAATGTAAGGATCAGCACTTGAGGATGTCCTCTGACATATTACATGCATACCCTGGCATGTGAAATACTGTACACACACACACACACACACACACACACACACACACACACACACACACAGACACACTCACACACACACACACACACTCACACAAAGAAGAAGTCATATACAATACTTTCAAAAATGAATGTGGATTTTTCTATAGATGCTGATAAACAGGCATTGGACTGGATTTTGCTTTGGGTTGTAATTTGCCATTCCCTGTCCTACATTAGTGCTATGTAAAGCATTGATGAGATGTTTTTACTAGTAGAGCCACAAAGAAAAAAGGTCGTTATAGAAACTGAAATCTGACTGAAGATACACAAGCATCATTTATTAACAGCACAATCTCTCTTGCAGAATTGCCTCTCTTGTTTGCTAACTATTCTGCCTATGTGCAGGCAAACAGATTTTAGATTCACTTACATTTCAGAATGGATAGAATGCTTTTAGTCAATCTGTTTAAATCAAGATTTCATATTTTAAAGAAAGTGACATTTTCTATACGTGATTGGAAGTTGAGTATTATAAATATAGTGAGCATTTAGGAATATCTTACTCCTGCATCATTTTTGATTTATCAAAACTGTCAGAAAAGACTCTAGTAATGGTAAGCAAAAGAAATGACAGACTAGGTACAAATTTATTTCTTTCTCTTTTCCAAGATAAGGAAGGAAGCATGAGAAAGGAAGTTATAGGGAACAACTGAAGCATAAAAATAAGAACATTTCAACACCCATGAGAATGTCATAATCCTCAGTTTTGACCTCAGCTCTCACACCATACCTCCTGAGGGAGCTGGGGTCTGCCAAAGCTTACTATGTTTTATAATAATTAAGAGTTTGGCTTTCAGGAGACCAATTTCCTGTTTTTTCTGGATGGAGCAACAATGATTTGGATATGATCAAGACTATTGTCTCTCACTTCTTTGGCTGCTAGGTCTTGCCTCCAGTATGCACACAGGAGTAGCAGAACCTTTAGGGCATCCATTTCTCATATTTAAATTTGTTTCCACTTATACACTGGTAATTTCTTTTTAAAAATTTTTATTACATCTTTTTTTTACACTCCAGATTTTATCCCCTTCCCAGTCCACCCTCTGACTATTACACATCCCATACCTCCCTGCAAGCCCCATCTCTACAACTAAGTCTGCCTCCACCCCCACTCCCCACCCCACCTGACCTCCTCATACCCTGGGGCCTCCAGTCTCTTGAGGGTACCTTCTCTGACTGAACACAGACCTGGCATTCCTCTGCTGTATATGTGTTGGGGGGCTCATATCATCTGGTGTATGTTGCCTGATTGGTGGTCCAGTATTTGAGAGATATCAGGAGTCCAGGTTAATTGAGACTGATGGTCCTCCTGCAGGGTTTCCCCCCACTCCCCAGCTTCTTTCAGCTTTTCCCTAATTCAACCACAGGGTTCAGCACCTTCTATCCATTGGTTGGGTGCAAATATCTGCCTCTGACTCTTTCATCTGCTTGTTGGGTCTTTCAGAGGGTAGTCATGATAGGTCCCTTTTGTTGAGCTCTCCATGGCCTCAGTGATAGTGTCAGGTCTTGGGACCTCCCCTTGAGCTGGATCCCAATTTGGGCCTGTCACTGTACCTCCTTCTCCTCAGGCTCTTCTCTATTTTTGTCACTGCAGCTCTTTCAGATAGGAACAATTATGGGTCAGAATTTTTTACTGTGGGATGGCAACCCCGTTCCTTACTTGATTCCCTGTCTTTCTTTTGGAGGTGGGCTCTACAAATTATCTCTCTCATTTCATCTAAGATCCTGCATTTTGAGTCCTGAGAATCTTTCACCTTCCAGGTCTCTGGTACATTCTGGATGGTCCCTCAACCTTCTGCCTCCCAATGTTGCCTGTTTCCATTCTTTCTGCTGCCCCTCAGGGCTTTAGTCATGTTTTCCCTCACCCAATACCTGATCATGTTCTCCTCTTACCCTCCTTGTTCCTTTTCCCATCCAGGTCCTTCCCTCCCTCCTCCTTCCTGTGATTGCTTTCTTTCTTCCTCCCAAGGGGGATTGAGGCATCCTCACTTGGGCCTTTTGGCTTGTTAACCTCTTTGAGTTCTGTGGACCGTGTCTTGGTTATTCTATACTATTTTTGGTTATTTTTAAGTGATTAAATTCCTCAAAACTTATTCCAAACTAGGAAGGTGCCACCCCTGATTTTAATTCATTAAATTGTGTGCATGTGTTCTTCGTGTGTGTGTGTGTGTGTGTGTGTATGTGTGTGTGTGTGTGTATGTGTGTGTGTGTGTGTATGTGTGTGTGTGTGTGTGTAGGACTCTACTGTCTCTCATTTGACTACAGGATTGTTAGGATACAGATACACAAACTGCATCCAGCTTTTTACATAGGATTTTGGATTTTGTCTCAGGTCACTGGGTTGTGTGGCAGGAACTTGTGCCTGCTAAACAAGCCTCACTGACCACATCTTAATTTAAAAAAAAAAAAAGGTTTACTGCACTTGGCTCCACAATTGTCACTCATTTTCTACCAATTTCTTTCCTTCAGATTTTCTGCGTTTTTCTTAGAGGTAGCTTTGGGTTTAACCAAGGTGAACGTTCTTTCTTCAGTGAACTTATTTTTCCAGTTGTACCTTTTTCTTTCTGTTTGTGTCTTTCCTCATTGACTGATTCATTCTCTTTTGCTTTGCATAGAGTTACCTGAGGACCCAGCTATACCACTCCTGGTCATATACCCAAAAGATTCTCCAACATATAATAAGAATATGCTCCACTATGTTCATAGCAGCCTTATTTATAATAGCCAGAAGCTGGAAGGAACCCAGATGTCCCTCAACAGAGGAATAGATACAGAAAATGTGGTACATTTACACAATGGAGTACTACTCAGCTATTAAAAACAATGAATTCATGAAATTCTTAGGCAAATGGATGGATCTGGAAGATATAACATAGTCACAAAATAATACACAGGGTATGCACTCACCAATAAGTGGATGTTATCCAAGAAGTTCAGAATACCCAAAAAATCAATTCACAGAGCACATGAAGCTCAAAATAAAGAAGATCACACCAAAGGGTGGATAGTACATTATTACTCAGTAGGGGGAAGAGAATAATCTCTTGGAAATACAGGAAAAGAGAGATCTTGGAGGGAGAGAGGAGGGGGAAAACAAGAGGGCCAGTTCAGATATGGGAGGAGACAGGGGAGAAGTACAGAGGGTCAGGAATTTGAAAGTAGTTGTGTAGCAGTGTGGGAGGGGGAACTGGGGTAGCCACTAGAAAGTACCAGATGCCAGGGACCCAAGAGGTTCCCAGGACCCAATAGGGAGGACTTCAGCTGAAATACCCAACAAAGGGGAGAAAGAACCTATAGAGACCATATTCAGTGGATAGGCATGGCCCCCAGTTGAGGGATGGGGCCATGCACCCTCCTCAAAGATATTAATTTAGAATTCCTTCTGTCAAAAGGGAATGCAGAGACAGAGTGGAGCAGAAACTGAAGGAAAGGCCATCCAGAGATGTCCCACCTAGAGATCCATCTCATCTGCTGACACCAAACCCAGACACCATTGCTGATCCCAAGAAGTACATATGGACAGAAGCCCAGTATAGCTGTCCCCTGAGAGTTTCTGCCAGAGCCTGACCAATACAGATGCAGATGTAGACAGCCAAACTGTGGACTGAGTGAAGGGACCCCAATTGGGAAGTTAGGACAAGAACTGTAGGAGCTAAAAGAATTGCAACCTTTGAGGAAGAACAACTATATTAACCAACCAGATCCCCCAAAGCTCCCAGGGACTAAACCACCAACCAAAGAGTACACAGGGCTTACCCATGGCTCCAACTGGATATGGAGCAGAGGACTGCTTTATCTTGCATCACTGGGAGGGGAGATTCTTGGTCCTGTGGAGGCTTGATGACCCAGGATAGGGGAATGCTAAGGTGCTGAGGCAGGAGTGCGGAGTCAGGGTGTGGGGGACACCCTCATAGAGGCAGGGGGTAGGGAGGAGGAGGTAGGAGGTTTGTGGAAGGGAAATTGGCAAGGAGGATAATATTTAAAATATAACTAAATAAAATAACTGATGAAAATGTCAAAAGAAACGTCAAAAAAAAAAGTTTGGAGCTGAGACAGAAGGACGGACCATCCAGAGACTGCCCCACCCAGGGATCCATCCCATAATCAGCCACCAAACCCATACACTATTGCATATACCAGCAAGATTTTGCTGACAGGACCCGGATATAGCTGTCTCTTGTGAGGCTATGCCAGTGTCTTGCAAATACAAAAGTAGATGCTCACAGTCATCTATTGGATGGAACACAGGGCCCCCAATGAAGGAGCTAGAGAAAGTACCCCAGGAGATGAAGGGGTCTGCAACCCTATAGGAGGAACAACAATATGAACTAACCAGTACCCCCAGAGCTTGTGTCTCTAGCTACATATGTAGCAGAAGATGGCCTAGTCCACCATCACTGGGAAGAGAGTCCCCTTAGTCTTGCAAACTTTATATGCCCCAGTACAGGGGAATGCCAGGGCCAGGAAGCAGGAGTGGGTGGGTTGGGGAGCAGGGTGCGGGGGGGAGGGTATAGGGGACTTTTGGGATAGCATTTGAAATGTAAATGAAGAAAATAAATATTGTTTAAAAAAAGAAAAAGAAGCTGGGAGTGGTGGCGCACACCTTTAGTCCCAGCACTCGGGCGGCAGAGGCAGGCAGATTTCTGAGTTTGAGGCCAGCCTGGTCTACAGAGTGAGTTCCAGGACAGCCAAGGCTACACAAAGAAAAACCCTGTCGCAAAAACCAAAAAAAAAAAAAAAAAAAAAAAAAAAAAAAAAAAAAAAAAAAAAAAAAAAAAAAAAAAAAAAAAAAAAAAAA